>JAIRCJ010000141.1:0-207694 GCA_020883675.1 Bruguiera gymnorhiza
TAGTACATACATGTATGTCACCATGGACATATTTTTCCATAGGCCAGTAGTTGAGATGTTGACGGGTCGACTTCTTGGAGAAATGGGAAAAACTAAAGGAATGGGAACTTACGAGGCACATGCAAGTGCCCCACCTCCACACTGCGAAGAACAATTAACAAATAAGAAATACCTGCCGAGAGTGGGCCGACACGTGGGCGGTGGGAAGTGGGAATCAAATACCAAGTCCGTCCAAGCCTCCATAGCCTCTACCTGACTTGGTTGTCGAGTTCTCCCATCTCGCCCCCCCACCTAGCCGAGAGTAGTGAAATTTTTAGTGATTTAAATAGAAATCAGTAATAAGCTGAGTTAACATAATTTTTCGAAAAAATAACAAAATAGTGTGAACCACGAACATCAAGTGTCCGTCAAAGTATTCTGATTAGTAATTGGCGAGTTATTTATTGATTTTGTAGGTTTTTTGCTCGATGCATTTACTGTAAAATGTATCGAGCAAAAACCTACAAAAAATCAATAAACAACTCATTAATTACATAATTTAAAATAATGAATATTAAATTGACCATAAACTTTATTATTAATTTGTAATAAAATAAAATTATATAAACTAAAATTATATTTTTATTTTTATAATAAATAAATAAATTATGATATAAAATCTTATAAATTAAATACATTTGTTTTGCAAGATTATATAATGCAAAAAAAAAAAAAAAAATTACCGAGACTTCAATTTTGTAGTTTTCTTATATACCTTAATTAGACTTATTTTCTCAACAAAGTTAAATATTTGCATAAGGAATAAAAGAAAAAAGGTTATACTTTCTCCGCTTTACGATGGAATTCCTTTGTATAGCAGTGGTAAACAAAGAAAATGAAGAACTTAGCGCTTTCTCCTTCCAATCATGATTTTTTGGGTACGGCCGAGTTATTAAATTCGACTCTTCCGACTATTACTACAAACAATCGGACTTGAAAATGTTATTTAGCCAAGCTATTGCGTCATATGTTTACTTGGATTTACTCATACGAGGAATAGCATTTACCAGCCCACAGAATCTGACTCTGGGATGCTTGTTAACATGCGATCGTTTCCGCGTTGAAATGTTGCCCAAGAAAAATAAAGACCATCATATACATATATGGAAAAGTTAATTATTAGGGAGTTACAGAGAAAAAATAAAATATGAATTAGGTGCATGGAGGGTGGGAATTCGAGGAAGCCCGTCTGGGGACCAGCTACAAGTTTCCTCAGGGACCACCTACAAGTTTTCTACACTTATCTATCTGGCTTGCTTGTTGGTTTCTTGTGATTTGATCAGGAGTGTTGAAGATGCTCTAATTTTCCCACACCTGCAAACATGTAGAAAGATCCTCTTCAAATATTCGAAGCAGGAGAAGACGTAGGAAGTTTTTCACACTCCGAGCTGCATTCTCTTTTGTACAAAACAAAACTACTGGGTTATAAAAGTCCTTGGAGCCACTCTAACTTGTTGCAACAGAATAAAGATCCTCACACCCCTCTGCAAAGTGAACTGAATTTCACTCCATTCCTGGATCCAAAACTGAAGCTCAAAAAATTAGAAATAACATAAAGTTCGTCCATAGCATCATTTAAAGATGTCGTGGAAGCACAATAGATGATGCTTATGAAGTTCCATGCCTATGCAGAACTGAAACAGGTTCCAACTCCATTCCACATATATGAATCTGCAACAAGATTAGTAAGCACTCAAGTTAGGAGGATTAAATCATATCTTGCTAAAATATTATCTTAGCATGTTACTGAATAAGGTTTTGAGAAACTACTATATTCAAATTGTTAGATTCAGAAAAATATGCGGTCTGACAGCTCTTCTAGAGTGATGCACTAATTGGGTATCACGTCTATCTATCAACTGGGTTGATTGATGCAGTTTTTAAATATAAATTATTTGTGTATTAAATATAAAATATATAAAAAATTAAAAAGAAACATCAAAATATTTTTTTATGTAAAAATATATACATATATGTGTAAAATAATAAATATAAGTTAATATTTATAAAAAGTAATATTATTTTTTATAAATAATTGATACATATCAAATTATTATATTATATATTAAATAAAATTTTTGTACGATTGATAGTTTGACTATTGGTGTATAGATTTTAACTAATCAATAATTTATATTTAGTTCAATCATTCTTTATACTAAAATTACTTAATTTACATAATTTTAATTTTTTATGAATACTAAAAAAATAAAGAAGATCGCAGTTCGCATCGATTTTTTATTGTTGAGAAGTCGACGAGGAAATGACGAGAGAAAATATATATTAGTGTGAAACAGGCACTTGTCTTAAAAAAAAAAAAAAAATAGATAAAATAGTGTTTCAATATTTATATGTTTATATAAATATTGAAACATATGGGCTGTGGTGGGAGTCTGGTTGGTCCAAGCCCACAGTCACCATTTATCTAATTTGGTTGTCAGGTTGTTTATCATTTCTTAAGAAAGTGTGATGAGTCACTCAAACAACATTCAAAAAATTATGAATTTATATTTTTATTATCTAGATCTTATTTTTAATTTTTAAAAAAAAATATAAAAATTTTAAAAATTATTTTTATTTACCATTCACAGTATAATAATTTTTTAATAAAAAAATATAATGAGACAATTAAAGTAAAGTCAAGTTATGTAAATGAAAATGACTAAGAAGTGAGTAAACGCAATCTATCAAGAAAAGACACAGAAAATGGTATCCACCACCAAAGCATCTGATCAATAACTGCCTGAGTTTTTTCCTTTCTCTTTTTTTTTTTTTAATTTCTTTTGCACTATTTCTGATATTTCGTCGGTAAATCTGAGAGGCCTACTCCTTAATAATAAAACTTTTGTGCAATAACAAACATCAAAAGGCCCAAACGTATTCTGAGCCTTTGCCACAACTTTCGGCTTTGGAGAAGAGCCACGTCGTACGTGTGGGTCCTCTTGAGCGGGTTTCAGTGGCAATATGAACCTCGCGCGAGTTGGACGTCTTTTTATCTATAAAGTATATATATGTAATGCATAAATAGGTGAAATATAATGTACAAATAAATATTATAAAATGTACATATAGTATTTAATATATAATGTATATTTATTGTTTGGAGAATGATCGGAAGCTATAAGGAGTTGTGTGCAAAGAACCTCATTTCTAAATATGGAGTAATTGGAGATGATTTTATAGAAGATTAATATGAGGCTAAATTCAGATTTTCCACCTATGAGACATATGTTTATAATAAAAAGAAACAAAGTTTGGTAAAAAAAAATTGTAGAATTATAGATTATTTTTTAATTTTACCGCAACTACGTTAAAAAGGTAATAATTCATATAAAAAAAATGAATTTTTTATATTAAAAATAATTTTTTAATATAAAAATTCATCTCAAATTTTATAAATAAATTTATATCTTAAATTTTGAATTTAATTTTTTTTTTTTTACCTTTTCTTAAACTTTACTTTTATACTATGAGAACAACATTTTTGAGTTAATTTATCACCTTTTTCAATTGTCTTTCACTTCTTATGTTGTCCTTGTGGCCTGGTGAAAGATACATATAATCTATTGACTCCGCATCCGAATTTTAATATTTTCACAATTGCAAGGGGTCTTTGACCTGATCAATTTTGCCTCGTTTTTCTGGTCATTTTCTCTGTTTCTATTTAGCAAGGCGGGTTGGTTCTTGACATAGATTCATTAATCTTAACAACAGCGTAGTAGTACCAAACAAAAAAATAACTTGGCCAAAGGCATCATTTTCCCGTAACAACCTCATTTGATAATTAGATGGCCTAATCTCAAAATCTGGAATGGATGAACTGACTCGGTAACTTGCCTAGCTAATTGGGTCGATTGATGCAGCTTCCTTTCCGTGTAAAAGAAAGTGGAAACATCTCAACATCTTGGTCAGCTCTATTTGCCGTAATATGCTGGTGGGTTTGGAAGTGGCGCAATGAGCGTATTATTGGGGGAGTGCATAGCGCCCCATATTAAGTCCCCTTTCTTATCCGCTTTGTGAAGGAATATATGGCTGCAGGGAATGAGTTGGATAGCAATGGGGAGAAGAGACAAAGTACCCGGTTGCTGGTAGGGTGGGAACTGCCAAGCCATGGATGGATCAAAGTCAATACAGATGGGGCTGCAAGTGGCAACCCGGGTGAGGCTTCAGCAGGGGGGGTTCTGAGAGACTTTAGAGGAACTTGGCTGGGAGGATTTTGTACGCCAGGTCGGATCCTGCTCTGGCTTCATAGCTGAACTTTGGGGCATTTACCTAGGCCTTACTTATGCATGGGAAGAAGGCTTTTCGAAGGGTGATATTAGAGGCTGTCTCCTTGGTAGCAATAAGGTCAATTCAAGCCAGACAAGTGCCAAGGCACCCACAAGCAAACCTCCTAAATGAGTGTCAGGCCTTGCTCAACAGAATTTGGGAAGTTAAGAATCCTAATGAATATCGAGAAGGTAATCATCGAGGAGCGAATTTCTTGGCCAGGTTGGCTTAGAAGCAGGAGATGGGATCTCGATTTCTCAAAGAACCCCCTTTAGGTTTGCTGCAATGGCTCTTAGAGGATATTAGTGGGGTTTCTTTACCTTGCTCCATGGTCATCTAGACTGAGCGCTTTCCCCCACCTACTTTCATCCAAAAAAAAAGTGGAAACAAGTTCGGCTTTTGATTTCCATGCAAAAGGAAAATTTTGGAAATCATCAAGAGATTTTAGATCGAACAAGAGGTTGAAAAATCTAGATAGAAAAAACACAAGTCTTCGTTCATCACCAACATAATCATCATCAATAATTTGACACGTAGCAGCCCTTGAAAAATCAGTTTTACCCTTGGTTTTTTCACTTTCGCCATCTATATATCTTATAACTACTTTATCTTGGAAAATTATTGAATCCAAATTAACACACAGAGAAAAAACATACAAATGAATTAATTTGGAAAGAAATTGAACTCAAATACATCATTGATGATCCTTTTCATCTTCCTCGAAAAGAACCGAGAGAAGTAAAATTTCAGAAATCGAACAACAATAGCTCCTGAATTGCACAGAAGTCAAAACATGGGAACCAAAAAAAAAAAATCAGTACAAAGAGTTGGGGTATTCACTTTTCACAATATGCACGGCGGCAGCATTCAGACCTTTAGCCAACCTACAAGAAATCCCATGGAGTATAAATAAATAGTGCCTTCAATAAGTTGATAGCAAAATTTGCCGAATACCCCTTCTTCATCAGGGTGAGGCAGTCCAAACACAAGAGACTGTGCTAAAGATCCCTAATATTTCTCTACTTTGTTTAGGTCAGGACAAAAATCATCGGTCCTGATGATGGGAAAGATACATTCCTGCGAGGGTAGTTCTTTTGTTTCCAGAGCAAGTCAAAAGACCTGCAAAATACTAGATTGAAATTAAAGGTTCATCAATATTCATCAAAGAGTGAGCTAAGGCCAAAATTATTGATAGTTATGACTCTTCCTTATACTTCAAGAGAACCACTCAAATCTTATGAGTGTCTCCTTACACTTACACTTTAAGAAAACTATTCGAATCTTATAAGTGTAAAAAACTATAAGAGAACTTGAAGAAAAAATTAAAAAATCCAAAATTTTATAGAAAAATATAAGATTTAATATCACCTTGAAGTCATTAATGAAAATAATAGTAAAATTTAATTTACTGGTTCGTTCTCCAATTTAGGTAGTTATTCCCTGTACTACGTCTTTAACAGACTTTACTTCCGAATTCATTGTTTTAATGATATTATTTCCTTTTGTAAGTTTGAAATCTAGATGCTTGGTTTCTTGAACATTTATGAAGTTGTACATTGTTCTTATATCTAATATCACACAAATTATTTTACCCCCAATGACAATATTAACGTATAACAGTCCCTTATCTCTAAAAATTACTGGGGAGAAAAGTTTTGAAATATTACCTAATTGTTAAATAGATCTCATATCGGGTTAAGGTTTTTCATTGACTTTTTTTAGGTTAAGTACCATTATTATAGTATTTATTGTCCTGTGAGTAGAACAGTTTCTCACCTAGTATGGTTAGTTATAAATGAAATAGAGTTTCAAGTGACTACTTCAATTATGTTTACCCACAAAATTTTTTTCATATTTAGGACGACCACTTGAAGATTACTGTTGTCCACCCTTATTGTGATTAGGATTATACTTCTTCTACTTGGTTTTCTCTCCCCCACTCTTGCTAAAGTTCGGCTCCTTGCCTTTAGAGTGGGCAAAGTAGTTGATGAGAGTCTCAGCAGTAGCAATGACAGCATCCAAGATCTACACATTACATTTGTCTAATTTAACTCTCACCCAATCCTTCGAGTCATTTTTAAAGTGGAAGAAAAACTCTCTATCGGACATCTTGATTTTAAGTACGGGTAGTAAATTTCTTAATATAATAAAAAATATTGACTATTTAACTAAGACGATACAACTTTTTCCTAATTTCACTATTTGTATTATGAGTCACAAAATACATATACACTTTAACATTGAATTGCTCTCAACAATTAATGGTGTGCAAGTTTTTCTCTTTCTTGGAGTATTTCCGTCCCCATTAGAGTTAAGCAATATCTCTTAAAAAAATTAAGGTATTGTTTGCCTTGATAAAGTTGTCAACAACCTTATGACTTCGAAGTACTATTTAAGGTCAAATAAAAAGTTTTTCACGAATAATAACATTACGTATATCATTGTATATGATAGGTTTAGGGACATTCAAATTATACACTGTAGTAATGCCAATAATGACAATTGTAATAATAGTAAGTGAGTTGTTTCGGTACAAAAAATTCATTTCTCTATTGAGGTCATGAATCTCTCTTTCAACGAACTTGTACAGGTCAGACAAATCTTAATTTAAGGAGTATTATTCTCCCCTAAGCGAACGGTTAAACACTTCGATCACACTTCGAAAATAAACATGTCTTTCTTGTCTTAAGTGCAAGCATAAGTGCAAATTGTTGCGAATTAGGGATATAATTCATTCAATGTGAAATATATACTCCAGAAATGATTAACTATGTCTTGGCAAGTCTACAGAGTCATATACCCAACATAGAAGAACAATTATTCTTCGATTTATTTCTTACTTTACGGTTGAAATTCCTAGCCCATAAAATTTTCCAAAATCTAATTAGTCGTGCGAACTTTTAGAGTCTTTGGTCATGGTCACTTACAATGAGACGGAATGTCATGCCAGTGGACAGTGAACCAATGTGTGCAGCACACACACGCATTAACATTTGTTCGTGCTTTAATATATAAATTGTTTAGGTTCGTCCTTTCTTCGATCTTTCATTTATTGGGCTTGAATTGCCATGATGCACGAGCTGGATGCAAATTTTCTAATTTGAATAGTAATACTAAAAATATTCAATCAAGTATGGAATGTTAATAGATTAGGGTAAATCAAAAAGTCAATAATAATAATATTGGAAATTATTAGAAATGATAACTTGACTTTTAATTAGGATGAAATTACTTATTTTTCATATAAATCTAATATTAACTAATAATCATAATTACAAATATAAAGAATTTAAAATTTTAATTTAAAAGTCTCAAATTCTAATATTAAAAAGAAATATGAGATTTATAAAAAGTAAGTAAGTTATTTTTTTTATATAATTTATGATCTAATGAATATTTTAATAAAAAATATATAATAAAAAAAGAATATTATATAGAAGAAAATACTAATTAATCTTAATTGCAATTCTGGTTTATTATTAGGGTATTCTTATTTTTGGAACAGACTTAGTTGGAGAAAAGAACCCTTCACCAAAAATTCTATGCTAGGACGGCAGTATGGACATTTTGGTGCCAAAATTGTAGAGTCCACCCACCATTGCCTAGCTATATATATATATACACTCTAATATGTAGACATATAAATTATATGTAGCAACTCAAAAGGGGCGTAGCTGTGGCTCTTTTAAGTAAACGTATTTTCGGTTTTGGGGATATAAATGTATATGTTCTGGACGAGAGGGGATGAAATGAAGTCAGTGATCCTCTGCCCTATTTCTAAGACAAAAACATTAGTGCACGTGCATGTGCCCTGAATTTGGTTCACACACACACAGATAATTTGGTAAATTTCAACTCTTTTTGTAAGTTTTAAAATGACCTAATGACAAGTTAGATTTATCATAGAAATTTTTACGAAGTTCCCAACCCAGCTATTGTTATTATTTTTTTAATTAAAACAAATACACTGCATATTTACAAAGAAAACCTAATCACGAGATAAGCACGTGGCAACGCCTCAACTCTTTTACTTCACTGTTTTCCCATCCGAAACAACGGGAAACCATTGTTTCTATTAGGCCCAACTCCCAAACAGTCTGTCACCCGTCAAACTATGACGAGAACGGCACAACGTAAACGTGTCTGCCTTCCATTGGCTGTGTATTTCAGTCATTTGACTTAAATAGATAAAAATATAATAATAATAATAATAATAATACAGGCGCATTGATGTTTCCTGTGTAATACAGTCCATGCACCTTTCAATTAGAATTGATTTCCTTTGAGAACCAAGAAAAAAAAAGAAAAATAAATTAATATAGTTAGAGTAATAGAAATATAATATAAGTTCAAAAACTTTAATAAATTATCTTCTAAGAAAAAGATATTGAGACAATATAATGCTAATTTAAGATATTATGACAAATTTAATAAAAAAATTTTATTAGAATATAGCTACATTATAGGTATATGTATATATTAAATTATTATTTATACTTATTATTTGGTTTTTTCCTTTTTTTTCCTCAAAATATATGACAAACATGTTCACTGCCCGCCCTTGATTGATCCATATATCAGATACATGATTTGATAAAAAAGTAATTGCCCCATTAGTTATCAGTCTTTAACTCCTTTTGCCAATGCTACAATGCCAGGGATCCTCTGCCAGGATAATTAATTAACACTGTAAATTTTCACAAACTCTTGCTGTCCGTCTCTTTTTGTTTCTTTTTTCTTTTTCTCCCAGTAGATAGGTCCATAGGAAGGCAAATGGAAACGTGCTCTAGACAACTCGGGATGACTTTGATGCAGGGTTGGGTTCAATTATAATTGGGACGATATTATGAAATTTATTGATTAAAACATTTAATAATTTTTAATTGTCAGTCGAGAGTTAATAATTTTTTGAATACTATAATTTCACATTTAAATACCTTGGGAAAGAACACCATGATTGCAATTCATGAACTCATTCATCATACAAAGGCAAGATGCAGATCTTGCGTTTTGCAGCAACTTCTTTTTTAACGAAATTAAGCCCCTTTTGGCAAGTTTGGACAAGCCGAAATGGGGGTCCAAAATGGGGGCAAGATGAACATAATGCCATTTCAAAAATTGGCTTAAAAAGAAAGCTACAAGAAATTGAGTTTTGGCCAATAAAGGGGCCACTGAATTTCCATTAGATTGATCACTAGTCCGTCGAGAATAACAAAATATCCGAACTTGCGGTTCTAGGTGTGAAGAACTGAGAAGATACAGTTCTCCAGTATATACTGGTTTTAAAAATATGCTAGAGACTTGAATTTTACCAAGCACAAAGTGAGACGACACTAGACATTGATTTTTTTTTCACTTTTTTTCTCCATTACAGAATGCTTTGAACATCAACCAAGTTTTCTGTGTCCATTAGACCGCACACAATTTTCTCAACTAATGTAATTTCAGATATTTTACAATAATTTCATATCCACAAAATTTTACTGTGATGCCAACTTTCTCATTCAGATTTAATTGGAGAACCTTAAGAGACTTGCAAACAGACAAATTAGATACAATCAACTAATACGATTTTAGTCCAAAAACAGCGAACATGTACCGAACTACCCTTTTGGTTCAATTCTAACAAATAACGACATGTGAAAACAACTATCAAAACCACAAGTTACAGATTAGTAGAAAAGTTTCCAGCTCTATAGGAATTTAGCGTGCGAAATGGACCTGAACCTGCCACACAAGAATAAAGCTACTGATAACCCAACGTCAAAAGCGACCCTTTATTAACAACATGGCCTGATCAAGCTAATTGAAAGGGAAGAAAAAAATACAGAAGGCCCATTAGCTTAGTTGATTAGGCCGTTGTGCTATCGGCTTAAAGATCTCGGGCTTAAAATTTGATCTGAAAGTTTTGGGTCTGGGCTAAATATACTAGAGTGTGGCTTGGACCCATGGAATTTATCATGCCGATTTTCCATGTACTCTTACCGATAGGCTCATCTTACCAATCTCCCAGTTCCTTACGAAATCTTTTTTACTTAAAAGAGGTTCCAAATTTTCTTGAAGATTCTGTATTTGTCATTTGAAATGATAAATTAGCCATAGCAAGACGAGTGAAAGAGGAAGATGTTCTCACTCTCCAACTCAATTTGCTCGAAAGAAGACAAGTCGAGGTAGTGAGACCGCCAGAGTAAATGGTCCCGCCGGGAAATTTCAACTATAAAGTCAGGCTGACGATTTAGAACAAAGATGTTGCCTGAAGTGAAAACCTTGAGGAAAATTTCAGTCATTTACAAGTAGCTCATATAAATAAAGTAGTAGTTAGCCTAACCCAATCATATGAAGTCAACTGCAATGAATCGATCAGCCATATGTTCAGAAAATGGACCCTCCATTGTACCCATATTTTGGATCCCCTCCAGAGCAAATATTTGTTGCTTGATTTTGCATGGCCATCTTGTTGCACTAATTACTTATGCAAGGTTCATCTAGATTCCATAGGCCACCCGATAGCCCATCTTCTGTTACAGAATCTGCTTAGGGTGCAACCTCTTGACATATCGCATTCAAGCATTAATACTCCAAGGTGGGGTACATAAAAAGCTTCTCTACCTGTCCCGATACATCACATGCACTATTGAAGCTTTTCAATCATTCCCCGTTTTTTCTTGTTTTCGCTGTTGTTGACACTGATTCTATTGTTCTATTGATCAAGAGTATCTCTCTTTGTTCTCGAAATGGGGTCTCCAGTAGTTCTTTATCTCATTGTCTGTCCTGCCAGGCAAGTATCTGGCAATAGCTGTCTATCTGCATAAAAATCATAGAAAATCAATATAGTTTTGCCACTGCAACTAGTCTCTCTAACCAAAAATGTCTCTTCACTAGCAGCTTAGGAGAATAATGAATAGCAATTGTATCAATGCAGTAGCCAACTAAAACTGGAACTTAAAGATGCAATTTAGAGAGATGCATTACTTGTTAACCCCAGAAAGCATGCAGCTCAATAATAGTTCACTCGTCCAGAGATGTAATTAGACCTCATATAAGGTCAGGCGGCACAGGCTTAAGGTAATTTACCCAGCTCAGTCTGCAGCTCTTGCCACTTCTGTTTAAACCTGGCAGCAACACAACAGTAACATAAGTTTGTAAATCAAAATAAGAGAAAAAACAAATTGCAAAATCATTCTTGTTAGATGGTATATGCTGATAATAAATTCCTTACCACCTTCCTTCTCCATACAATTTCACATATTCACTAAGCAACTTATCCTCTTCAGGAGTCCCCAAGGACAATACCTCCACCCCTGCTCAGAAACCCCCCAACCCATCACAGCTACAGTTGTTATTCCACTTTCACTACTTTCCGCAATAATACAGCAATAAAAAATAAGCCTTTAACCCTGTGCCTGCAACAAATCCAGTAGAGTATAAATAGTGCCGGCAAAAATTTGATAGCCAGATTTGCTAGCAGACCTGCAAAATATTCATGAAAATTGTAATTGAAGGTTCATCAACATTCACCAAAGAGCGAACATAGGCTCCTCTACTAAAAAATATTGCAGCCTGAAAAAGACAACTACAAACCAACGCAAGGTGCAAAGGGTTGCTCTAAATATGGTAGATCCCAAGAAACTGAAACCTCTTCAATTTGGATATTAGGGATGTGAGCAATCTTGGGCCGGTCCTCAGACATCAGTTACCCTTTTCTGGCTTCTGTTGGAAACCAGAGGACTCACCATTCTGGAAGCAATTTCTTTTCACTACACAAAAGATCAAAAATACCTCAGCATTGATTTGCACATAAAATGATTTGTGCTATACTGAGGAAAAGAAAAATTGAAATATCCCAAGCTGTGAATCTCACAAACCCAACACACTTTGGGATATATGAGAAACTCCAGTGGATGAAATATGAGTGTTTTGCAAGACGAAGGTACTAGTTTTGACGATACAATTTGGTAAGGAAAGCTGCAATGTCAATTGAAGATGCCTACAATTTTTTTTTTAAGGAAGAAGAAATCTGTTAATTTGTGGGAGACAAACAGCACCACAGACTCTCTTTTTAATAGGAACAAAATGGATGGAGATGGAGATACAAAGAAGAGAGCAGTAGGAGGAGGAACCTGCTGAATCTGGATAGGAAAGGTGGACGGATTCTTCAGCCCAAATCAAAGTTGATAGCAGCCATCACGCTGGATGTCTCTCCCATCGACAATAATGTTAGGGATGTGGGCAATCTTGGGCCAATCCTCGCCCATGTTGTTTCGGCATCTCTCTGACAGTTGATAACAATCACAAATCTCTAAATATTGTAATGAGGTGAGGTTGGGCATCCACTCCGGCAACGACGCCAAATTAGGGCAATAGTAGACTTGGAGACGCTGCAGGACAATTGAATGCAGGAGAAGCCTCCTTGGGAGATGCACCAACTTTGGAATACCCCAAATTTCAAGAGAGGTGAGGCTTCTAAGGCCTTGCCCTTGCCATATAATAGCATCGTTGTTGTTG
The DNA here is from genome assembly GCA_020883675.1 of Bruguiera gymnorhiza. Classification (NCBI taxonomy): domain Eukaryota; kingdom Viridiplantae; phylum Streptophyta; class Magnoliopsida; order Malpighiales; family Rhizophoraceae; genus Bruguiera; species Bruguiera gymnorhiza. Next base: position 12,814 of record JAIRCJ010000141.1, read on the forward strand.
CTGTTGCTGTCATCATCTTTGGACAGATCTAGATTTTCGCAATCCCTAATCTCGAGACTCCTGAGGGAAGTGAGAAGTAGCATTCTCGCATGAGGGAGACAAGTTAATGTCGGGCAACTCCAAATGCGTAACTCCTCCAGAGAAGTGAGGGTTTGCAGCAACTCCACCGGCAGAAAATCTTCTGGCAGATGCTCAATTCTCTCAAAGTACAGAAGTTTCAAAGAAGAAGAGAGAATAGATGGAAGAGAAGAAGACGACGGTTCATGTGCTGGAGAAATCGTCCCCTGGAGCATTTGCTCCAATGACTTGAAGCTGACTGACTTTATACGCAGTTCTTTCAAGGATGGAAACGCTGGCATTGAAGTCAGGTTTGGGCATGATTCAATCGACAGCCAAGGAAGACACTGAAATTGGGGAAGCAAAGACGATGATGACGACGGTGATGATGGCCGCCATCCCTTCAGATTGGGACACTTGTAGAGCCACATTGTCTCAAGGGAAGGGAAGAAAGCTGATCCTCCTCCTCCGACCGCACAACTACTCCGTATGTCTATGTATTCCAGATCAGTTAATCTATATATGTATATTTCCTTTAGCGAAGGGATTTGATCCAATGCCGGAAGACTTCGGCATTTCCAGCAGTCATACAACTCAAGCCTGACCAGATTCGTGAGGGAAGAAAGCCAGCTCGCAAACTTCATTCCTCTGTAATTCTTTACGGTTAATCTTTTCAAGTATGGGTGTGGCCGCAGAGCTTCCAATGACATTTCATCTTCATTAATATCAATATCATCGTTACCATCCAAATCTACCCATTCTAATAGCAACTCTTGGAGACGTGGCATCTCTCTCAAATTGGCATTGCCTGTTCCATTCCCATGATGCGACAAATTCTCAATGTTTAGCACTCCTCCCAACTTGTTCAAGTCACGTAATTCCCCCAGTCCCCCACTCTTACTCTCCTCCTTTTTACTTCCTGGCAGTACGAATCTCGTCAATCTTTCCAGCGAAGTCAACTGTCCAATCCCGCGTGGCATATGCGTCAAACTAAAGCATCCATCGATGTCAAGTTTCTTGAGGCTGACCAGCTTTTTGATATCCTTGGGTAATTGTCTCAGCCCATAACAATCTCGTAGTTTGAGCACTTGCAAGTTTTGTAGTCTGGTAATCGTACGGGGCAGCATCTCGATCTCTCCATTCCCAGACAAATCAAGATACCTTAACTGCTTCGACTTACCGATGGAATGTGGCACTGTCTCAATACCCAGTCCTTTTAGATCCAACTGCCGTAAACGCCTCAAATTACAAAAAATTGCATGACATTGCCCTTCGCCTATTTTGCCCCTTGGAGGATAATCTGATCCTGGTGCAAAAAATGTCCGCAGACTTTTTGCTTCAAGCACGGATACTGGAACTTGCCAAGTGTCACTGTCTCTGAATATAGGTGGATCAAATGAGATATGTCGAGTTTTCTCACCAACTTCTATCGGGTTTGAAATCGACACATAAGCACTTTCGGCTCCAGCTACTGAGCAAGCAAGATCGTGTATTAAGTCGTGCATTTTGCAACTCATTACATTCCCATACTCATCTTTTTCCACGTCTTGGAAGAAAGACCTCCATAAGAGATCCATATAACACTCTCGACCAACATCTTCGAGACACAGACTCTGGTCTGATGATAACTTAATATACCCTTGCGCAATCCAGAGATCTACCAATTCGTCCACGTCGATTTCATAGTCTTTTGGAAACAATCTACAATAAGCAAAGCAGTGTTTCAAATGTGAAGGAAGGTGGTCATAACTCAACTTAAGAGTTGCCATGATCCTGCTTTCTCCTTGATCCATCTCCGTCAGTTCTTTACTTTTGAATAATTCCCATTCAGCTATCGTTTCCTTGAGATACAAGAGACGCCCAATTACTCTTATTGACAGGGGAACTCCCTTACACTTTGCAACAATTTCCTGTCCAATTTCTTCGAAACTTGGTGGCGCACATCCTTGTTCAAATGCCACTTGAGCGAACAAAGACCAAGATTTCTCGTTAGATAAGCCCGTCAATTCATATCGGGATTGCGGCAGACTTGTGATCTTTGCAACCTTTTTAGAACGTGTGGTTACTAGTATTCGGCTGCCTCTTGAACCACCAATTAATAAATCTTTCAAAGAATCCCATTCTTTAGCGTTATCGTTCCAAATATCATCTAATACGAGTAAATATTTTTTTCCATTAATTTTTTTACAAAGCAAATCTTTTAGTGGATCCATTTGACTAATATTAGGTATTTCTCCGGTCACAGATTCTAAAATGTTTTTAACTATCTGTTTCACATTAAAATCATTAGAGACACAGACCCACATCCTTAATTCAAATTGTGACTTCACATCCTCATCGTTATATGCTAGCTGAGCCAAGGTCGTCTTTCCCAATCCTCCAATTCCAACTATCGAAACCACAGCCACATTAGTCTCATAGTTCTCTGACGAAAGCAGTTGTGTAATCGCGTTCTTTTCAACTTCTCTGCCAACAACTACTTCAGGGACAGAGGAGTGTGTTTGCTCTCTTTCCTTAGCCATCACAGACGTTGACGTGTCAACATGACGTTGCTGAAAGTTAAAATGCATTCCGACACGCATAACAGCATCTAGTCTCTCCCGAATTGCCTTGATTTTGTGACCCATCTTAAGGCCATACGTAAGCTGGTTTGAACTTGAAAAGAAAAGGCGTACCTTCTTTGCCACTTTGTTCCCCGTCATGACTTGTCGCCGCAGAACTTCCGTGGAAAAGTCATCCAGCAAGTCATCTGCATCGCACAGGACTTCTTTCAGCATACCGAGCCAAGGTTCCAGTGGATCATCACGTCGTGCTTGCCGGCTTTCTGCATCAGGAAGCACGCGCTTGATACCGTCAGCTGTGGCGCGCAGCAATTCAGTCTCATCGTTGACACCCCACCACAGGCCAATCTCTCGAAGAGCAGAGGAGCCCAATTTCCAAAGAATTCTCTCTACAACACCGAACAGTAATCCTTCTGCCATTTCCCTGTTGGGTGCAAGTTGAAAAGCAAGGAACTTTAGTTGTGTTTGAAGTGATAACAATAGGCGATCTCAGAGGCTTGGATGCTGTGAGATGTATAACGAGGATTTTCGGGGCAAGGGAAGCTTATGTTTCAATGATGAGGATATGTAAACATAGCATGGCCTTTAATATTGCATCTCAAATCCTCTAAGCACCATCAAAATGCTCACATAAACATACCAACATGCATACATTACATACGTACATACATGTATGCCACCATAGACATATTTTTCCATAGACCGGTCGTTGTGATGTTGACGGGTCAACTTCTCGTAGATAGGGGAAAAATTAATGGAATGGGAACTTTGGAGGAAGCCAGAATTGGAGTATTCTGATTGCAAAGTTTTTTTAGCCTATTATTGGTTACAGTGACAAATTGATGCAGATGTCTAGCTAACATATCGGAGAATGCCAAGGATTTCTTTGGGAAGCGTGTTGATAGAAATGTAACTCGTCGGTCGGTGGTGAGCTGATTGGTTGCTAGAATACACTTTTCTTGCCAGAGGTCTACATGAAAATAATAATAATAATAAATAAATAAAACCAATTCATGAGTTAAAGGTGATCGTCAATGAAAATACATGTTTGTAGATAAGGTTCTGAGGAGTGGACGGAATCGCTGGAAGCTAATTTTTGGTGTAGATAACAAAAAATAAAAAAGAAAAAACAGAATGCTCCTGTGTTGAAGGCAAATTGGTGAGTGATCATCATGGAGGAGGGTAGCAGCTGATTTTTAAGGTAAAGAAAGTTCGATCTTGGGTCCGAAGTCATCACAAACATGGTCTAATTAAATAATAAATTAATAAACTCAAAACTATAATTTAATTTAAAATTTTAAAATATTAAACTTATAATATCTTTTTATTTATATACTATTTATTTATTTATTTATTATTTTTTTATATAAAATTTTTTATTTACACAACTCAACGTCTAAAATTCTAGCACAATTAACTCAATATTTTCTTGATCCAGAGAGAACAGTTTTTGAAGCCTTTGGTTGTTTAGTTAGTAGTTAAGTAACGAGCTTTTACCAACAGTTGGGACAAGCCAAACTCATTCCAACTTTTACACACTAATTAACCTACAAGCCAAACTTGGAGAGTTAGAGGGTGCTTTGAGAACCTTTGATGATATGTTGAAGATGTGACGTCAGTATTCCTTCATATTAAGAACTATGTTCCAACCATATGAGAAGACCTGAAGGAAGAGTGTGGTCGATATCTTCTGACAATATGGGATGTGATTGCAGATTCTGAGTGCAATAGCGGGCAACGAATTTCGAATTGTCCGCTGATGATCTTGTTTTCTACACTTCTGTTTCAGTTGTGGTCTACTCATCAAGTACATGGACCACGCTGATCCTTCCACATATATTATCATATTGGTATGCAATCAATTTTATCAAGTTCCTAACAAAACTTTCTCAAATTTGTTACGCCGCCAAGAAAGTAAGCTTGGATCTCCAAGGCAGGCCGCAGCCCCGATCCCCAATCTCCAGGCGAGTCCAAAACTCCTCCCTGTCAGAAATTAGGGGCAGGGCAGAAAGTGGGCAGACACGTGGGCGGTGGGAAGTGGGAATCATCTACCAAGTCCGTCCAAACCCTCCATAACCTCTATCTGACTTGGTTGTCGGGTTCTCCCATCTCGCCCCCCCACCTAACCAATAGTAATGAAATTTGTAGTGATTTAAATAGAAGTCAGTAACAAGTTGAGTGAACATAATTTATGGAAAAATAATGAAAATAGTGTAAACCAGGAACATCAAGTGCCCCGTCAAAGTATCTGATCAGTAATTGGCGAGTTATTTATCATTTTTTTTTGTTGATTTTTGCTCGATACATCTAACAGTTCACTTATCAATAATTAATAGAATTTTATAATTTAATTAAATTTATATAATTCAAAATAATGAGTGTTAAATTAGTTACAATTTTTATTATTAGTTTGTAATAAAATAAAATAACATAAATTAAAATTAGTGTAAGTTAAAATTATATTTTTTATTTTTATAAATTAATATAATATAATATAAAATTTAGTAAATTAAGTACCTTTTTTATAAGATATAAAATATAAAAAAATTTACCGATAACTTTAATTTTTTTAATTTTTGTTATAAGTTAATTAGATTTATTTTCTCAACAAAAGCAGGATATTTGTATATATATATAAACCAATAACATTATACTTTCTTATGATAGAGTTCCTTTGTACAAAATTGGTAAACTAAGAAAATGAAGAACTTAACGCTTTCTTCTTCCAATCATGATTTTTTTGGGTACGTCCGAGTTATTAAATTTGACTCTTACGATTATTACTACAAACAATCGGACTTGAAATGTTATTTAGCCAAGCTATTGCTTCATATTTTTACTTGGATTTACTCGTATGAGGAATAACATTTATCAGGCCACAGAATCTGAATTCGGGATGCTTGTTCACATGTGATCGTTTCCGCGTCGAAACGTTGTCGAAAAAAACAAAAAAAAAGACCATCATACACATATATAGAGAAGTTAATTATTACGAAGTTACCGAGAAAAAACAAAATATTAATTAGGTGCATGGAGGGTCGGAAATCGAGGAAGCCCGTCCAGGGACCACCTACAAGTTTTCCACACTTATCTACACGAAGGCCTGCTAACTTGGAAGCGAACGCGGAAACCTTCTTAATTAATTAATGGGTTTGCTTTTAGTTTAGTCTTTCTGGTTTCATAATAAGATCATAAGTATTTTATGAGCCTAATAATAATAACTGGCCTAATGGTGCCAGTAAAGTATTCGGTACACTTTCTTTTATTGAGTACAAAGTATAACTCTTTTATTGAAAAAAAAAAAAAAAAGACTGTAAACCTCCTTATTTATTTTTCGTTTTTTTTGGTAGAAAATGCCCATATCATCGGAGATGAAGGTTTGGTGATTAGTACTTATATGGTTATAAGTTTGACTGAGATTTGAATCTTTGTATAGTATCGATCTTTTTTTTCTAAGAAAAAAATATTTGATATAATGCAAAGTTCAAGTTTGATATATTATTAGTATCACTATTGTTAAGACAGTAAATAACATTAATAAATAATTATCATACTAAAAAAAATAAAATTATATCTTACAATTTTTTTTATTCTCTAAATATGAAAAAAAAAGAGGATTTGTCCTTTGGATTCGGCAAACTGCTAAATAATTATAATTAATCCAATATAACTTATCAACTTAAGCCCGCTAAAACTAGTATAAATATTAAGTACTCGTGGTTCATTGAATCACTGGAACAATTTTTTTCATTTCGTGCTATTGTCATATGTTATATTATACTAAATTTTGGCAAAATAATAAATGAATAGATTAATTTTATTTTATATTATTATATCAATAAACAAGTATTTTTTTAATAGTGAGGGCCATTTAGAGACAATCTTGAAATTTGATAACTTTGAACTTTAAAATTTTAATTAATATTCTGAAAGATATCTAAATATTCGCCCAAAATCAAACACATTTTATTTAAAGGATCTCATAAACTCACATTTTACTACTCAAATTTAGAACTAAATACGTTGTAAATGTAAACCCAAGCAGATAGACCTTTCACAGAACCTTTGATAATTTCTTGGTAAGTCGTATTTCAAGCTTCCGAACTATACAAACCATAAAATCGGCCTTCTTTATTCAGGTATGACCTTAGAACAAGCTTAAAATAATAATGTAGAAATTATATGTTGAGATAATTGGCATGTCAATGTGTGCCAATGCCACTAGACCAAATGATGATTACAAATATGATTTTTTATAGAGATAATATTACTACTTTATAAATATTAATTAACAAATGATCATATTTTTAACTTTTTAAAAATTCATTACTTGTTCAAAAAATAAGTAAAAAATTTTAAAACATATTTATTTGGTGTTGGGAAACTCAGCATATCAGCCAATGCTAAAGAATAAGAGGAAAATGTAAGAAAAGAGTACAATAAGAATCGATTTTTGGAAGGAGTTCAAGGATACTCTCTAGTACTACTATTTACATCAAGCTGATTCCTACTCTGTTGCCGATGGTGATGATAAAACACATATGAATTATTTATTTTTTTTGGTTTCTGAATTAGTGATATTTATATGTAAAAATGTTGTTGGACAGAGAAATTATATTAGAAGAGACTCAGAACGAGCTAATTAGTGGGGCTTACAAAATTTAAAATAATATATATATATTAATAGACCAATGTGTTTTCTTAGTAAGAAAGTTCAAGATTTCTTTTTAAAAAATTGTTTTTAAACGTGTAAGACACACTTGTCAGCTCATTTTTTACTTTTCTCCGACTAATTTTTTCTTCAACAAAAACGTGTTCTATTTATTTACTATCATTGTTAGGGATAGCTTAAAAAAGAGACGCTTTGACAACATACTTAAAAGACTTTGTTGATACATTTGTTTTGTTAATCAATATATGCTATTAAAAAAATAGTGTTATGATTAATAATCTAAATGTCAAATTCAAAAAAAAATTATATTATTAATTAATATGTTTGCAGGTAACCATTGATGCAAAAGAAAATCACAACTCTTATTGCCAGTTTACAAGCATCAAACTTTAGAATAATATTTTTATTTTTTATATGTAAAATAAATAAAAAATATGATATAAAATTTAGTAAATTAAGTATATTATTTTTACAATATATGTAATATAAAAAACATTAATAATATCTTTAACTCTTAATATAAACTAAAATTTTATATGCATATATAGATAGTTACGTTCAAATTCTCTATTTTATATTTTAATAATTTTGTATTAAGTTATATATTTTTTCTTCAAAATAAAAAATAATATTTGTTGGAGTATTTTTTTTTTCTTTCGACAGACTATAAATTGTCAATCCTATTTTTTTATCTTCTTTAGAAACAAAAAAACAGTCCCATTGTGGGATGCCATGCCATCGTTTTCATGTTGAAATGTTGTTAAAAAACAAAAAAAAAAACATATCATGCATATACAAATAAATAAAATTGATGTGCATAGATATATATATATATTTTTATTTTTATTTTTTTCAGGCGAGAGAAAATAAAATATGAGAGAGTTGCGTGGATGACGGGGATTCAAGGAAATTCCTCCAAACCTGTTCTGATAATTTGGTAAATTTCGACTCTTTTATAAATTTTAAAATGACCTAATGATAAGTTAGATTAATCATAGAAATTTTTATGAAGTTCCCAACCCTGCCATTATTATTTTTTTAAATTAAAACAAATACGCTGCGTATTTACAAAGAAAACCTACTCACGAGATAAGCACGTGGCAAAGCCTCAACCCTTTTACTTTACTGTTTTCCCATCCAAAAGAACAGAAAACCTCTGTTTCTATTAGGCCCAATCTCCCGAACAGTCTGTCACCCGTCAAACTATGACAAGAACGGCACAATGCAAACGTGTCGGCCTTCCATTGGCTGTTAAGAATTTATCTCTAGTGATGCAGACGGTTTTCGTGATCCTGGCCTACGCCAGAGTATCCGAAGAGCGCAAGCCCAGCTAGGGCACGTGGCGAGATTAGAGAGCGGGAGCACGAAGGACGTGCTCATCTTGCTGGACTTCTTGACATTCGTCGGACGCGTCCTTTAGATCTTCAAAAAAAAGCTTGTGTACAATAATTAGCTTGTCTCCTTTTGACCTTCTTCAAGTAAAATTTCAGTTATTTGACTTAAATGGATAAAAATAAAATAATAATAATAATAATAATACAGGTATGCATTGATGTTTTCTGTGTAATACGGTCCATACACCTTTCAATTAGCATTGATTTCCTTTGAGAACAAAAAAGAAAGAAAAAGAAAAAGAAAAAGAGAAAGAGAATTGATTTGTCTTAGAGAACCAAGAAAAAAAATAAAAGAGGAATTGAAACAAAATAAATTATTATAATTAGAGTAATAGAAACACAATATACACTCAAGAATTTTGATAAATTATTCTCTAGAAAAAAGATACTTAGACAATGTAATGTCAACATAGAATATCATGAGAAATTTAACAAATATTTTTATTAGAGTATGGCTATATGACAAATATATGCACATATAAAATTATTGTTCATACTTATAAGTTTGCCTTTTTTTTTTTATTCTTTTTTCCTCAAAACACATGACCCATTCAATCCAAAGTTATCACGTTATACGTGTCTACGATGCATCTCATTAAGTGAGGCTATGTAATTTTTCCGTTTCTACAATGTAATGCATGCCAATTGACCCTAGCCCAGAAGAATGGCACAGAAGCATGGCAAAAGCATTAGTGAAGGTAGTCAGGGATGCTCACTGGCCGCCCTTGATAGATCCATATATCATATACATGATTTGATAAATTAAGTGGACTCTCACTCTTTTAAGCTCCCACTAGCTTTTGTATGTCGTGATACCAAATCATATCTAACCAAGAATTGCCCACATAGACCAAAAGAAAGTCAAGATAATTCCCTAATTGAGTTAAGACACAAGTGGCACATTTCTTGCCTAAAAAAGTTTAGGGTTTAGTGAATGCAAGTTCATTGGGCTTTGGCTTAAGTTTTGCATTGGTTATCAGTCTTTAACTTCTTTTGCCAAAGCTACTATGCCAGGGATCCTCTGCTAGGATAGTTAAGTAACATTGTAAATTTTCACAAACTCTTGCTGTCTATATATATATATATATATATTTATTTTATTTTATTTTTTTCTCGGGGTGACTTGGATGCAGGGCGGGGTTCAATTATCATTGGGATGATATTATGAGATTTAAACACTTAATAATTTCTAATTGTAATTTAAGGGTTATTAGTTTCTGGAATACCATAGTTTCACATTTGAATACTTTGGGGAAGAACACCATGATTGCAATTCATGAAATCATTCATCATACAAAGGCAAGATGGAGATCTTGCGTTTTGCAGCAACTTCCTGTTTAACGAAATTAAGCCCCTTTTGGCAAGTTTGGAAGAGCCAAAATGGGGGCAAGAGGAGCATCATGCCATTTCAGAAACTGGCATAAAAAGAAAGCTACAAGAAATTGAGTTTTGGCCAATAAAGGGGCCACTAAATTTCCATTAGATTGATCACTAGTCCGCCGAGTATAACAAAATATACGAGCTTGCAGTTCTAAGTGGGAAGAACAAAATATGCAAAATACTTGAATTTTACCAAATACAAAATTTAAGTGTCGGATGATATTAGACATTGATTTTATTTTGTTTTTTCACATTTTTTCTCCTTTACAGAATGTTTTGAACATCAACCAAGTTTTCTCAGTCCATTAGACCATACACTATTTGCTCAACTAATGTGATTTCGGACATATTACAATAATTTTATATTCACAAAATTTTACTATCACGCCAATTTTCTCATTCAAATTTAATTGGAGAAACTGTAAGAAATTTGGAAATGGGCAAATCAGATACAATCACTTTATATGATTTTAGCCCAAAAACAACCAACAACACATACCGAACTATCTTTTCGGTTCAATTCTCTTCATTGGAATTTAGCTTGCGAAATGGACCTGAACCTGCCACACAAGAATAAAGCGACTGATAACCCAACATCAAAAGCGACACTTTATCAACAACACAAGTAACAAATCACGAAATCGTAACTCACATTCGTGAAACGTGGCATGTTCAAGTTAATCGAAGGGGAAGAAAAAACACAGAAGGCCTGTTAGCTTAGTTGATTAGGCGTTGTGCTAATGGCTTAAAGATCTAGGGTTTGAGAGTTAGAAATTATCCTTTTTCCGCTAAAATTTGATCTGAAAGTTTTGGGTTTGGGCTGAGTGCATTAGAAAGTGGCTTGGACCCACGGAATTTTTCATGCCGATTCTCCATGTACTCTTACCAATTTGCTCATCTTGCCAATTTTCTCCCACTTTCTTATGAAATCTTTTTTACTTATAGAGGTTACAAATTGTCTTGAAGATTCTGTATTTGTCATTTGAAATGATAAATTAACCGTAGCAAGACAAGGGTGAAAGAGGAAGATGTTCTCATTCTCCAACTCAATTTGCTTGAAAGAAGACAAGTCGAGGTAGTGAGACCGAAGAGTAAATGGTCCCAGCAGGAAATTTCAACTATAAAGTCAGGTTAACGATTTAGAACAAAGATGTTGCTTGAAGTGAAAACCTTGAGGAAAATTTCCGAGTCACTTACAAGTAGCTCATACAAATAACGTTGTTGTACTTAGCCCAACCCAATCATATGAAGTTAACTGCAATGGATCAATCAGCCATATGTTCAGAAAATGGACCCTCCATTGTACCCATATTTTGGATCCCCTCCAAAGCAAAGATTTGTTGCTTGATTTTGCATGGCCATCTTGTTGCTGTAATCACTTGTGCATGGTTCATCTAGATTCCACAGGCCACCCCATAGCCCATCCTCTTTTACATAATCTGCCCAAGGTGCAACCTCTTGATACATTGCATTCAAGCATTAATACTCCTAGGTGGGGTACCTAAAGAGCTTCTCTTCCTGTCCCGATACATCACATGCACTATTGAAACTTTTCAATCATCCTCTGTTTCTTGTTGTTTTCACTGTTGTTGATCCTGATTCTATTGTTTTTGATTTAAAACTCGAGCTGTTTGCCGCTCTCATATTCAAGAGTATCTCTCTTTGTTCTCGAAATGGGGTCTCCAGTAGTTCTTTATCTCATTGTCTGTCCTGCCAGGCAAGTATCTGGCAATAGTTGTCCATCTGCATAAAAATCATAGGAAATCAATATAGTTTTGCCACTGCAACTAGTCTCTCTAACCAAAAATGTCTCTTCACTAGCACTTTAGGAGAATTATGAATAGCAATTGTATCAATGCAGTAACTAACTAAAACTAGAACTTAAAGATGCAATTTGAGAGAGATGCATTACTTGTTAACCCCAGAAAGCATGCAGCTCAGTAATAATTCACTCCTCCAAAGATGTAATTAGACCTCTTCTTATAAAGCCAGGCGGAGCAGGCTTAAGGTAATTCACCCAGCTCAGCCTGCAGCTCTTGCCACTTCTGTTTAAACCTGGCAGTAACAGAGCAGTAACATAAGTTTGTAAATCAAAATCAGAGAAAAAACAAATTGCAAAATCATTATTGTTAGATGGTATATACTGATAATAAATGCCTTACCAGCACACGTGGCCACGGAACTCCACCATCCTTCTCCATACAACTTCACATATTCACTAAGCAACTTATCCTCTTCAGGAGTCCCCAAGGACACTGCCTCCACCCTTGCTCAGAAACCCCCCAATCCATCACAGCTACAGATGTTATTCCACTTTCACTACTTTTCACAATAATACAGCAACAAAATTCAAGCCTTTAACCCTGTGCCTGCAACAAATCCAATAGAGTATAAATAATGCCTGCAAAAATTTGATAGCCAGGTTTGCTAGAAGACCTGCAAAATATTCATGAAAACTGCAATTAAAGGTTCATCAATATTCACTAAAGAGCAAGCATAGGCTTCACTACTAAAAAATATTGTAGACTGAAAAAGACAACAACTAACCAACAAAACTGAAATTATGGCTCTCCAATTTGGATATTAGGGGTGTGACAAATCTTGGGCCGGTCCTCAGACATCAGTTAATGGCTTCTGTTGGAAACCAGAGGACTCACCATTCTGGAAGCAATTTCTTTTCACTACACGAGAGATCAAAAACACCTCAGCATTGATTTGCACATAAAATGATTTGTGCTATACTGAGGAAACGAGATAAATTGAAATATCCAAAGCTGTGAATCTCAAAAACCCAACACACTTTCGGATATATGAGAAACTCCAGTGGATGAAACATGAGTGTTTTGCAAGATGATGATACTAGTTTTGACGATAAAATTTGGTAAGGAAAGATGCAATGTCAATTGAAGATGCCTACAATTTTTTGCTTCTTTTCTTGCAAAAAAACAAAAGAAAAAGAAATCTGTTAATTTGTAGGAGAAAAACAGCACCACAGGCTCTCTTTTTAATAGAAACAAGATGGATGGAGATGGAGATACAAAGAAGAGAGCAGTCGGAGGAGGATGAACCTGCTGAATCTGGGAAGGAAATGAGGACGGATTCTTCCGATGCAATCAAAGTTGATAGCAGCCATCCCGCTGGATGTGTCTCCAATCCACTTCAATGTTGGGGATGTGGGCAATCTTGGGCCAATCCTCGCCCATGTTGTTTTTGCATCTCTCTGACAGCTGGGAACAAATTAGGGCAATCCCTAATTGTTGTAATGAGGTGAGGTTGGGCATCCACTCCGGCAACGACGCCAAATTAGGGCAATCCCTGATTTCGAGTCTCCGCAGGACAATTGAATGCAGAAGAAGCCTCCTTGGGAGATGCACCAACTTCGGAATACGATCAATATGAAGAGAGGTGAGGCTTCTAAGGCCTTGCCCTTGGCATAGAATAGCATCGTTGTTGTTGCTGTCGCTGTCATCATCATCATTGGACAGATCTAGGTTTTCGCAATCCCTAATCTGGAGCGTCTTGAGGGAAGTGAGAAGTAGCATTTTCGCATGAGGTAGACAGGTTAATGTCGGGCAATTCGTAATTCTTAAATCCTCCAGAGAAGTGAGGGCTTGCAGAAACTCCACCGGCAGAAAATCTTCTGGCAGATGCTCAATTCTCTCAATGTACAGAAGTTTCAAAGACGAAGAGAGAATAGATGGAAGAGAAGAAGACGACGGTTCATGTGCTGGAGAAATCGTCCCCTTGAGCATTTGCTCCAATGACTTGAAACTGCCTGAGTTTATATTCAGTTTGTTCAAGGATGGGGGGAACGCTGGCATTGAAGTCAGGTTTGGGCATGATTCAATCCACAGCTGAGAAAGACACTGAAATTGGGGAAGCAAAGACGATGATGATGACGACGACGACGACGACGGTGATGATGGCCGCCATCCCTTCAGATTGGGACAGCGGATGAGTTTCAGGGTCTCAAGGGAAGGGAAGAAAGCTGATCCTCCTCCTCCTCCGAAGGCACAACAAATCCGTATGTCTATGTATTCCAGATCAGTTAATCCATCCATGTGTATTTTTTTTAGCGAAGAGAATTGATCCAATGCCGGAAGACTTCTGCATTTCCAGCAGTCATACAACTCAAGGCTGACCAGATTCGTGAGGGAAGAAAGCCAGCTCGCAAACTTCACTCTTCCGTAGTTCCATACGTCTAATTTTTTCAAATTTGGGTGTGGCCGCAGAGCTTCCAATGACATTTCATCTTCATTAATATCAATATTGTCATTGTTACTAAGCCATACCCATTCTAATCGCAACACTTGGAGACGTGGCTTCTCTCTCAAATTGGCATCGCCTCTTCCATTGCCATGATGCGGCAAATTCTCAATGCTTAGCACTCCTCCCAACTTGTTCAAGTCATGTAATTCCCCCAGTCCTGCACTCTCACTCTCCTTTTTACTTTTAGGCAATACGAATCTCGTTAATCTCTCCAGCGAAGTCAACTGTCCAATCCCACGTGGCATATGCGTCAAACTATAGCATTCGTCGAGGTCAAGTTTCTTGAGACTGACCAGCTTTTTGATATCCTTGGGTAATTGTCTAAGAAGAAAACAATATCGTAGTTTGAGCACTTGCAAGTTTTGTAATCTGATAATCGAACGGGGCAGCATCTTGATCTCTCTATTCCGAGACAAATCAAGGTACCTTAACTGCTTCAACTTACCGATGGAATGTGGGACTGTCTCAATACCCAATTCTTGTAGATCCAACTGCCGTAAACGCCTCAACTTACAAAAAATTGCATGGCATTGCCCTTCGCCTATTTTGCCCCTCGGAAGATAATATGGTCCTGGTGCCAAAAATGTCCGCAGACTTTTTGCTTCAAGCACGGATAATGGAACTTGCCAAGTGTCACTGTTTCTGTTTATGACACTGTCAAATGAGATATGTCGAGTTTTCTCACTAACTTCTATCGGGTTTGAAATCGACACATACGCACTTTCAGCTCCAGCTACTGAGGAAGCAAGATCGTGCATTAAGTCATGCATTTTGCAACTTACTATGTTCCCCAATTCATCTTTTCGCACCTCTTGGAAGAAAGACCTCCATAGGAGATCCATGAAACACTCCCGACCAATATCTTCAAGACACTGACTCCGGTCTGATGATAATTTAATATACCCTTGTGCCATCCAAAGATCTACCAATGTGTCGACATCGATTACATGGTCTTTTGGAAACAATCTACAATAAGCAAAGCAGTGTTTCAAATGTGAAGGAAGAACGTCGTAACTCAACTTAAGAGATGGCATGATACTGCTTTCTCCTTGATGCATCTCCGTCAGTTCCTTACTTCTGAATGATTCCCAGTCATGTATACTTTCTTTGAAATACATTAGACCCCCAATTGCTCTTATTTCCAGGGGAACTCCCTTACACTTTGCAACAATTTTCTTCCCAATTGCTTCATGTCTTGGCGTCGGTGGTGTACACCCTTCTTGAAATGCCACTTGAGCAAACAAAGACCAAGATTTGTCTGCTGACAAGCCCGTTAATATATATCGTGATCGTGGCTGAGGGCTAGTAATCTTTGCAACCTTTTCAGAGCGCGTAGTTACTATTATTCGGCTTTCTTTTAAACCACCTACTAGCAAACTTTTGAAAGAATTCCATTTAAGAATGTCTTCGTTCCAAATATCATCTAATACTAATAAATATTTTTTTTATTAATTTTTTCATAAAATATATTTTTTAATGTATCTATCTCTCTCACTTCAGGCCTGCTTCTAGTTATGGATTCTAAAATCTTTTCAAGTATTAATTGCTCGTTAAAATCTTTAGAAATATATACCCATATTCTTAACTCAAATTGCGACTTTACAATCTCATCGTTATATAGGAGTTGAGCCAAGGTCGTCTTTCCCAATCCTCCCATTCCCACTATCGAAATCACATCATAGTTCTCTAACAAAAGAAGAGGTCTAATCGCGTTCATGTCATCTTCTCTGCCAGCAACTAGTACAGGGACAGCAGAGTGTGTTGGCTTCCTTTTCTCAGCCATTACCAACGTTGACGTTTCAGCAGAAAGTCGCTGAAAGTTAAACTGCCTTCCGACATCCATAACAGCATCCAGTTTCTCTCTAATTGCCTTGATTTTGTGACCCATCTTAAGGCCATATGCAACCTGGCTTGAAATTGAAAAGAAAAGGCGTACCTCTTTTGCCACTTTATTCCCCTTCATGACTTGTCGCCGCAGAACTTCTGTGGAAAAGTCATCCAGCAAGTCATCTGCATCGTACACGACTTCTTTCAGCGTACCCAGCCAAGGTTCCACTGAGTCATCACCTCGTGCTTGCCGGCTTTCAGCATCAGGAAGCACGTCCTTGACACCGTCAACTTTGATGCGCAGCAAATCAATCTCATGTTTGACACCCCACCACAGGCTAATCTCTTTAAGAGCAAGGGGGCTCAAGATTCTAAAAATTCCCTCTACAACACCGAACAGGAATCCTTCTGCCATTTCCCTATTGGGTGCAAGTTGAAAAGCAAGGAACTCTAGGTTTGAAGTGATAACTGTAGGCGATCCCAGAGGCTTGGGTGCTGTGAGATGTATAACGAGGGCTTTGGGGGCAAGGGAAGCTTATGTTCAATGATGACGATATGTACACATAGCATGGTCTTTAATATCGCATCTCAAATCCACTAAGCACCATCCAAATGCTCACATAAGCATACCAACATGCATACATTACATACGTACATACATGTATGCCACCATGGACATATTTTTCCATAGACCAGTCGTTGAGATGTTGACGGGTCAACTTCTGGTAGAAAGGGGAAAAATTAATGGAATGGGAACTTTGGAGGAAGCCAGAATTGGAGTATTCTGATTGCAAAGTTTTTTTATCCTATTATTGGTTACAGTGACAAATTGATGCAGATGTCTAGCTAACATATCGGAGAATGCCAAGGATTTCTTTGGGAAGCGTGTTGATAGAAATGTAACTCGTCGGTCGGTGGTGAGCTGATTGGTTGCTAGAATACACTTTTCTTGCCAGAGGTCTACATGAAAGTAAGCTTGGATCTCCAAGGCAGGCTCCCCAATCTCCAAGCGAGTCCAAAACTCCTCCCTGTCGGAAATTAGTGGCAGGGCAGAAAGCGGGCAGACACGTGGGCGGTGGGAAGTGGGAATCATCTACCAAGTCCGTCCAAACCCTCCATAAACCATAAACTCTATCTGACTTGGTCGTCGGGTTCTCCCATCTCGCCCCCCACCTAACCAATAGTAATGAAATTTTTAGTGATTTAAATGGAAATCAGTAATAAGTTGAGTGAACATAATTTATCGAAAAATAGTGAAAATAGTGTGAACCAAGAACATCAAGTGCCCCGTCAAAGTATTTGATCAATAATTGGCGAGTTATTTATTATTTTTTTGTTGATTTTTACTCGATACATCTAACAATTCGCTTATCAATAATTAATAAAATTTTATAATTTAATTTATTTTTAAGTAAATTAAGTCAATTAAATATTATAGGTAAAAAAAGTAAAATTAATTAAAATAAATAAAAATAAAATAAATTTATATAATTCAAAATAATGAATGTTAAATTAATTATAATTTATACTAAAATAAAATAACATAAATTAAAATTAGTGTAAATTAAAATTATATTTTTTATTCTTATAAATATAATATAATATTTAATAAATTAAATACATTTTAAAATATAAAATATAGAAAAAATTTATGATAATTTCAACTTTTTAATTTTTGTCATAAATTAATTAAAGTTATTTTCTTAATAAAAACAAGATATTTGTATATATATAACCAATAACATCACACTTTCTTATGATAGAATTCCTTTGTACAAAATTGATAAACCAAGAAAATGAAGAACTCAACGCTTTCTTCTTCCAATCATGATTTTTTTGGGTACGTCCGAGTTATTAAATTTGACTCTTACGATTATTACTACAAACAATCGGACTTGAAATGTTATTTAGCCAAGCTATTGCTTCATATTTTTACTTGGATTTACTCGTATGAGGAATAACATTTATCAGGCCACAGAATCTGAATTCGGGGATGCTTGTTCACATGTGATCGTTTCCGCGTCGAAACGTTGTCGAAAAATACAAAAAAAAAAAAGACCATCATACACATATATAGAGAAGTTAATTATTACGAAGTTACCGAGAAAAAACAAAATATTAATTAGGTGCATGGAGGGTGGGAATTCGAGGAAGCCCGTCCAGGGACCACCTGCAAGTTTTCCACACTTATCTACTACACGAAGGCTGCTAACTTGGAAGGGAACGCGCAAACCTTCTTAATTAATTAATGGGTTTGGTTTTAGTTTAGTCTTTCTGGTTTCATAATAAGATCATAAGTATTTTATGAGTCTAATAATAATAATAATAATAATAATAATAACTGGCCTAATGGGGTCAGTAAAGTATTCGGTATACTTTCTTTTAGTGAGTAAAAAGACCGTAAACCTCCTTTGAGTATATGGTAAAGTCCATATGGCCCTCATTTATTTTTCTTTTTTTGGTAGAAAATGACCGTATAATCGGAGATGAAGGTTTGGTGATAAGTACTTATATGGTTATAAGTTTGACTGAGATTTGAATCTTTGTATAGTATCGATCTTTTTTTTTTTTTTAAGAAAAAATAATTTGCCAAATAAAAATGAATTGCATCTCGTAATCTTATTTTTCTTCTCTAAAAACGACAAAAAAAAAATTGTTCATTGGATTCGGCAAACTGCTAAATAATTATAACTACTTCAATATTACTTATCAAGTTTCGCCCACTAAAACTAGCATAAATATTAAGTACTCGTGGTTCATTGAATCACTGGAACAATTTTTTTCGTTTCGTCCTATAGTCATATGCCATATTATACTAATTTTTGGCAAAATAATAAATAAATAAATTAATTTTATTTTATGTTATTATATCAGTAAACAATATAACAAATTTATTATAACAATATAAAGAAAAAGTGAAATGTTAATGAATTGATTAGTATGCTTATTTGGGAAGAAATGAGACAAAAAAATTAAGTAAGTCACTTTATTAATTTCTTAGACAAGAAAATTGATAATAAAAAGAAAAGTGAAATTCAATTAATTAAGAAAGGAAACAATTTACTTATATTTTTTATATTAAAAATAATGAATAAAAAGAGTGATAACTTTCACTTTTATAAAAAATTAGAAAAATTATTTGAAATGTAAAGTTTGATTAAAAAAAGAAAAAATTTATTTATTGTTGCAATAAATTTTTATTCAGTTATATAATTTTTTCTTCAAAACAAAAAATAATATTTATTAGATTACATATATTTTTTTTTGACAGACTGAATTGTCAATTCTATTTTCTTATCTTCTTTAAAAACAAAAAACAGTCCGAATGTAGGATGCCACGTAATTGTTTTCATGTTGAAATGTTGTCAAAAAAATCATAAATAAAATCGTTCCGATTGATTGATGTGCACAGATATTAATATATATATTTTTTATTTTTTATTTTTTTCCAGATGAGAGAAAATAAAACATGAGAGAGTTGCCTGGATAATGGGGATTCAAGGAAATTCCTCCTAACCTGCTCTGATTTGCTTGTTGGTCTCCTCTGATTTGATCAGAAGTTTTGGAACTGCTCTAATTTTTCCATACCTTCGCACCTACGTTGTCAAAAGCACGTAGTAAGAGTCTTGCTCAGAGGTTGAAAGCATGAGAAAGACCCCTCAACGACTAAAGCACGTGTGAAATAGGACGTTGCATCACAATTACGGTTCCTTTGGTACATAGAATTAAGATATACATATGAAACGAAATTTGATATGTCTAATCAAATTTCAACAAATGTTAATTAGATGTATTTATTAAATATAGTGGCGCAATGAGCGTATTATTGGGGGAGTGCATAGCGCCCCATATTCAGTCCCTTTTCTTATCCGCTTAGTGAAGGAATATATGGCTGCAGGGGATGAGTTGGATAGCAATGGGGAGAAGAGACAAAGTGCCCAGTTGCTGTTAGGGTGGGAACCGCCAAGCCATGGATGGATCAAAGTTAATACAGATGGGGCTGCAAGTGGCAACCCGGGTGAGGCTTCAGCAGGGGGAGTTCTGAGAGACTTAGAGGAAATTGGCCGGGAGGATTTTGTACGCCAGGTCGGATTCTGCTGGCTTCATAGCTGAACTTTGGGGCATTTACCTAGGCCTTACTTATGCATGGGAAGAAGGCTTTTCGAAGGGTGATATTAGAGGCTGTCTCCTTGGTAGCAATAAGGTCAATTCAAGCCAGACAAGTGCCAAGGCACCCACAAGCAAACCTCCTAAATGAGTGTCAGGCCTTGCTCAACAGAACTTGGGAAGTTAAGACTCCTGCATGAATATCGAGAAGGTAATCATCGAGTAGCGGATTTCTTGGCTAAGTTGGCCCAGAAGCAGGAGATGGGATCTCGATTTCTCAAAGAAGCCCCTTTAGGTTTGCTGCAATGGCTCTTGGAGGATATTAGTGGGGTTTCTTTACCTCGCTCCATAGTCATCTAGACTGAGTGCCTCCCGCTCCTACTTACAACAAAATACAAAAAACAAGAAGAAGGGGGGAGAAAGTGGAAACAAGTTCGGCTTTGATTTCTATGCAAAAGGAAAATTTTGCAAATCATCGAGAGATTTTAGATCGAACAAAAGGTTGAAAAATCTAGACTTAAAAAACAGAGTCTTCTTTCATGATCAACATAATCATCATCAATAATTTGATACGTAACAGTCCTTGAAAAACCAGTTTTACCCTTGAGTTTTTTCACTTTCGCCATCTATATATCTTATAACCACTTTATCTTGGAAAATTATTGAATCCAAATTAACACACAAAGAAAAAACATACAAACGAATTATACATCATTGATGATCCTTTACATCTTCCTTGAAAAGAACCGAGAGAAGCAAAATTTCAGGCATCGAACAACAATAGCTCCGGAATTGCACAGATGTCAAAACATAGGAAAAAGAAAATAAATCAGTACAAAGAGTTGGGGCATTCACTTTTTACAATAAGCACAGCGACAGCATTCAGACCTTTAGCCCACCTACAACAAATCCCATGGAGTATAAATAGTGCCTTCAATAAGTTGATAGCAAAATTTGCCGAATGCCCCTTCTTCATCAGGGAGAGGCAGTCCAAAAACAAGAGAGAGACTCTTAGGAAGTGCTAAAGATCTCTTATATTTCTCTCCTTTGTTTAGGTCAGGAAAAAACTCACTGTTCCGGATGATGGGGAAGATACGTTCCAACATAAGAGTTTAATCAACCCTGCGAGGGTAATTTTTTCGTTTCTAGAGCACTCAGTCTTGTGTCAAAAGACCTGAAAAATACTAAATTGAAATTAAAGGTTCATCAATATTCACCAAAGAGTGAGCATATGTTTCTCTATTATAGAATAGTGTAGACTGAAAAATAAAGGTACAAACCTGCGCAAAGTGCAACTTGGTTGCTGTAAACATGGTAGATACCATGAAACTGAAATCATGGTGCTCCAACTTGGATATCAGGGACGTGAGCAATCTTGGGTCCATCCTCACACCAGTTATTCCTTTCTGCATTCTATTGGAAGCCAGAGGGCACAATTTTGGAAGCAATTTCTTTTCACTACACAAAAGGATAAACAATAATACCTTTTCATTGATTTGCCAAAAAGAAAAAAAGATTTGTGCTGTACAAAGAACACGAAAAATTGAAATATGAATATCACAAACCCAACATACATCGTCATTGGGACAAAATACAAGTGTTTTGCAAGATGATGATGCTACTAGTTTGATGATACAATTTGGCAAGGAAAGCTGGGATTAATTACATTTTGCATCCTACATTCAGAGAATATTCACATTTCACAATTTACATTTCTAAAACTAACAAAAAAGCATATTATTACTAGCAGGCATTAGTCAACGTGAACGAAAATTGTGAAAAGACCTCATTCCCCTCCTATATAAACAGACACTGGCGTCGGTCTTCATTTTGAAAAGCATCCTCTCATATCGTGGACATTCATCTCATTCTCCTTTTTACTTTCTATTTTTTGCTCATTTGCACCACAGATTTGTCATTTGTTATATCAATGAGTGCTGATCAACCTTGCTGCTGTTTGCATCTATTCTTCTTGAATTTAATACTCTTCTCAGATTCTTCAATCTTCCCTCAAATATCATCAAAAACAAGAAAAACGTTATAAAATGAATATATCTCTAACAAATCAAAAAAAGCCACAAACTCCACTATTGTGTCAACCCACAATTGATAATATGGAATCTTTCTTCAATCTTAAAATCCCCAGATTACTTGAAAATTTAATTTATTTGAATCTTGAATTGTTCATTTAAAGTGGAAACAGCAAAGTAAATTCACTTACTTGATATGAAGATACTGTTTTCGTTGGCATTTCTAAGAGCAGCCTGAGCCCGGGATCATGTCATTCTTTTTTGTCAACGATGGCCTATCCATGGATTCAAGAACTCAGGCAATTAAGAAAATTGGGGAAAATGTGAATTTCGGGTGGAGTTGATGCGAGGCATGAACTGGGCCAAAGGTTGTGACAGAGAGTTGCCAGAATCGTTGTTTAAGAGACCCAAATGTGAACATACCTACGATTAAAAATAAAAAGATTAAAAAAAAAAACAAGAAAACAGAAGAAATCTGTTAATTTGTAGGAGAAAACCAGCAAAGGCTCTCTTTTTAATAAAAGAAAAATGGATGGAGATACATAGAACAGAGCAGTAGAGGGAACCTGCAGAAACTGAAAAGGGGATTCTTGTGATCAAAGTTGATAGCAGCCATCCCACTGGATCCTTGTTCCATTGATCATAATGTTAAGCATGTGAGCAATCTTGGGTCAATCCTCACCCTCATTGTTTTTGCATCTCTCTGGTATTTGGGAACAAAGATCAATCTTTAAATACTGTAAAGAGGTGAGGCTGGGCAGCCACTCTGGTAACAACACCAAATTATGGCAACAGGAGGTTTCTAGCGTATTCAGGACAATTGAATGCAGAAGAAGACTCTTTGGGAGATGTACCAACTTTGGAATGCCATCAATTTGAAGAGAGGTGAGGCTTCAAAGGCCTTGCAGCAGCATAGCATTGTTGTTACTATTGCTGTCATCATCATAAATGGACAGATCAAGATCTCTGCAATTTTCAATCTGGAGACTCTTAAACGAAGTGAGAACTAGCATTTTCGCATGAGGCAGACAATTGAGGGTTTGCACCAACTCCACTGGCAGAAAATCATCTGGCAGGTGCTCCATTTTATTAATCTCCAGATATTTCAAAGAGGACAGATTAGATGGAAGAGAAGATGACGTTGCATCTGCTGGAGAAATCATCCCTTTCAGCATTTGCCCCAATGACTTGAAGCTGGTTGATTCTATATCTGGGTTTTCCAAGGATGGAAACTGTGGCGTTGGAGTCAGGTTTGGGCAGGATGACATTGACAGCTCAGACAAATGCCAAAATTGGGGAAGCAAAGATGATGGTGATGGTGGTGGTGGCTGCCATCCCTTCAGGTTGGTACAGTCGTAAAGGACCAACCTCTCAAGGGAAGGGAAAAAGGAGACCATGCTGCTGCTGCTACAGACTGCTGATTGTCCTCCAACCACACAACTCTCTATGTCTATGTATTCCAGATCAGTAAATCCGCAGATGTGTGTGAATTTCGGTGAAGGGACTTGATCCAATGCCAGAAGACTTCAGTGTTTTGGGCAGTCATACAACATTAGCCTGACCAGATTAGTGAGGGAAGAAAGGCAGTTGGCAAACTTTATTCCTCTGTAATTCCCGACGCTTAAATCTTTCAAAGTTGGGTGAGGTCGCAGAGCTTTCAGTGACATTTCATCTTCATCAATATCAGTAATGCTATTAACATCGTTACCATCCAAATCTTCCAATGACACCCACTGTACTCCCAACACTTACAGACATGGCTTCTCCGTCCAAATTAGGGTCGTTTCCCTAGCTAGTTGCTGATGTTTTATCTTTCACATAACCTGAGAAACTTCCCCAATTGAAGGTGGCTTCCTTTGGAATCATTGTGAGCGTTTGAGAGCAATGGCAGCTAGCTGCCTCACTTCTTCAATGTCGCATTCTTCAACCAGGTTTTTATCTAAAATTTCATCCACACCGTCTGGACTCATAGCAGTCTTTTAGTGATTACAGAAGGTTTTAAATAAAAAAATAAAATAAAATAAGAAAATAAGATCAAGAAAGCAGAATAATTTAAAGAAAGAAATCTATCAAAGAGAGAATAGAGACTTACAAGATTAACATAGTCCATCAAATTTTGATGCGGGTGAATAGCTGTAATGAGTTCAAAGATGATAACACCAAAACTGTAGATGTCACTCTTCGTGGTGAACTGGTCCATGGATATGTACACCAGGTCTATGTAGCCATAAGTGCCCTTCAGGCCAGAGTTGTGGCCATCAAAGACCTCTTCCTTTGAAAGTCCCAAATCAGCAAACTAAAAAAATGTAATGATTGCACTGAAGATCAATAGAAAAAATAAGAAAATAAACTCCTCTAAATCTATTTTTTGCATGCCAAGTTTCATTTGGATAGTTGAAATGGTCACTTGGTGAATGGTGATTAACTTTGAGGTGTTCAGGCTAATTTTCCAGGAGTTATAGCTTTTAGATCAGATGCGGCAACTTAGCTTACCTTAGCTCTCATTGACTGATCCAGTAATATGTTAGCAGACTTCAAATTACGATGTATGACCATTGGGATAGCCTGTTCCACAAGCAAAAGATGTCATTTTAATTGGATGCAAATGAAACAAAATGGTGTCCTGCCACACAGAAAAACAATATGTTCAATTAAATTTACTCCTTCACGAAGATTTTCAATCCCATGAGAAAAGTCGAGCAATCTGGAGCCTTTCTTCCCAACTCAAAGCAGGCTATTTTTGTTCTGTTGCATGTACAGCCCCTCCTTGAAGACCTTGATCTTTCTCAATTTCTGTTATCAAATCTTTACAGAAACCCAGTTTCCTTCCTCCAAGGCCCATATTCCTCGTACTTGAAGTAAGGAAGGAAGCAATCAAGAAGTTCCTGCATAAAGTCATGATAGAGAAGAGGCCTTCAGCATAATAACTAAATGTAGGAAACAACAGGTCGTATCAAGGGTAATCACCAAGTCTATCTTACCTTTTGAGCAAGCAGAACGTATTCTCTAGTCACCCCAATCTCCACTCCTGGAAAATGAGGTGAAATAAAATGACAAATTGATACTAGTAGCTCGGACTCTCATACTGGAAATACCTATAATTAAAAATAAGAAGAAATCTGTTAATTTGTAGGAGAAAAACAGCACCACAGGCTCTCTTTTTAATAGAAACAAAATGGATGGAGATGGAGATACAAAGAAGTAAGCAGTAGGAGGAGGAACCTGCTGAATCTGGAAAGGAAAGGTGAACGGATTCTTCTGCTCAAATCAAAGTTGATAGCAGCCATTCCACTGCATGCCTATCCCATCGACAGTAATGTAAGGGATGTGGGCAATCTTGGGCCAATCCTCGCCCCCGTTGTTTTTGCATCTCTCTGACAGTTGGGGACAACCGTCAATCCATAAATATTGTAATGAGGTGAGGTTGGGCATCCACCCTGGCAACGACGCCAAATTAGGGCAACGGGAGATTTTGAGACACTGCAGGACAATTGAACGCAGAAGAAGCCTCCTTGGCAGATGCAACTTTGGAATACCCCAAATTTCTAGCTCGGTGAGGCTTCTAAGGCCTTGCCCTTGCCATAGAATAGCATCGTTGTTGTTGCTGTCGCTGTCATCGTCATAATTGGACAGATCTAGATTTTCGCAATCCCTAATCCAGAGCCTCTTGAGGGAAGTGAGAAGTAGCATTCTCGCGTGAGGTAGACAAGTTATGGTCGGGCATCTAGCAATCGATAACTCCTCCAGAGAAGTGAGGGTTTGCAGCAACTCCACCGGCAGAAAATCTTCTGGCAGATCCTCAATTCCATCAATCCATAGCTGTTTCAAAGACGAAGAGAGAATAGACGGAAGAGAAGAAGACGACGGTTCATGTGTTGGAGAAATCGTCCCCTTGAGCATTTGCTCCAATGACTTGAAGCTGACTGATGTTATCAACAGTTCTTTCAAGGATGGGGAGAACGCTGGCATTGAAGTCAAGTTTGGGCATGGTCCAATCGACAGCCGCGAAAGACACTGAAATTGGGGAAGCAAAGACGACGACGACGACGACGACGACAACGACGGTGATGATGGCCGCCATCCCTTCAGTTTGGGACAGAAGGAGAGTTGCAGTGTCTCGAGGGAAGTGAAGAAAGCTGATCCTCTTCCTCCTCCGACCGCAAAACAACTCCGTATGTCTATTTCTATGTCTATGTATTCCAGATCAGTTAATACTTCGATTGTTATTTGTTTTAGCGAAGGGAGTTGATCCAATGCCGGAAGACTTCGGCATTTCGAGCAGTTAGACAACCCAAGGCGGACCAGATTCGTGAGGGAAGAAAGCCAGCTCGCAAACTTCATTCCTCCGTAATTCAAGACGGTTAATGCTTTCAAATTTGGGTGTGGCCACAGAGCTTCCAATGACATTTCATCTTCATTTATATCAATATCATCGTCACCATCCAAATCTACCCATTTTAATCGCAATTCTTGGAGACGGGGCTTCTCTCTCAAATTCGCGTGGCCTCTTCCATTCCCATGATGCGGCAAATTCACAATGCTTAGCTCTCCTCCCAACTTGTTCAAGTCATGTAATTCCCCCAGTCCTCCGCTCTCACTCTCCTCCTTTTCACTTTTAGGCAGTACGAATCTCGTTAATCTCTCCAGCGAAGTCAACTGTCCAATCCCACGTGGCATATGCGTCAAATCACTGCATTCATGGAGGTCAAGTTTCTTGAGACTGACCAGCTTTTTGATATCCCTGGGTAATTGTCTCAGCCCATAACAATAAAGTAGTTTGAGTACTTGCAAGTTTTGTAATCCGGTAATCGAACGGGGCAGCATCTTGATCTCTCTATTCCAAGACAAATCAAGATACCTCAATTGCTTCAACTTACCGATGGAATGTGGCACTGTCTCAATACCCAATCCTTGTAGATCCAACTGCCGTAAACGCCTCAAATTACAAAAAATTGCATGGCATTGCCCTTCGCCTACTTTGTTCCTCGAAGCAATATAAGATGGTCCCGGTGCCAAAAATGTCCGCAGACCTTTTGCTTCAAGCACGGATGTTGGAACTTGCCAAGTGTCACCGTATCTGTTGTAGAGGCGGTCAAATGAGACATGTCGAGGTTTCTCACCAACTCTTGAGTTTGAAATTGACACATAAGCACTTTCAGCTCCGGCTACTGAGGAAGCAAGATCGTGCATTAAGTCATGAATTTTGCAACTCATTACGTTCCCATACTCATCTTTTTCTGCATCTTGGAAGAAAGACCTCCATAGGAGATCCATAAAACACTCCCGACCAATATCTTCAAGACACTGACTTGGGTCCCAGAACTTAATGTACCCTTGCGCCATCCAAAGATCTACCAATGTGCGCACATCGATTACATGGTCTTTTGGAAACAATCTACAATAAGCAAAGCATTGTTTCAAATGGAAAGGAAGAACGTCATAACTCAACTTAAGAGATGGCATGATACTGCTCTCTTCTTCATCCATCTCCGTCAGTTCCTTACTTTTGAATAATTCCCAGTCGTGTATACTTTCTTTGAAATACAGTAGACCCCCAATTGCTCTTATTGCCAGGGGAACTCCCTTACACTTTGCAATAATTTCCTTTCCAATTGCTTCATGGCTTGTTGGTGGCGCACACCCTTGTTTGAATGCCATTTGAACAAACAAAGACCAGGATTCGTCATCAGATAAACCCTTTATTGTATATTGTGCTTGCGGCACAGGACATGTAATCTCTGCAACCTTTTTAAAACGTGTGGTTACTAATATTCTGCTACCTTTTGCGCCACCGATTAACAAATTCTTTAACAAAATCCATCTCTCCAAGTTATCGTTCCAAATGTCGTCTAATACAAGTAAATATTTTTTTCCATTAATTTCTTCATGAAGAGAGTTTTTTAATGTATTTATTTGGCTCATATCAGATCTTTTTCCAGTTATACATTCTAAAATCTTCTCAACTATCAGTTTGACGTTAAAATCGTCAGAAACACAAACCCACATTCTTAATTCAAATTGCGACTTCACATTCTCATCGTTATATGCGAGCTGAGCCAAAGTAGTCTTTCCCGATCCTCCAATTCCAACTATCGAAACCACAGCCATATTAGTCTCATAGTTCTCTGACAAAAGAAGTTGTGTAATCGCGTTCTTCTCAACTTCTCTGCCAACAACTACTTCAGGGACAGAGGAGTGTGTTTGCCCTCTTTCCTTAGCCATCACAGACGTTGAAATGTCAACAGGACGTTGCTGAAAGTTAAACTGCATTCCGACACTCATAACAGCAACTAATTTCTCCCGAATTGCCTTGATTTTGTGACCCATCTTAAGGCCATATGCAAGCTGGTTTGAACGTGAAAAGAAAAGGCGTACCTCCTTTGTCACTTTGTTCCCCGTCATGACTTGTCGCCGCAGAACTTCTGTGGAAAAGTCATCCAGCAAGTCATCTGCATCGTACACGACTTCTTTCAGCATACCGAGCCAATCTTTGACTTGGTCATCACCTCGTGCTTGCCGGCCTTCTGCATCAAGAAGCACGACTTTGACACCGACAACTGTGGTGTGCAGCAATTCAATCTCATCTCTGACACCCCACCACAGGCCAATCTCTCGAAGAGCAGAGGAGCCCAATTTTCCAAGAATTCCCTCAGCAACACTGAATAGTAATCCTTCTGCCATGTTCCTGTTGGGCGCAAGTTGAAAAAAGGAAATTTACCAGTGTTTGAATGGACTTATAGTAGGAGATCTCGTTCAGGGGCTTAGGCGCCGCGAGACGTGCACTTGGAGGCTTATGTTTCAACGAAGAAGATGTGTAACACACTGCATGAACTTTAATATGGCATATCAAATCCAAAAGCATCAGTTTACGGAAAACTAATCAAATGGGAAGCATCAAGGAACAAGCATGTGGCCCAGCCCCACCAACGAGCGAAGAAGACATGAAGTGATTAGATTCGAGCAAAAGTTTAATGAACGCAATTTGTCAAAAAAGGCAGATAAATTGTCCCCCAAAGCATTAATACTTGTCGAGTTCTTTTTTCTTTTCCCTTGTCTTTCCGTGGTTTTTCTTTTTGTGGCCCA
The DNA here is from genome assembly GCA_020883675.1 of Bruguiera gymnorhiza. Classification (NCBI taxonomy): domain Eukaryota; kingdom Viridiplantae; phylum Streptophyta; class Magnoliopsida; order Malpighiales; family Rhizophoraceae; genus Bruguiera; species Bruguiera gymnorhiza. The sequence goes on from JAIRCJ010000141.1 coordinate 42,194, forward strand.
CCCCCACCAACGAGGCTTATGTGCTGTGAGATGTACACTCAGAGCTTTTGGGACCAGAGAGGCTTATGTTACAATGAGAAAGACATGCAACACAGAGCGCGGCCTTTATGTTCCAAGAATTTCCTCTGCAATACTGAACACTAATCCTTCTGCCATGTCCCTGTTGGGTGCAAGTTGAAAAGCAAGGAACTTCAGTTGTGTTTGAAGTGATAATGGTAGGCTATCTCAGAGGCCTAGGCGCTGGGAGATGTATATTGAGAACTAAAAATCAATTACAAATTAGTCCATGAGGATTTGCCTTGACAAACCTTATAAAATGTAACCCTTTTTTTTTTCCTTTTTGGTATAAATAAAATGAATAAAAGAAAAAAATAGAGATATTATTTGATCTCATCAGGAAAAATTGTGGTCTATCATAAGAGCAAATTCTAAAAACGTAGGTTCAGTAGATAGCAATAGCGATTTTGTGTGCATTGGACAGCCAAATATTTAGTTGTAAATTAAAAGATAATTAAACTATAATTCTACGGGAGGTTATGCAGCCCCAAACTCGTCCCCCCTTGCAGTAATTACGTAACTCTACCAGAAAGCCTTGAGAGTCAATAGAACCCAACATCAAGAGATTGAATAAATGTTTACGTCTGGATGACTTGGCTCCACGCTTAAGTTTATGTTGAACCTAGTTCCTGCACAATTTTTCTCTTTGCGAGCAATAGCATTTATGCATTGGCTCATTTAAGAAAGCAAAATTCTTGTGTGTACACCATTTTGGTAGTTCTCCCTACCTCCTTATACCTTCCTCCATCCTCCTTCCTCCTGTCTTTGTTGAGGGGGAGGGGGGACTTTGCAGACAATGCAGGCTTACTTTCAAGTTTCTTTCCGTATATTTTGTCTAAAAAAGAACATTTTCTTTGACAGGGAATATAGTTTGTGTTTTTGATTTACACTGTCCCTCCTAGACTTCATTCATCGGAGCTTTTGTCCCAAACTCTCATATGGTATGGATCTGCTAATATAAATGTTGTTAAATCTGTCACCAACGAAGTATACCATGTGAGTATTTTCTTCTCAACACACGCGAATGACCCTTTAATTACGCTAGAGATGCACATTGTTACTCTCTGTTGGCATTGGAATTGAAAAGAGTGGTCAAGATTTGTCATGATAAAGCATGTGCAGCATTGTCCCCATGGTTTTAGCACAATTTGTTTAGATTCAGTGTATGTTGCGTATCTCAGGCACAATACATGAAAGGAAACAAGGTTGCGAGGAGGCTTTCTAAACATTCCTTAGACCATGATTATGACCGAATTGTAACAAAATGGGGTAAACATTTTTTATGTTGAATCTAAATTTAACTCAGTATAATTTTTGTTCTCTGGTCCCATACATTTATTTCTCACTGTTAAAGTTACTATTAGACCTTCCTCTCCTATAAGTATTTGCATTATCATCAAACTTAATTTATCTCAGTTGTTGCAAGTTGAGCACAGAATAGAAGACGGAAAGAAAACATAAGCTATTTGCTACTTAAAGACTACATGACAGTATAAATGACAAACCTCTCAATTTGAAGGAAATATTGACGATCAGCTCTTATAAGGAATGAGATGCCAAATTTTGAGAGAAAAATAAACAAAATTATGAACTGAGCCTTGAAAAATAGATGCATAAATCCCTTATTTGTATGCGCCAACTGTAATTTTAGCAGCATCATCAGGCCCCTGTGCATTAGGCTGCGTTTGCGGACCAGCCTGCAATTCAAAAAAATTCACTTCCAAACATCAACTTTTAAACAAGAAGGGAAAAGGAAGGGTTTAGTACAATTATTCTCCATGTATATTTATCTTAACTGGATATGAACCTGTTGAGATAACTGCATGGCAGAATGCCCCACCTTCTGCCCTTTTCCTGAAAGAAGAATTAACAAAGAAAAAACCACAATATGTGATCACCTTGCCTCTGTTTTAGGTGTGAGCGGTTAAATACCAATACCCACCTTAAGAAATAATTTACACGCAAATAAGATCGCCTGACTCACCTGAGCCTGGCCCTTGGTCTGACCAGCCTGGAAGCTAGAATCACGGAATGGGGTCATCTTCAGTTTCTTTCAGAACACCAGGACATGATGATCAATCTGTTCCACTTCGTTGAATCATGGGAGAAATTTATAGTTCAGTACAGTATCCTGGTTGTATGTGTCTAAGCCATGTGCCTAAGGAGCCAGGGCAAATCTAGATTAGCTAATAATCCGATTCGAAGTTGATTCCGTTTAGAAGGGTCCTAGTCTTTAGGCAAGTTCCGTCTGTATTAATTGTTCTTGAATCTTTAGGATCAGAAAGCTTCATATGCACAGGAGATGAGGGACATCCTAGTTCGATATCAAGACGACTTAACTGAAACAAAGCATGATCGATGACGATTGCAAGTAGTGGATAAAAATGATACCTCCCAAGTCAAAGCCTTATATATAAACATCCCAAAACTGCATGCAACCATGACCCGTCCTCGTTCATCAACTTGTTAACTAAAACAAAAACAGGATTTTAGACATAAAAATTGAAACGCTTTGATCTCCACCTCCTCTTATGGCCATCAAATCCAAATTCTTCCTCTCAAGGCTGATCCTCCGCCTCTACACCAGATATCTCAGCTCCTCCTACCCCTCGCCCTCCTTCTCCGCCGTCTCGCCTCTAATCTTGACCAACAACCCCCAGCCCACAGTAGAGAAACCACCTGCCCAACCCCAAGACACCGCCGCCAAACCAACTTCTATTCTAGACCTCAAAGACCACCAAACGCTATTCGCCTCCTTACCCACTGCAAAACTCTTGCACGCGTCTCTGAACATTCACTTGGCTTCCGTAGAGCCGTTGGTTGATTTTGGCACGTGGGTCATGAGCGCCAAGCTCATGGCAATGAAGGTCGCTCGGTATCTTGTTTTGGCGACTATAAGCCGTACCTTTTACCAACATTTATGCGGCGGCGAGGGATATAAAGGAGGCAGAGATGTCTATAACAAGACTATTACATGCTGGTTTGAGAGGTTGCTTCATTTCGCTGTGGATTTACTCGTGATAGCCAAGCTTGTGACCGGAATCTTGAACGGCTTCTTGAGGCTGTTGATTCCGCCATGTCTCTTTCTCCATCTTTTGCAAGCATCACAACTTTTTCTTAGAAAGTTTTGATCTTTCTTGTTCTTTCCCTTTTCTCCGTTCTCTTGTTTTTTTTTTTTCTTTTTTCTTTTTTTTTGGCATTTAGACTTTCATGATTTTCTTGTTTCCGTTGTAGCTTCTATCTAGGTTCAAAAAATTCGTTTCCAAGATTCTTCTGTTTGTTTCTCGAGAAAAATCAACTTGTTCCGCAGAGAAAAAGATTTGAAACAGATGGGGTTTGGGGAAGGGGAAATTTGCTTAGATTTTCTTGAGTTGCTTCGACTATCCAATGTTAGGAGAAATGCTATCTTTTTTATTTGCATTAGATGAGTTTTGTGGTTGTAAAGGTCACAATCTGCCCTCTCAATTTGCTGGAGCAAGTTAGTGATCTGTTTAAGTTGGCAACAAAAAAACCCTTCTTTTAATCTTCCGTGGAAACACGACTCATTTCCGATTTTCGCAGATTCTAGTCATTTGGATCACGCATCAGAATCATTAACCGCACAAGAAGAGCGAGATCTCCAACTAGGCCAGCAAAGATTATTGAAAATATGCCGAAGATGTGTCGAAGCCAATGTTAATCGATGCATCTTACTGTACGTGGCACAGTACAGGCCTACTTGAAGGATGCAAACGAATAGACTGTTATGAGTGTTAGGAAATATATGTGTTTTAAAAAATATATATATCATAAAAAATAAAAATATATATTATATTTATTTATAAAATAATATTTAATTTATATAAAATAAAATAAAATAAATATAAAATATTCATCCTAACTTCACTTATTTAAAATTAAAATATATAATTTTTTTCTCTTCTTTTTCTTGTTAAAAATTATTTGATTAATTAGATTAGTGTTATTTCTGATGGGAAAGTCTATTAGCAACACTTCTTCTTCTCTTTTTTTTTAATTGAATATTATTAAATTAATCAAATTAGTATTATTTATAATATTTTACTAATATAAAAATATATTAACAAGAAAATCTGTTATATTACAAAAAAAATAATTATTATAACTTATTATATTAAAATATTATTTATAAGAATAAAAAATATTTTTAAATATAATATCAAATATAATATTAAATATGTCTTTAATATTATATTTTTTATTTAATTTAATTTCATTTCTATTAATATTCTATATATGTCGAATGAAAGGAAATTGGCATCTTCATTAGGATATGAGTCTCCACTTCATAATGTCATTCAACATACACATGCTTGTTACAATGATTGTGCTTCTTTCATGCTTGAAAGGATCGCTAATGGCTCGGATGGAGTTGTTCTCGCAACCCATGACATTGAATCAGGTAAAGAAATCAAGCAGACACATACACGACAACGTTAAATATGTAAATTGGACATTGGTTTTGTAATTGCACCGTTGTTATGACGTGCCTTTTGTACGTCCTCTAGCAATATTGGCAGCGAACGAGGCACAAGACTTGGGAATCAGGAAGAGAAATCAAAAGCTTGAGCTTGCGCAGCTATATGGAATGGCAGAATCACTTTCATTTGCATTAAGAAATGCAGGTTTCCTAGTTAGCAAGTACATGCCATATGGGCCTGTAGACATGGTGACTCCATATCTCCTGAGGAAGGCTGAAGAGAACAGAAGATTTTTATCTGCTTCAGGACTTGACGGGGAACTCATGAGGTAAAACGGTCTTCCTTTAGACAAGTGCTTGTAAAAGTTATCTGAAATGGAATTGATTAAGAAATTCAATTGTATTTATCAGCAGGAAGAAGCTGAATATAAGACTAAAACCTGCAATCCTCTAGAGTGAAGTGAAAGCAATACAGGCTCTATTATTTGTCAATGCTGCTCAAAAAGAAATTGTACATTTGAAATTAAAGCAAGTTGCTCAATAATAGAAATTTGAAATTTAGAAGCACTTTCTTTGCCAACAAACCATAATTTTTATTGTGTATGCTAACCCTCTGCCCCCATACTCCTAAGAACTCAAATGATAAAAAGACAAATTTTTTACATGTGATATTTGTATGATACTTAAAATTTTTGAGGATTGGAGTTCTAATTCTATAAAATAATATAAGATTTATGAAAATATGAAAAGTTATTTTTATCGTGTAACTCATTGTTGAATAGATTTCTTAATAAATAAAAGAAAAATTTATTAATCAGGATAACATTGTCTACGATTAATTCCACCAACACTATAAAGCTATTGTCATCGCAATATAAACGCAGAATAAAAGAGGAAGAAGATCCTCCACCACTTGTAGACAGAAGACCACCCTCAGGTTTGGCGAGCCTGTAACACTAGTTAATGAAGTATTTGATTTGGTTCGGAATCCCTGAGTTCAACAGACAATTGATCACATATAACACAAAACAAAACATTTACCTCAACGAAGCGTTTGATTCTGTAACTGTGTACTTTTGTGGATACGCAATTACCATATTTCTCGAGTAAAAGTTCATGTTGGACTTGACTTTGGTGGACACAAACTCAGCCTCAAGTTTCATCGTGCTTTAAAATTTGTTGGGACTTGATTTACAGGCCCCGTTAGCCCAGCTTCTGCGGCTATTTTTGCAGCCGTAGGCTACATTCCATAATTGCCTCTGCTTCCATTTGCTCCCTCGTGTGTATCAAACACCTAATTACATTTGCATTTTCATTAATCAAGCCGTGTGCCAAAAAATGTCTTTTTTCTATCAAACCAACTTTTATTTTGCGCAAGACGTAAAAATTAAAAAGAAAAGTTCTTGATTTGGTGCTGAATCTACGATTTATGGAGTTGACCCATGTGATATTTATGCCAAAAGATTTCTGGGTTTTCATTTTCCACTCGTTGTTTAGTGTTTGATTTGTATGTCGAGGCTTCCCTAATTTAGTCTAACAAGGATTTGGAACTTTTCGGCCGATTTGTCATTAGGGGAAAGTTTGAGTTGGTTTACACGTAATCTTCAGGAAATGTCCTTTGAATCATATTTCTAATACCATTGTTAGCTACCTTGTGTTGCAGTACTATGTAATGATTTATTTATGTCTTGAGTGTCTTAATTTCCTTGCCGTTTTTGTTTTATCTCTTGGATTGATTCACCTTGTTATTGGCTGTTATGTCAATGGCCATGGCTTGTCTGTATGTATCACTACTAGTCTTTCACAGGAACTTTGAGCCACTTGGTTATTATGATTCTCATCATTTAAAAATGGTATTTTTCTGTGTACCAAAAAAAAAAAAAAAAGGCCGTCCTGCTCCCATTATTCATCTCACAGATATAAACTGCCATCAAGGTTCTTGGAGGTATGCAGCCAATTAGGTACATGCATCGGTTTGGAAATATTCCAACATTCATAGGTCATAAATTATCATTTTGGCTAGCAATTTAATGTTTGCTTTATTGACTCGTAAACTATTCGAAATTGTCTTCAGTTCTTCTGTATTTATGTGTTCAACATGACTCTCTGAGTTCAATCACTGGCATTGTCTTGCAACTTCTGTCAGGAACGGGCCATATAGGTGATATGGTGTTGGTCAGTTGGTCTAAGGTCAGTAAAAGCAAGGGTAGGGTTTCTTCCTTGTGTCACTACTGTGTTTCTTTGACATGGTGGAATGGAAAAGAAAAGAATAGACGACTACGAGCCAGGCCCACTTCCTTCACCACGACAGTTGGATAAATATGGTTTTGTAAAGCAAGAGCTTAATAATCCTTTTCAACGTTTAACCAGGGGGAGGTCAGCCTTTGAGTTTGAGAGGTATGATTTTGTTTTTTTTCCTTTAATGCTGTAGTTGGAATTGATGCAGACAATTTCTGAGTGGATATTGCTCCCAGGTTAATGTACACCGATGTAGCCGCTTGCAACTGTATTGGAAACTTTTAGGGAGGAAAGAAAGGTTAGAAAATGGAGGAAGATGATCGGTGTTGGAGGGAGTGATTGGAAGCATTATGTTAGAAGAAAACCTAATGTGGTCGGGAGGCGTACAAGGAAAGGAATTCCCGACTTTTCAAGGGGTCTTGTTTGACAATTGATCTCTGGAAGTCGAGACCTTTTGCCGTTGAATCCTGGAGTTTATGAGGTAATTATTACTTGTTTTCCTCATGCATGTTGCCTGCATACCCACAGGCTGATTTTCTGATGAAGGTATTTGTTTGTTGCAGTAATTAGTTATTCATGAGACATCAGCTTCAGAGCTGGATATAATTCGAGATATTTCTCGCACTTTTCCTCCGCATGCTGGTCAAAGGTCTCTATATAATGTTTTGAAGGCATATATTCTGTCTATGATAGAGACGTTGGATACGTTCAGGTCTGACTCTCACCACTCTTGCGATTAATTTGCTTGAGATGTTGAATGGTTGACATCTAGACCATCGAAAAATGCAGGGAATGGGTTTTTCTCGCTGGTCTATTGCTTCTTTATATGTGTGAGGAAGATGCATTCTGGGTTTTGGTTGCATTATTAAAAGGTGCTGTTCATTCCCCAATGGAAGGACTGTGTCGGGTAACCATTTTGTTAAAAGAGTTTCTTCCTATCAAATTGCAAGACTGTAATCAGCTCCTCAGCTTGGAATACTAACTGTAAGAAATGTCATTCAATGAAAGGCAAAATGTTTCTGGATTGTGCGCCATGCATTGTGTTTTGTTTTCTTTTTCCTCTCACCTATGCATAGGTTGATAATGAGGCATTGGGCACTTCTTAATTAATTTTGCTGGGAAAAATGCGAATTTTCAGTTGTAGAATAACCTGTAGTCTTTGTGAAATCAAAGTTAAGGTTGTGTATATCTGACCTTCCCTAGATTCTACAAACGTGGGAGTAGATACCCTTTTTTTCTTACTTTGCTTGGGTGCCAGTAATACTGCGGTGTGACTTTTTACCTGGAGGGAGAGATAAATGTGGTTATGCTACTTTTATTTCCTTTACTGGCGAAATTTGAGTATGAGACCCAACTCTAATCCTACCCTTAGCTAGTCTAGTCTCTTCATCGTTTGAGATCAAACTCAATGGGATAAAGCTTCATTTACTTGTTCCAGTCTTTGGGAGAGACTTGAGTTCTCTGATATGTATTTAAATGATCAAAACAGACGCAATGTAGTTGTTAATACCTAAACGAGCTTGTGAAGACAAATGTTTTATCTACTCTAACCACGAACATGGACATCAAAGATGAATTTATATTAGCAGGGTATACGGTTTTCTTAAGTGCACTAGAAGGGATACCGATAAAGGTGATGACTAGATTGTGAGTATTTTTTTTTTTTTTTTTTTTTTGGGGGAAAGATTATGTGGATGTGGGCTATTAGTTTCAGCATTATTCCATGCTCTGTTGCGTCATCAACAGCAGTTTCCCTTTGGCAACCAGCTAAGGAGAATCATATCCGTTGATATGGCAATCCTATCCTCCGGGAACTCGGCTTCAATTATGCAAAGTAAATAAATAGCATTCAGTGTTGTATACCCCAATTGGAAGAGCTTGAATAATTGGTGCTTGTTGTGAAGGTTCACCAGAGCAGACAGCCTCGGAAACAGACAGAATGGTATCGTCCAGACCCCGGATATACGGAATAGAATGGGTTATGTACAGAGAGAGTGTCATAATTTAACTCGACCGTAATTTATATTAGTTATAATAATAATAATAATAATAATAATAATAATAATAATAATAATACGTGATTTAAATTATTCAAAATTAAAGTCTAAATAATTCAAATTGAGGTGGCTTAGAATCCAGTTAATTTAAAATTTGACTAACTAAGTCAAATATATATATATAATTCAATAAACTGAATATTTAATATATCTAAAATTCGTTTAATTCAAAATTTATGATTTAAAAAATTTAAAATTAACTAAATTGCTCAAAACACAAATAACTTGACATTCAATAAATCCGATATCAATAAACTCATAAATTGAAATTCTTAAAATTTGAATGGTCTTGAGATACGAAATAAAATCCCTTTTTGTTCTCCATTTGTCTGTGTGGACGAAAAACAATTGTCGGTTGCTCTTCTCGCCGCAAATATATATATATATATATAGAGAGAGAGAGAGAGAGAGAGAGAGAGAGAGAGAGAGAGAGAGAGACGCAAAAGCACGTGATATTGTTACGGATTTTTGTCAAACGCATCCGATTCTAAGCAATTTGGGGGCCGTGGCAATCACGAATCCGATGCTTAAAGTGGTCTAAATTGGATGCTGTCTGCCTGCCAGAGCAGAGCTCCGGGGACTAGTGATCGAGTAGATAAAAATTAATGTGATCCTATCAAGAAATAATAATAATAAAAAAAATAAATAAATAAGATATAATTAATATGGAAATGACGCCCCCGGAGCCGGGGGGGGGGCGCGGCGGCTGATTCATTAATTGGCAATTAAATCGTGACCTCAAAAGTGTTAGGAACAACAACCAATTTGGAAATGTCCAAAGTAGCCTTTTGACCGCCGCAAGAGGAGCGCGTAAATTGGCGCTGCAACGGAGTTCCATCACGCAATCTCCGGGGACCCCGTGACAGCTGGCACTTCCGTAGCCGCATCGACCCCTCCCTACACCCACGCGCCTTCCCTCCTTTTCTCGATCCCTTGTGTCTAAATTATATATATATCTATATATACCCCACGCCCCGCGCCTTCCTCCTTCTCTCACCGCAATCAATCTCGAGGCTCTTGAAGTTTTGCTCGTTTGTAAATTTGCGGATTGCCAGTTTGCTTCGCTGCCCTGCGCTCTTTGATAGGTAACATTGAAATCTATACATATATATATATATATATATATATATATATATAGATGCGTATCTGTTTGTTGTGGGTGTTGTTGAATTTGGTTGCTGGGATTTATAGGCATTTGTTTTGGTTCTATTTGCGTTGATTTTCTAGGTTATTTATTTGGATTGGATTGGGGGCTCCAGAAATCAAAGAGAGAGGGAGGTTTTCTTTGGAGCTTCTGGTTTAGGCTTCAAGATTGGAGCTTTTTTTTTTTAATATTGGTACGTGTTTCTTCAATGTTTTCTTTTTAATATAAATGTAAATGCACTTTTGTTGTTAATTGGACGAAAGCTTGAGCCTTTTAAGTCGTTCTTGATGATTATTTTGGGTGCATGGAATTCATATCTATTGTTTCAGAATTCTTTGTATTTCTTTTTTTCATTTTTTGGGGCTTAAAATTTTATTCTGGTGGGTTTTACTATAGATGTATGTGTTGTATTTATTTTGTGCTTGATCGGTATTATTATCATTAACTTTAACAGTTAATTTTTCTTTTTCTTTGTTCTTATTTTAATGTTTTTAATTGACTTGTAATTGCGTGTTTATTATCCTTGTCGTGGATCTGCATCATTTCCTCATATAAGCGATTGAAGGATCAAAATCTACAAGCTGTTTGATTTGCCCTTAAAAATATCTTCTGAGAAAGATATATATGCTGTGTAAGATGATTTGAGGAAGTAACAATTTCTTTTAACTGGTTGTGTTCAAGGCTTGCTGATTGTTTTCTGTTTTATTACAATTGCTTGCTTTTGAATGTTAAGCTTAGTAGTTAAGAATTGTATTGTTCTGCTAATATTCATGTGCTGATAACCCCATTTGTAATATCAAAATGGGTTTTTTAACTACCCTATTTTATATGCAAGGTTTCTTCTGTCAGCCCTTGTCAAGATTTTCTTTAAAGGTTCTGACCTCTCTTTTGGGTTGTGTTGGCAGGAAGGATTGAATGATTTAATGGAGTCCAAAGGTGGTAAGAAGAAGTCTAGCAGTAGTAAATCCTTATTCTACGAAGCTCCTCTGGGTTACAGCATTGAAGACGTTCGACCCCACGGTGGAATCAAGAAGTTCCAATCTGCTGCATACTCCAACGTGAGTTTGATGTCATGCAATTTTTCCTCTTCTGCACTGTGTAATATGGTTGAATAACTAATTTCTTTTCATGTTTTTATTTGCAGTGCGTGCGAAAGCCATCCTGAGATTTTCCAAGCATCAAGATAACCCCCTTCTAGCTCTTTCATACTGTTATTCTCTCCAGTCTTTACTTCTCTTCTGCTTTGCTCGTCCTTCCATACTCTTCTTTGCAACTGTCATTTACTATTGGTGACCCAAGATGGCCTTGCCAGTCTCAGCAATTGGATTTGAAGGCTATGAAAAGAGGCTAGAGATATCCTTCTCTGAACCTGGATTGTTCACTGATCCCCAAGGAATGGGTTTACGTACTTTGTCCAAAGATCAATTGGAAGAGATTCTCAATCCGGCTGAATGCACCATTGTTGATTCACTTTCCAATGATCATGTTGATTCTTATGTCCTCTCAGAATCTAGCCTCTTTGTGTTTCCTTACAAAATTGTCATCAAAACTTGTGGGACTACTAAATTGCTTCTTTCAATCCCAGCAATCCTTAAATTAGCTGGAACACTTTCACTTGCTGCATGCTCTGTGAGGTACACCCGTGGGAGTTTCATATTTCCTGGGGCTCAAACATTCCCACACCGTTGCTTCTCTGAGGAAGTAGCTGTCCTTGATGGACATTTCCGCAAACTTGGTTTTGAGAGTGTTGCATATATGATGGGTGGTCCCAATGAGGCTCAGAAATGGCATGTTTATTCTGCTTCTGCTACTGATACAGGGAGCCATGTAGACCCTGTTTACACTCTGGAAATGTGCATGACTGGTTTGGACAGGGGCCGAGCATCTGTGTTCTACAAAACACATGCCACTTCAGCTGGTATCATGACCAAGGATTCTGGCATAAGGAATATCCTTTCGCACTCTAAAATATGTGATTTTGATTTTGACCCTTGTGGTTACTCTATGAATGCTGTCGAAGGGAATGCAGTTTCTACAATTCATGTCACCCCAGAAGAGGGTTTTAGCTATGCGAGCTTTGAAGCTGTGGGTTACAATTTTGAAGAAGTTAGTTTGATTCAGCTGCTTGAAAGAGTTTTGGCTTGCTTTGAACCAATTGATCTCTCTGTGGCATTGCATTCCAACATTTTGGGTGATAAACTTGGAAGTAAATTCCCTCTCGATGTCAAAGGATACTGCTGCAATGGAAGGAGCTACGAAGTGCTTGGGAAAGGTGGATCAATCGTCTACCACACCTTTGTAAGGACTGGAGGCCATGCGTCTCCCAGGTCAATATTGAAATGTTGCTGGAGTGAGGATGAGAAGGACGAGGAAGTTGAAGAGAAATAGTTATTTTCCATGTTGGTTACTTGGTGTCCTAGTTTCTACTGCTTCATTGAATAAAAAATAAGGTCTTTGTGGGGTTATGCTCGTGGAGGGTAGGGGTAGTATTGCTGTATTGGTTTGTCTTCGAGGCATTAGCCACTGTTATCTACGTATAAATAATGGTTTAATGTTCTGCATGTCGTAGCAGCCTGGTCCCCAGACCCTGTAGTTTTAAACCAGTATTCTATTATTTAAATAAATCCCATTTGAATGGGTTTCATTTGATATTTAAATATGACTCTGGCATAGCAACAAGCATATGGCATGATTTTATGGAAGAGCATATTAGCGATGATTAAACTTGCTTGTAATCTTTAGTTATTTATTTATTTTCCTTTTTTACTCTTAGGCTAGTTTTACTTATTCTTAGCTTGACTTTGGCCTTCTGGGTGGCCAAGATTTGGACTGGTTGCAGTTGGCAAACCTACTCTATGTAAGCGAGACGAAGACCGAAACTGGTGGATGTTACACCATCAATTTTCTTAGGTACAGACTTAATACATCTGGTCTTGTATGCCCATCAGCCGCCATCAAGGACTTCGGAAGATGACGCCAAAGGCCACAGATTGAAAATCAAGCCGGAGATGATTTTCCTTACCGTGTAATTCGTGTGTCGCAAGGCATCTGTGGATTACAATTAATTTGCACTCCAGGCATCTTCCTTTTTTCGACTCTGATCGGTATTTGCTCCTAGATATATATCCTGCTCGGATTCTGATCTAACGCAGAATAACTCTGCCTCGTCGATGATTTCATTTCTGTCGTGTCATAACAAAACTGTCAAATGGAAAGGAAGGAGTGAGTGTGCTTTTTCAAAACTTCTCCTACATGCCTTCTCTGTGAAATTGGCATAAACCAAATGTGACTGTTTTCAGTCCTCAAATCAGATGTGGTTGCATTATTTGCACATCGATAACCTTCGGGCTTGACCTCCAACAGTGGAACCCCATTCCCTGGAGGTCATTAATTTACAGTGTCGCAAGCAGAAAGCATGTGGGAACAAGGTTTAGAAAAACGCTGCAAACCATTGAGCCATACCAATAATATAGCTACTAATCAAACTATCTGAAAATTGTACATCCTAGTATATAAATGACAAAAACGAGTGAATACAGCTTTTGATTTCTCCAATATATCCTAGTATGGGAACTGAAAAATGGGGAACACCAATCGTTAAGCGTCAAGCCCTCTCAACACACATTCAAAATACCAAAATGACAGTGCTTGTATGGCTTGTGCTGCACTCAGTACGGTCGAAATTTCCTAGCCGCTCTGAGTTGCTGAATCCGCTTCTTATCCTGCTCAAACTTGCTTTGGAGTGTCAAAATCTCTGCAAGAAAATGAAGTATCAGTACTTTGTCTAGCATCTCTTGTTGAAGGACATACTCTGGCAGCATAATTAATCCACAGATTGACAGTGATCTTCATTCCTAGACTCAAAACTAATAGCGCAACAAACTAGTGTATGTGCCAATGGTAGTGGCTGCTTAGACGAGGATGCTATATGAGAGTAAAATCCCAATTTCTGAGTATGTATAATGCATGCATATTCATACAAGAAGAATATGCAACATATTATGTTTTAACATACATGGATTAGTATTTGAGCCAACAGTGACATTATGCTAATGATTTGAAAGACAAATTTATCATACCATTCCTCTGAGCATCTTTTATTTGAAATCGGTAAAAATTAAGCCCAACTTCTTTTTGCTTCTTTTTATTCATTTGATCTTCAACAACAGCCTGGGCAACAGAGCCCACTGTAAGCCCACTTTCAGCATCTGCACTTTTTTTCCTTCCCTTATGTTGTTTGACAACTGTCCATCCCTCTTCTGCAATGCGGGCTTCTCTTTCTTTCCTTTCCTGCACATGCCATGACAAAATAAATGATTAGCTCCAACACAGCTTCTTGCTAGCCAACACAATAGAGGATACGAAGAATAAAGAATAAGGAGCACATAGAATGGAAAATAACAATACCATTAGATAAGAATACATTACATAATCTGCCAAAACAGATGAGTATGTTGATCTTCATTTTAAGTCAGCAAAATACCAAGAGAGGGGAAAAAACAGATGCAGGAATGTGTAGCAATTTTCAACAATAATAAAGATGCATACGATACTAATGATTGTTACACAAATGATGTTGGGGGGGGGGATGTTTCAAATCTACAATATGAGACAGCATGAAATTATTCCCAAAGAGAGGAAAGATTGGAGAAGGCAGAAGTAATATCCACATAGATGTCAACTATGGCTAGGCTGCAGAAATTTGAGAGAGAGACTACCTGTTCAATTTTTTTCTCATGGTCAATAATAAACTCATCTATTCTTTGTTGCAACACCTTCAGACCTGGCCTACTTTGATGATACTGCAGAAGCCATTCTGCAGTGCAATTAATAAATTTAAACTCAGCAATAAGGTATGTGTTTACATTAAAATTAGAGAGAAATGTGCCGAGGAATCACCAAACAGGAGTAAATTATGCAAATCAGTCTCTTCAAAGAATGAATCAAATATTATGGCAAGCTCCAGGCAACCACTAAAATAAAAACTAAGTGCCGATCATAATTTCCATTGAGTGGGTAAGTATCAAACACATTTACATGGAATTTCTAATCCTCCAGCCCTTTTGAAAGAGTTGGAATGACAACATATATCCCTGCTGACCTAGCTTTAGGCAGAGAGATAGGAGCTATGGTATCTCTCTAGTCACTTGCTGGAGACTACAGGAAACTGAAACCAAAATCCATGCACAAATCCCATTTCTGGCTGTCAGATCAGACACATGGGCTATGGCTAATTGTTGAGTCTCTTTGAAGGCCATTTTTTAATAAAACTCGGAACACAATTCACCACATATCTCAAAAATATTTATTGCATGTCTATGCTCACTATTAGAAAGAACCGAATCATCAAAATCACTAATTTTAGCCACATTCATACTTTTCATTCCCTTTGAGCTGTCCTCATCACCAGAAGAAATAGAATAAACTTCACTCTGAATGGCCTCTTCTCTCTTTTCCGACACATCATTGTCTTCCCTTTCCTTATCATGTTCCTTCCTCTTTTTCTTAGATTTCTTTGATTTCCCTACAAACAAGAAAAGAACCTTAAGGCAAAATATAGTATGAACACATGGTGCTATATTTTCTGATGAATCGGGAATGAACCAAACAAGGTGAGCAGCTATTTACGAGTTTTTGTTCCAGCAACAGTTTTACTTTGCCTTGTGGAATCATCCACATCCCTTTCAGCTATAATGGGTGTCTGGTCTGCTGCCCTATCATCTAATTAGAAGGAAAAATGACTTAATGAAGCTGAATAATATAAAAGAACAGCATGACAGTTACTTCTGGATACAAAAGGACCTTGTCATAAATACAATGAAGGAAAAATCTGAATGAACTAGTGTCAGAACTTATGCATCTTGTTGCATGACTTGGTTATGGAAAATAACCATTAAAAGCAACAGTCCAACAGAAACAAACAAGCAAGAGGGCCGAAACTGTTGAAGATGATGGGATTAAGAATTCAGAAGTTCCACAAATGCCTAAAACTATGTCAGAATGTAAAGTCAGGCAGTCAAACAGATAGGGTCAGAAGAAGAAAAAAAAATCAATTTCATTTTTCTAGACGGGGTTACAGAAAGTGTTATGTATACACAGTCTTACCCTTATCTTCACAAAGGGACTATTTTTGTTACTTGAACCTGTGACCTCTAAGTAACAATGGAATAACCTTAGTGTTACACCAAGGCTCAATCTTCTTTTGTGGACATAACATTCATAAAAAAGAAATGCAACACAGCAGACCCAATAAAGATAGCTTGTACACTAGACATCATCAACAAAATAGCAATACATCAAATAGCATTATGCAAAAAGAAGTTGGTGTTTGTTAACTATGGTAGAAGCTGCAGGCGTGAGCATACCATTTTGTTTGACAAAGCCATCCTCATCCTCAGTTTCATGCTGATCATATTGTCCAACCACGGGGATATTTTTCACTTCACCTTTGCTTTTCTTCTTCCTTAGATTATCCCTTTTCTTTTTTGCTAGTAGTTCTTTCAATCTGTTTGCTGAAACAATCAAGCAACAAAAGCAAAAGATTAGACAAGGTGATTGCAAATCCAGAGCATCATACAATCTGTGATGACTATCACCATCTTCAACTTCACTCGTCCGGTCAGCTTTTACAGCATCAACATGTTTTCTCTTCCCTCTTTTCCTGTTCTTCTTGCCTTCAGAATTATCAATTTCAATCCTTTCTTCCTCATACTTTAATATTGAACCTGAAAGGAGAAAAAGATGGAGAACTATTACTTGGCAAAACTCCAGATGCAAGGCTGAGTTTTCAAGCGAAGAAACCATTCAATCAACAATTTTACATCCATCAAGAATTGAATTTTCAGACAATGCAAGCAAAATAAAGCAAAACCCATCCCCGTTTTTTACTCTAGAAAACAAAATCACCAAACCCAAAGTTCTAGACTTTCTCAACATTAGTATTAATCAAGACCCAGAAACCATTTTCAGTGTAATTCAACTAGGTAATCAGTAAAAACGTTGAATAATGAGAAAAATACAACATATTGGAAAATTAAGAGTTATTAAAAGGCCAAAAAAGAAAAACAAAAAATCAAAATCATAGAGATACTTCTTTTGAAGGGCTCTGCATTGACATCCTTCTTCCTCTTTTCACTCGCTTTTTGATTCTTAATGCTGCTATTTTCCAAACTTTCTTTCAATCTTCCCATCTCTCTCTAAAGTTACAATCTTTTCCCTAATGGTAGCGAGAACATAGAGAAGAGGACGGCACGGCGGTTAAGCTAATAGGGCGCGGATAGGGCGCGGGCGGACGGGGCTGCGACTCTAGTTTGATAACCGGGTAATCCGGGTCGTTTTGCCCATTATACCCGATTCAGTTTTTTTTTTCTTTTTTTTCATCATATATTTATTAAATTATAAATCATATAATTAATAATTTTTATTTTATAATATTATATTATTTAATAATCAAAATTTATAACCCCTTTTCAACAACCGAAATGTTTTTTAAAAGACTTAATTTAAGTTTTCTTCCTACCATCGAGGTGGAAGTTAATTGACAATTTAGAATTTGGGAACCTTTTGCACTCCCTAATGTTTCACCTTTTGACCCTTTTTACTCTTTTTTATTTTTGGGTCCGAACCTCAAGGTTTTCACTATTTCCTTTATTCCCCCCATGAATTCAACATTCTCGTGCAACATACTGTAACCTCAAGTCATTACTGCGTCAAACTCAGGGATGACCGTGGACCATGTCCCGAGTATCACTACAAATTTTCAGTACTGTATTGTAAATTCCACAACCAAAAGTTGCACCGGTACTGATTCTCTTATGTGAATTACATGCAACCTACTAATAGAAAATACAAATTTATATTCATTACACATTTTATAATAGTTAGATTTATGATTACAATTAACAGTAAAACCTTATTGTACACATTAGATACTTGGCGGAAGTACACCACCGTAGATGACCTAGACAAGATCAATTGGTAATTGGAAGCTTAAACATATCAAAGCTCAATCGGTATGGACAAAGCAAAAATCTCCGCTGTCATCAGAGAAAATAATTAGTTATCGCCTCGCGCAAGATCAGATTGCTTGGTTAACACACTAGCAACACTATGTGTAACATGGTTCTTCCTAAAACATGATGAAGACCGTTCTGTGATGTGGCTGCCAGACCCTTCAGCCAAATTCTCCATTGAAAGTGCTTGGAATTCCGTAAGGACCGCAAAGCCTATGGTTGATTTGTATCCCTAAACAAGGATTTATAGTCTGGCTCGCTATACTAAATAGATTTAACTGCAGTCTGCGAAGGATAGATAACCATCCTGGGGTTACTCTGTTGATTCAATCTTTATCTTATGTAATACTGATGATGAAATTAGAGATCCCATGTTCATACTCTATAGAAGTTTGATCACAATTTCTTGAAACGTGTCGTACCCGAAGATTAACTTCACACAACCATTATTCAACAAAAGATTTGTGGGGTTTTGAATTATATTACAGAAGATAATCCTCTCCTGGTTACTCAAAATTCATGTTGGCATGGAACGAGTTAATTAAGCACCATTTTTTAAGTTTTCAAAACAGCAAACACCGTCGGATTTTGGCTATAGAATATTTCTCATATGACTCCCCTGGTCTAAAGGCCCCAAAACCTCAACTCCAAGTTGATTTACAACCTCATGTAGCTTAAGCAAACTACAGGGAGACACGTTCAAAAGCAGCATTCCACGTAGCAGGAGACGTGCCGAACAACGGACTGGTTTTATTCACTTTAACACGAGCTTGTTGATTACAAGTGTTAGTTGAAAAGAGAAAAAAAAAAATTGTTTTTTGTTATACTGAAAACTTCAGAGAATACACAAGATGTCAGACAACGCTAGCAACAGGATGAGCTACCAGGCTGGGGAAGCCAAGGGCCAAGCTCAGGTTGGCTTAAATATTTCTTTGGCTGTATGCTATTCAATTCGTTAAGAAATATTAGTTAAACACTTGTTACTTGCATTTCCTTTCAGGAGAAGGCCAGTAATATGATGGACAGGGCAGGCAATGCTGCTCAATCTGCAAAGGAATCGATGCAAGAGGTCATTTCCGAATCTTCAATTTTGTCCCATTTTTTCCTCTTACACGTGTTGACGCATCATGTTGAACTAGCAGTTAGCTTACAAGCAAAATAATAAGCAAAGTGGGACATAGGTTTTGATATTAGAAGCTTAAAATTGTATTTTGTTGTGGTTTGAGTACAGACTGGTCAGCAGATGAAGGCCAAGGCACAGGGAGCTGTTGATGGTGCGGGGGATAAAATTGGCACGAACAAATAAAGCTGGATAGACCCTTCTTGTTTATGCAACTTTGAAGACTAAATGCATAATTTTCCTATCTAGTTTTCCGTAGGGTGTTATTGTTTTTTAAAGTTTTTCTTGTTTTGTTTGGACATCTTTAGGATGCTCCTTTTTGTCTGTAGTTTTTCCTTCTATTAATTTGTACGAAGAAGAGAGCTCTCCTTGTGTGCAGTTCTCTCTCTCGGTTCATAGAGTTTGCAGGCGCTGAGTTGCTGTCAGAGAATTCTGATACTTGAAAGTACTTCAATGCAATGCAAATTTGTGCTTGTTTTCTTAGTGGATCACGCACGATAGCCCCGTTCGATTGGAATCAAATCTATAATTTCTTCCATCATAGTTATTAGTTTCAAAGAGACCTCAACAATTAGTGTCTCTAAATGAATGAATGAATGTGGCATTTGCCAACAAATTTTGAAACAAATGTTTTACTTGTTCCAATTAAAAGCAAGAAGGTTTCAAGTTTACAACTTTCAGGCTTGAAATATCATGAGGATTGGAAGGGGGCTAACATGAACATTTACAAGGGAATTAGAAGACCCCCCCCCCTTTTTTGGGTATTTTTCCTTTGTTTTGGGGAGGGGCGGGGGTGGTGATATCAAATCATTGGCCTTCCGAGACTATAATTCTTTACTTCATCTCTTAACATAAAATCTATAAACTAATTATTCCAAATATGTCTTTTAATTATAACAAGGACGATGATTTAGCCCAAAACACTGGGGCTGTCTTAAACTATACCGGTCTTGACATTGAGACATTGAGGCCGAAAACCCTGTCTTAAGCTGTGCCTATAGTGTCGAGCAGGGTTGGGTATGGGCCAAACTTGGTTGGTGCCGGATTGACCCTGATTAATTGGAAATCCATTGCATGTAAAAAAAAAAAAAAAAGTCTTGGAAGGCCTATCCTTCAGGGATTTTTCATTTTGCACTGGGATATCAGATGTGTTCGCGTGCTTAAAGATCTCCTCATGGTTGCATTTTTTTTCTGGGATAGAAACCAAGACTTAAGTTTCTCACTTTTTGTAGTATTCATCCCTTGTGCCAGTGACATTTTTGGTCCTTTTTATACCGAATAATAACAAAGAAAAATATTGACCAAAAAAATAATAATAAATTGTATTTTCAAGTTAAAAACAATTATGAAATTTCCAAATAATAAGTTGTTATATGTTAAGTCACAAGCGCAACCCAAGAGGGAGAATTTCTTCTGCAATGAATCCTTTGTTGCAACTCCCTAATTTTCTAGTACACTTGCCGTTAAATGTCATCACAAGATAAAATAAATAAATAAATAAATAATTGACCTCGGGAGGCCTATGTTGTCGGCAGATTCAAGTACAATATCGAACTCGACGGCACGAATCTGATAAGAACTGGGCTAAAATGAAACGAATCCAAACCCGACTTGGCCCAAATGCCTGTTTTGTATTCACGGGACAGCATTACCATTCCATCTTCGGGTCGACGGACCGTGTTGGCATTAGCCGCAGGCAGCAGTGAATTGAACGTTGTTTCCCTAAAACCCTAACGAAACAAGGACCCAAATAGAGATAACCATTCGCACCTGCGTATCTCTTCTTCTCGTTCTCTCACTGACATCAACCTCCAAGCAGAAAAATGAGACCCTCGTGGCGATTTCTCCTCTTCCGGAGTTACCCTCGCTCATCTTCCCAAATCACAGCCCAGTCCTTCCATCACTTAAAGGTACACTCTTCCTCCGTCATTCTTCGCCGCCTCTCTTCATCTCACACACTTTCGCACACCCATTTGGCAAATGTCAAAAACCCCTGTTGTTTCTCAACCGAGCCGTTGATTGAGCCCAAGAACGAGGACCCAGATCATTTGCTCTTAACTGAGATGTTTACTAAGTCTTATGAAACACATGCTATTGACAAAGAAGTGGATTCACATAATGTTTTATTGACCAAAAGCCTTGTCCTGAAAGTGTTGAAGTCCCTGGAGTCGTGCCCTGATGCGGCGCGGCTGTTTTTTCAATGGGTTGGGAGCAGGGATAGTGTGTTGTTGACTTCCAAGATGTATAATTTGATGCTGGGGATTCTGGGTGTTAATGGGTTTGTTGAAGAGTTTTGGGATTTGGTTGAAAAAATGAAGCCGAAGGGTTATGGTGTATCAAAAGGTACGCGCGATAAAGTAATGGAGAAATTTCAGAAAGAAGGGTTAACTGGTGATAGGGAGAGGTTTAAAGGGTTTCTTGCATTGGGTTCTACTGATACTTCGATAGGGAAGATTGGTTTGAGGGTGAGTAGGATTATTAGGAATCAAGTTTGGGGAGATCCTGTTGAAGAGCAGATTAGATGTTTGAATGTTGCGTTTTCGACATATTTGGTGAGGGTTGTTTTGGAGAATTTGGCCATGGAACCTATGAAAGCATTAATATTTTTCAGGTGGGTCGAGGAGAGTGGACTTGTGAAGCACGATGAAAAGAGTTATAACGCCATAACTCTGGTCTTGGGAAGGGAAGATTGTCAGGACAGATTTTGGAAGATTGTTGACGAAATGAGGATTAAGGGGTTTGAAATGGATGCAAAAGTATATGGGAAGATACTGGAACGATTTTTGAAGAGGAAAATGCTTAAGGAGGCTGTTGACTTGTACGACCTTGCAATGCATGGAGCAAATAAGCCTTCAGTTCATTGTTGCACCATTTTGTTAAAGAAAATAGCAGTTGCTAAAGAATTGGATATGGTTCTTTTCTCTAGGGTTCTAAGGATCTTTACTGGGAATGAGAATGCATTAACAGATTATATGCTTGATGCAGTTCTCAAATCTTTGACAAGTGTCGGTAGGTTTGGAGAGTGCAATAATGTTTTGAAGGAAATGAAGGAAGGTGGGTTAGTTGTTAGCAGTAATATGCAGAGCAAGATTGCATTGAGACTAAGTAGTGCCGGGAAGAAGGATGAACCAGGTGAATTTGTGGAACATATGGAAGCAACTGGGAATAATTTAGATTACAAGGCTTGGGTGTCTTTAATTGAAGGGCATTGTGCATCTGGAGAACTTGAAAAAGCATCGGATTGTTTCCAAGCCATGGTTGCAAAGGAAGGTGTTTCCAAAGCTGGTTATGCCCTTGAACTGTTGGTAAGAGCACATTGCCGCAGGAATAGAGCAGGAGATGCTTGCAAGCTTCTGCATGATTACGTCAGCGAAAATCAGTTAAAGCCTTTGCATACTACATATAAGACATTGACAAGGAAGTTGTTGGTTCAAGATGGATTCAAGGATGCCTTGAGTCTTCTGCATTTGATGAAAAATGATGGCTTTCCTCCCTTTGTGGATCCATTTATCGAGTATTTGTCAAAGTCCGGGACAAGTGATGATTCTATTGCTTTTCTCAAGGCTATGAGCTCCAAGAAGTTTCCATCTATACCTGTGGTTCTCCGTGTCTTTGATGCTGTTTTCAAGGCCGGAAGGTATCGTATGGCTCAGGATTTGCTGTCTAAATGCCCAGCCTTCGTTCGTAACAATGCTGATGTTTTGAATCTTTTTTATTTGATGAAGTCCAACAAGGATACTTCTGCTGCTGCTGTGGCTGTCTAGACTTTGTTAGAATGTATGAATTATTGTACTTTCTGATTTTGATGTAGTATGGTATTTGCTAAAAAAATTTTGGTGTGAAATTTTTGACACCTATATCTTTTACATTTTTGTGTATGGTCAACTTTATTTAGTGAAAAATAAAATTCAAGCAATTCAATTTTCTTGTTTTCCAACTTCCACATGTTGATGTTCCATACTCTCGTATGGCATTCAGGTGACCAAGTTTCTTAGTTTTTGCATTGCAACAGGAGGCATCTCAATATCATTTGTTTGCTTGAAATTAGAGTTACGTTCTGTAAGAAATTTAAAACCCCTTGAAGGGCTTTCACAGCTGCTTTTTGTGCCCTTATTGTGTTTATATAAACAAAGAACAATGAATGGCTTGAGACTTGAGATTTAAGAATTGCCTGGAAAGTATAAATAATCGGAGGTAGACATGGGCTGGACCCAAAGATAACACTGAAAGCCCTAGGAGTCGGAACAGGTCTGTCTTAGCAAGCTTTAAGAATATTCATCCAAGTCAATTGAATATAGGTCGATCATGGCTGAGATAGTTCTTTCGAATTATGCTTGGATTCTAGTACTACTCTGTTGGCTATCTACATAGGCGAAAATTGAAATTAATTAGCAGCACTCAAAATATGCAGATATTGCCAGGTGTGTCAGTTGTCTCAGTTCCCAGTTATTGTTTCTTGGAGCACTCATGGCTATTCCAATCTGTTTCATTTTCCCATTTCTCCTCAAAAAGTAAACCCAAAGATTCTATTGCAAATACAGACGCTGTCATTCTTTCCAGTATCTCACTAGTCGCTAGTCATTGCAGTGTAGCTTAGTTTTCCGGGATCCAATTGAGACTAGGTGGAATAATTGCCTTCTACTGCTATCGTTTTTGTGTAGGGTAAGGTGGAGCCGGGTGGCAAGCGGATTGGCCTCGGCCCACCACAATCGCAGTTCAAAATATTTTTCTTGGTTCGCTCTTGAAGAAAAAACGGCAAATGCTGCATTATTAATGCCACGATGAGCATTTTTCAGCACACAGCTTACAGACTGTGATTCCTTGAGAAGTGCAGGAATTGAGTTTTAAAGTGAAACGATGGTCATGGACGCCTTTTATCCTTCCTCCCCAAGTGGAGGATTTCCGGGACAAAAATAATTATGATGTGTTCTTGTGCTTAGGTCTACAAAACTACTGCAACATTGCCCTACCCACACGGTTGAGTACAGGATTCACCTGTCAGTACTTCTCGATTCCGTTTGAGTACAACTACATCTATGCTTTAGGCCTTTACATTCGCTCCCACAATGTTTGTAAACGTGACCAGAAATTAAAGAGATCAATGACTGTTGGTTAGACAAGTTAAACGGCCTTTACATGAACTGGTCCAAACATGGTCTGCACATAAAAGGTATCGGACTGTATCAGACACAACCTACTACATAGGCCTGGGCTGGGCCAATAGCTTTCAACTCGTGGCCTAGGCACAGCACGACACGACTTATTTTGGACTCGGGTTTAGGCACGATACGGGTTGTTTTGTGATTTGAATATTAATATAATACTTTAAAAAATTTTGTTTTGTGATTTCAGTAAAAAAAATGATAGTTGTTTATTTAGAAGCATATCCAATTCTTGTGCTCATCCACTTTTGCATACGTTGCCCTCCTAGTGTTGCCTTTCTCAGCTTCGAAGCGAAGTCAAAAAATTTCGTTCCCACCTTTAAAGCGACATTCAAGCTTTCGAATATGCTCAATTTTCACCTGTTTGATGATGCCAAAGGAAGAAGCGAAAAAAATTGCCATTGCTATGCAATTTGTTGATCCAGCAATTTTAGTAGATTTGAGATGTTAAGTAGGCGTAGAAATGGATTCAGTGATCTGTTTTCGGTTGTGGTTTTCCAAATAATTTTACTTAAAAATATTTATGTGGGGTGGGGGGGGGACCATAGTTTCCAACTCTCCTGCCTGATAACAGATCAATGGTTAGGTATCACGAATCTGCATGCACGCCTTACATGGGAATAGGGTTTCAGAATGTGCTGCTCGAGCGATCAAAACAGCGCAGGCTTTGAGCAGAAAGCCTTTCAATAACAAGAGAGACATTTTTCTTCTATTCTTTTCTTTCTTTTTAACCTCTTTTCCTTTGTGAAACATGGAGTTTAAAGCAAACTATCAACTGGGTTTTGGACTCCTTGGGGAGCTTCATTTATCAACATTAACTGTTGGCTTTCTTTACACCTAAAACTAAGAACATAAAAAACAATTTTGGAAATCTTGAAACCCCTTGAACATGGTACCATTTATTGCCATGAGATTACCTTTTTTTTTTTTTTTTCTGCCAGAATGGTCCTTGGCATTGTGTATTCTGCAAAATCTACAATTATTCAATTAACTTATTCAAGTCGGACATAAAAACCAATGTGGCAAATGCCCTTTTTCCATTTCCTCTGAAGCTTCTCAAAAGTCTAACATTCACTCGTCGTAACACTACAATTCGGCAGCATTTGGCTCGAATGTGACCTGCCAATGACAAAACGTGATGATTGTGACTAAGCATGAAAATTGTTTGCACATTTTGTTGTCTTGTTAAAATTTAACGCGCTTGAAATTGACATTTATAAGGGGAAAGAAGCAGTGGAAGTTTCTTCTTGGCGCTTTGTTTTCTCAGTATCTTGAATTTTATTTTTTCAAGCCTAGAGAGTATAGTGTAGACAAAGGACAAGTGATGTTCTCCCACCAAATATGACAAAATATGCCATCATCTTTCGATGATTAGTAGCTATTACTTCTACACACTGTATGCCTCAGTGAAATCAGTTATTTATGAATGCGGGGGACCAGAAACTGTGCCACTGCAGCATGTCTTAATAGATTTTGTCTATATCCACCTTGAAAAGACCAAAACAACAGCTGTAACTTTAGTTTTGGTGTCACTGTTTTGCTTGAGTTTTGATGTTCACATACAGATTGCAGTTTACTGGTATAAAATTTTCTGACAGGATGGCCTGGAGATCTTGGACTGATAGTGAATCTTGCAGGAAAGTTTGGATTCTTGTTGATGCATGCATGCATGCATGCATGTGTTATAGCAAATCTAAAGGTGAATGTTGAGAGGTTAATTTTGTCGAAATTTTTACTAGCATGCAGACGGGTGGGTGAGCAGTGCATAGTTTTTTGTAAACCTACTCGGAGAATAGGTTTTTGATAGAAAATGGGTTATTAAATAATCAAAACTTGGGGTTGCATGTTAGAGGTCTTTGGTTCAAATAAAAGTGTTGGGGCCAGGAGACCCAATTCTAAAGAGAGAGAGAGAGCAAAGAAGTGCTATTATTATGTTCCAGACAACATGGTAAAAAGAGGGAAGCATGGCAATGAAAAAGGAAAGCATGGCCCTGGGACCCCAATAATTTCCTGGGCAAAGAGGGAGGCATAAAGTGAAATTCTGCCCCCCCCCCCACCTTTTTTTTCTTTCTCTTTTCCTTCAAATAAAGAACATACAGAATTAAGATTTCTACTTAATTTCTCAGTATTTATTACCTCTCAATGTATCCACACGGCTGAATTGAAAATTTTTTTTTTTGCGGGGGGGGGGGGGAATCACAAGGCCGTTCGTGAACTTAAGATCCCAACACCAATCTCCTTTTCCATATTCTTTCTTTCCCTTTCTTGGTTCTGCTTAGATGGGGTGCGTATATAGTTAATTGACATTCCAGATCTTCTTTTCATGAAAGGTCATGATTCATTCCATCTTTTAAAAAGAAAGGCCAGACCAATAGTTGACATCGTACCGGATTACACCCTACTGTCCCTGCTTGGAAGCATCCCTCGAATCATCACAAGCGTTACTAGTAACTTCATGAAGAGTAAACACATCACCAGTACAATCACATATCAATTAATAATGTGCAAGAATTATTAAGATTCTTGCAACGCATGTCATCAGCCAGTGGATCCCATCCCACGGTGGAGCAACAGCATGAGATTCTTTCTTGGTGGGGTTTATGCATTTATTCGCCTTTTTATGAATAGTGACCAATTTTCTGATTCTTGGAAGCTCCTGAAAAGGAAAATAAAGGGAGAGATTAAATGGGAGTTAGCGGCTCGCGGGCATCCGAAGTACTTCTCGTGGAGGAGAAGACAATGAGAGTTGTGAGACATGGGGCAAAGATGGGGTCTAAGGGTGTCCGAACTTGGGCTCGAGTGGCCTGGTGCAATGCCATTGTCCAGAGCAAACGTCACGTGGGTCTGTGTACCTACTCATTCCACCTCCTTCCTAAATAAAATTCATTCTCAAAATATTATTAAATTGAAATTAATTTTTTAATATTTAATTTTAATATTAATAAATTTAAAATTTTAAATTAATTTTTTTAAAAACGAGAAATAACACAAAAACTTAAATCTAAATATATTAAATTACTAATTAAATTATGTCTTGGATAAAATCCAATTAGCGGTTTTGGTTCTTACCCTCGGTGGATTGTTCATTAAATTCATGGGTCCGCCCAAATTGTTTGACTCCTTGGTTTGAACCCACCTGGCCATAAATCTTGCATTTGATGTCCTCTCCCTCTCTCTCTCTCTCTCTCTCTCTCTCTCTCTCTCTCTCTCCCCGCGGATCTCGGTTCCGTTAATCTTCTCATGTCCTCCATCGAATTTAATTGAAGGATGTCGGTCATGCTCCTCACAATAATTTGCTTTAGCTCCCTTCTTTTTCCTTCTCACTTTTGCTTTTGTATCTCCTTCTGGGGAGCACGATTTCAAATGTCATTTCAATTTGATTTATTTTTAACTATAATAACAATTAATAATTAACCTGTTAAATGTTAGAAGGGAAAAAAAAAAAGTTGTGGGTTCAAAAATATTACTTCAAGAAGGCAAACCTCTAAATCAAACCTACCATTGTTTTCAAACCATACGGATTATATTCTATCTTCCCAGGTCAATTGGTCACACCTGCCTCTCTGTTGTATGGTGGCAAATTAAATCCCACCACCCAATTGGTGGCTAAATTAATAATTGGTTCTGCTCGTAAGAGCCATTTGATGGATTTAGGTTGAACGAAGACTCCTAAGCTCTTCTAGAAAGGAGTGACCCATCAGTCTTCTATACACTACAATAATTTATATTCTCTTTTGTTACTCGTTTGATTTTCCTTTGCTCAATAACTTTAGTTACGTTGTCGCCGGATTCTGCTCACTGCATAAATTCGTAACGTACCCCTTTGCTTTCTTTTTTTTTTTATTGGTTGGATCCTCAATTGGGTGACAGCACCATCCAAAGTCGATCAAGGTGATCCGACTGTAGTTGGCCATGTCTTGTTTCAGCGTACGCTTAAGCCACTCGTCACGTTTTTACTTGACCGCGCAAAGTCCAGGTCAGACCAGCGTTGTTACCAGTTACTATCTGTGTCTTCAAGACTGAAGACATGCAATACAGACAAATGAAAGGATTAGACTAGTGTCTTGGATGACTAAAATGAGAATCCAAAGTTTACATGGCTCTAAAGGAGTGATTTTTTTTTTTTTGTTTTTTTTTTCAACCTGTTTGAAAAATGGAGTGAGTTTTAAATATATGAATTGCCCATTTTTCGTTGAGGTGATGTAGAGAAGGGGACAATTATTCATAGCTGTTACCTGTTTTTTGGTCCCTAATCTGTGGACATTCTTGTCATTTTCTAGTATTGGTTGACACGTTCTTTTCTCTTGGAATGGTCGATTCTACTTCCTTTTTTCTTCTTTTTTTTTGTATCTCAGGGATGTCATGTGCGTCCTTATCCCGTTGCCTAGATGTTGCTTGGATGCAAGTCATTTTTGAAGTGGTTAAAAGCCCCATCGCTGCGTAAAAGTGTGCAGATCTTGATCATAGATGACACCATCACTATCCAAAGTGGTCCAATTACCCTCAGGGATCGAGGAGGTAATTACTATTATAATTCCATCGGCATGTTTTCAGCGGGGCATTTCTGCTTTTACTGGCAAATCTGGCTGTTAATAAAAGAAAAAGAAATCATACAAATATGAAATATCTAATGCTTTTAACTCTACTGTAGAAAAAATTATTAAGAACTATGTATATTTTAAAAATTCTTTCGAGCAATTTGTTTGCATTCAAATTATTGTACTTTTCTTATAAAGAGACACAGATTGCAGCTTTTGCTTTTAAAAGTTTCCCTCTTTTTCTTTTTTGAGTAGGTTGAGGTGCGGAATGACTGTCTGCTGGTGGAGGAAAAGGAAGTGCATGTGTCATAGTTAGCTGAAAGTGGATGGCCATGTGGAATCTTTAAAGCAATCCTCAAGACATTTACGGCACTAAAAGTGACTACTAAGTACTAACACAAATTGATTAAAGTGAAGTGAATATCAATACACATACACCTGGTTTATATGGTTACAAAAACCACAATATAAAACTGGAAGTGCCAACAAAGGTGCCCATGGGGTCATGGTCCAAATGGATGGTAGGTGACCAAATCCACCGTCGTCAATCTCGAGCACTTGGTTTTCAGCTTCGAGATTCTCACATTCTCACAGAAAGACGATAAAAAATTGGGAGAAAAAAAAAAATCGACAACAAATCATGGATTTGGGGTCTTGGCTGTATGGCCAAGCTCAGGGAATGTTTGATTCCACAATTTCTCTCTGGCAGAGCAATTTTATTCACTTACAGCACAATCTGTCAATCTTTGTCTCTGTACCCATTTGATTTGATGCACTACTAACCATTCCATTCCTGACCCAATGATGTCCAGATAGACATGACAATTTCTTTTTCGGTTGTTTATTCACTGTCCATTACACTTTCCAGCGGTACCAAGTACATTCATATAATGCAAAACTCATTCCAAGGCAATAAGATGGATCAAGACTCACTGACATATATATTTTCTGGTAAGATTATAAAATTCACATGCACATATTTTCCAGGCCAATGCAAGATTAGTATTGAGAATTTCCTATCCTGCCCTTGTCTTGAGAAGAGTAATAATGCTTGCATTACATTTGTTTATTTTGGTTCTCTTAAGATTAAGGGTATATAATACTCATATACTATATATAATCATTTCTTTTAAACAACTGACTCAATGACAGGCATGTTGGTTCCCTTTATACAACCAAAAAAAAAAAGAACCGATGCTTTTCTTGGGTCAGACACAAGATTTTAGTGAGTGGAATTGCTGGCTTGGAAAGCAGCGGATGGGGTTATAACGAAAGGATCACCTTGAACAAAACTAATTCAATTTGAAAGTTGACTGCACCAGTAGATAGAAACTTGTCCTTCCCCAAAATTTAGAATTTTGTTTCTCTGATTCTTGGGCCTTCCCTTCAATGGCTATGAGAAGAAGAGAAGTTGCCATTTATTTGGTGACTTTCTTGTGGTTTTGGATTACTGCGCATGGATTGCTGTCTCCAAAAGGAGTTAACTTTGAAGGTAACTGAAAATTTCCTTTTCTCCCAATCTTCAAGAAAATTGTTTTCTTTAACTTCACACAAGTATGAAAATGGAAGTTTCTGACATGGAGGTTTTGGTTTAGTGCAAGCTTTAATGGGAATAAAGGAGTCCCTCCATGATCCCCGTGGGGTTCTTGAGAATTGGGACAGAGATGCTGTTGATCCATGTAGCTGGACTATGGTCACTTGTTCTTCTGAGAACCTTGTCATTGGCCTGTAAGTCTTCTGCAATCCCTACTTGAATAGGATTCAATTTTCAAGAGAAGAACCAGTACCATTCTGCCAATATGAAATACATGGAAACAGGAGACAATAAAAATGGAATGTTTTGAACTTGCTGACCTGGTCTTATTTGCAGGGGTACTCCCAGCCAGGATTTATCTGGTACTCTTTCTCCAAGCATTGGCAACTTGACAAATATTCAAATTGTGTAAGTAACTTCAAACGGGAAGTTCTACATTAATTTTTTTGCTTCTTGTTTGGTATTTAACATTCATGGTTGTTCAATTTACTTTTGTAGGCTCTTACAGAATAACAACGTTTCAGGGCCGATTCCAGCAGAAGTAGGGAAGCTTTCAAAGCTTCACACGCTCGATCTTTCTAGCAACATTTTCAGCGGGGAAATTCCTTCCTCTCTAGGCGAGCTGAGGAGTCTCCAGTACTTGTAAGCATAATAATATTTTGGCAATCAAAAAATGAAGCTCAAGAATTCGCATCACATGCTTATCTGTCTTGCTGTCTGAATATGTTGCTTTAACTTGATTTAGGAGGCTAAATAATAACAGTTTCTCAGGAGCATTCCCATTGTCATTGGCCAACATGACCCAGCTTGTGTTTCTGTAAGTCTCTTGACCCCATTCTGGCGTGTTTATGACTTATGTCTTGATCAAATCTGTCATTGAAGGGGTTTCTTTTTGGTGGGTGGATGCAGTGACTTGTCATACAACAACCTGAGTGGCCCTGTACCAAAACTTCCAGCTAAAACATTCAAGTAAATCTCTCCCTCCTTTTTCTTTTCTCTTCTCCAAACAGTGCATTGGACTAACTTTGAACCTTCTGTTTCATTTCTTCATTGTTGCAGTATTGTTGGAAACCCTCTAATCTGCCCAACAGGCTCTGAACCAGAATGCTTTGGATCAACACTTATGCCAATGTCTATGAACTTGAATAACACAGAGAGTAAGGAAACTGAAACTGGTACTCCAAGTCTGGCAAAGTTATAATTCATAATCTACCATTTTGCTTTTTTAAATTAGGTTTGCTCCTGACCTTAATCTTTTTTCATCTTAAGATGCTCTGCCCTCCAAAAAACCAAAAAGTCACAAAATAGCACTTGCTTTCGGCTCCAGTGTTGGTTCTGTTTCACTGATCATCCTTGTCTTTGGACTATTTATATGGTGGAGGAAAAAGCATAGTGAACCAACATTTCTTGATGTCAAAGGTGTGCGACATCTAACAAAACTTGGACTAACTAACATTCAATAGTTAGACGCTAACTGTATGCTTCGAATCAACGTTTTTTGAAACATCAGATAGGCATCATGAGGAAGTTTCTCTCGGAAATTTAAGGAGGTTTCAGTTTAGAGAGCTTCAGGTTGCTACCCAAAACTTCAGCAACAAGAACTTACTCGGAAAAGGAGGCTTTGGCAATGTGTACAAAGGAATACTCCCAGATGGGACTGCTATAGCTGTCAAGAGACTCAAAGATGGAAATGCCAATGGTGGAGAGATTCAATTCCAAACAGAAGTAGAAATGATCAGCCTCGCAGTACACCGCAACCTCCTCAGACTGCATGGTTTTTGTATTGCACCAACAGAAAGGCTTCTAGTGTACCCTTACATGTCCAATGGCAGTGTTGCTTCCCGTCTCAAAGGTAGCCAATAAACTTTCAATCTCAGAGATGGTAAAATCTGTTATGGTGACGTGCCAAACTTTGATCAGCTAAAGTAGCCCTTCATTATCTATGGCAGGGAAGCCGGTGCTAGATTGGGCAACGAGGAAGAGAATTGCCTTGGGCGCCGGAAGGGGACTATTATATCTCCACGAGCAGTGTGATCCAAAGATAATTCATAGGGATGTTAAGGCGGCAAACATATTGCTCGATGACTTTTGTGAAGCGGTGGTGGGGGATTTTGGGCTGGCCAAGCTCTTGGATCATCAAGATTCACACGTAACCACCGCTGTGAGGGGCACAGTTGGACACATAGCACCAGAATATCTTTCCACAGGTCAGTCGTCTGAGAAAACAGATGTTTTTGGATTTGGGATCCTGCTTCTTGAGCTAATTACAGGCCAAAGGGCACCGGAATTCGGGAAGACTGCTAATCAGAAAGGAGCCATGCTGAACTGGGTGAGCCTGTTTCCTTGAGACGATTCCTGCCTAAAAATTCCTGACAAGTCACTGCTTTAGTCCAGTTCAGTCTTTTGATGTTAACCGTGATTGCAGGTAAAGAAAATTCATCAGGAGAAGAAGCTTGAAATGCTGGTAGACAAAGATCTAAAAGGCAATTATGATACAATTGAGCTTGAAGAAATAGTGAAGGTAGCTCTATTGTGCACCCAATACCTTCCGAGCCAAAGACCTAAAATGTCTGAAGTAGTACGAATGCTGGAAGGCGACGGGCTAGCAGAGAGATGGGAAGCTTCTCAGAGAGTGGAAGCAGTAAAGTCTAAAACCTATGAATTTTCCTCATCAGATCGGTATTCTGATCTCACGGATGACTCTTCATTACTAGTCCAAGCAATGGAGCTCTCTGGCCCAAGGTGAACCGTTTCTGGGTTCAGTATACTTAACTCTTCTACTTTTGAGATTCGGAGTATTAGAAGGCCAGATTATAGGTAAAACTATTTCATTACAACAAGCGACTGAAGTTCCTTTTGGTTGAACAACAGCAATATGTGAAACCCAGAAAAGTCTTTCGACTGTTTTCTCCAATTGTACAGAGTCCTTTTCAATAAACTGACATTTTATAGGATGAATTTTTGTTGTGCCTTGCGTTCCTATTGAGTGAAAATTCTAGGAGGAATTTAAGTTTCATCTGCGAGCTCATATGCGCAGCATGCTTCAATTTTTGCATTAGGAACTACACTGGTCTCTAGGGTTGTCCTGTACACTCTTTGATTTTGAGCTTTTTCTCCCCCCTGCCCTCTTTTTTTTTTTTTTGTGAGCCAAGACCCTGGCATTACTGTAAGTAAATTGTGAGCAGCTTTTATGAATTTATTGAGTACTGTAATTAATTTAAGGTAATCACAAACAACAGCATGCAAGATAGGTTCATTTTCTTACAACAATGAATCACAAATTTTTCTCGCATCTGTATCTTACAAGAAAATGAATCGTATCAAACCCAATTCAGTTTTTGTGCCAAAGAAAAGATGCCTTCAGTCTTCATTAGCGTTCTGTTGGTTAAAATGGAAGTTGGACAGGCACAGTGCTCTCACATGACGGGTTCAATATACATTGCCAGAGGAAACACAGCATTGGAGAAAATCATTTTAGAGTCATCACTAAACCTTCAAATGCAAAGATCAGGTTCTCAGTGACCCAGTTCACTCTTGTAATCCACATAGCCGTTGGCTTATGTAAGGAAACTGCCAATATGCCTACTGGAACCAACGAGCATTAGCAAACAAATGTGGGCCGACATTTCTCGGTTCAGCCCGGCCATTGGTATGGGCCTGGATTCTGTCCTCAATGCCGACTGACACAAATAAAGAGAAACTAACAGCTTAAGGTTGAACATGGCTAGACCAAATGGGCCTTTCGGTCAAAATTGACTGGTCTAGGTTGCCCAATTAAGCCCCTGAACAAGAACGACAGCCAGCCCATTCATATCCACTACCCCACCTTAAAACTAAAGATCCGTGGGATCGGATGCATTAATACATTATTTTGAAAATTGGACCGGCCATCAAACTAAAAAAGTTAGTGTTTTTAATTAATTTAGTTAGAGTTTAGAATGGTAGAGTTGATGTTTGATAATAAATATATATTTTATAAAAGAAATTGGAAAAAATAATTAGTATTTTTTATAGTTAAATTCAAACATTTTCAACAAAAAAAAAATTATGAAAAAACTTAATTGGATAATTTTTTTTTTAATTTTAATGACTAAATTATAAGTTTAGATAAAATTTACAATAGAATTGAAAATTTGAATTAAATTGAAGATTCAAACATAATTTAAATAAAATTTTAGAATTAAATTATAATTGTTGACGTCTGAGCCTAAATTGGACGATACTTCAACATATGGAATGGATTGAGTTGGTCCGAAATTCTAGCCTGTTGAATTTGGGGTGGAAAATTCGACTGTTACTTCTTTGGAAATTGGTGTCCTATGAATTAATTGGCGTTGAGGAATGGATCGGTCTCTTTCCTACAAACCATCCCTTCCGGCCAGCCGTAAATTATGTTCGCTGATTGCTGCTTGCCAAAAGGCTGGTTTGCAATATTCGCTGTTGATTATGACTCGAGAATAGAGGAAAGAAAGATGTACAGTTGGAGACTTACGTGTACCCATTTGGGCCACATCACGCCTTAACTTTTGCCCGATTATTATGATCCAGAAGTTTGACTCGGACAGGACCACTCGGAATGCGCAATTTGAAGCTCAATTCAACGTAATAAATGGCCGGCGGCGAAAGACAGCGGCACGTCCCATTCACAGGTATTTTAGCAGCGCGGCCCTTTCAATGGATGGACCCACCCAGATGCCACGGAAGCGAGCCGTGAGGGGACCGGAGCATCTGTGCAGTTTTACGGACTTGTGGTTGAGGTGCATCGTCATCCTGCGCCCTGTTACGTGGCAGTGCCTTATTGGTTTGCGGAATTTCCGACATGAGTCAGCTTTTGCCCGAAAGGCAAAAGGCCTTCCTTCCCTTTCGCCTTTGACAAGCCAAAAGGCCGAAGTGATACAAATCAGCAGCATTGATGAGATGTTTTTTTACCCCCCCCCCACTTTATATATTTTTTTTATAAATAAAATAAAATAAAATGAAGACATACGTTTTATATTTTTATTTGATATAAAATTTATAAATCAATTATTCTAAGCAAACAAATTTTACTTGCATTAGTTTAATTAGCGGCAAAGACTTTCCTAAATAAGGTTGGAAAAGAAAAAAGAAAAATAAGTGAGAATAATGCAATGTAAATTTCCACTAAAACACCTCAAATCGACCTTGCTTGTTAAAAAAAAAAAACAAATCATCAAAATCGTGATATTAATTCCCAAGTCAAACCCATCAACCATAAATGGTGCAGAGCCAAATAATAGCTCCCTCCATCATCTCCCGATGTTAGACATCCGGCATACCATGAACTCCAGCAATGCCTGAATGACACGTGTACTCCACAATCTCTCGGACCCATCTGGAGTTCCACATTGCCGATGGGCAGCACAGCACCGAGAAGCGAGTGCAGCTTTTTACCATACTCGTTGTAGTACCTTGACACTGTTGGCGATTCTAAAAGGCCAAAAGCCGCAAAATTGTGGGTCCCGCCGAACCCTACTGGGGCCCAACTCAAACTCAGCCAACCACGAGATATCATCCCCTATTCTTTTCCACCACTGGGTTCCTGACACGTGTCAATCAAGTGGACAATCCATCACTTGTGTCTCTTACTCACAGTTACTGGCAGCCGCTGCCTGCCCTGCTCCCACTCGGTAGCTCAAAAGCCATTAACATTCAGGCAGAGAGCGAGAGAGAGAGTGAGAGAGAGAGGTAGAGAAAGAGAAGTCATGTTGAAGGAGGAGGGCAGTGGTGATGGCGATGGAGGAGGTGGCAACAACTGGGCGCGCGTGTGTGACGCATGTCGTGCAGCGGCTTGCGCAGTCTACTGCAGGGCAGACTCCGCCTACCTTTGCGCAGGCTGTGATGCCCGCGTGCACGCTGCCAACAGGGTGGCCTCGCGCCACGAGCGCGTGTGGGTGTGTGAAGCCTGTGAGCAAGCCCCTGCTGCGTTCTTGTGCAAGGCGGACTCCGCGTCGCTCTGCACTGCCTGTGATGCAGATATCCATTCTGCCAATCCCCTCGCTCGCCGCCACCAGCGTGTCCCAATTCTTCCCATTTCAGGTTGCTTGGGCGGCCCTCGAGTGGGGCCCGCTGCTGACGAGACGGAAGACGGGTCCATGACTGGGACGGTTGGTGAGGAGGACGAGGATGAGGCAGCTTCTTGGTTGTTGCCGAATCCTGTGAAGAACAGCAACAACCAGAACAATAATGGGTTCTTGATTGGCGGAGAAGTTGATGATGAGTATTTAGATCTTGTGGAGTACAATTCGCGCGCTGATCAGAGTCAATATTCTTCTGATCAATATAATCAGCAGCATTACGGCGTTGCTCAGAAGAGTTATGGTGGTGGTGACAGTGTTGTGCCAGTTCAGTGTGGAGAAGCGAAGGATCGGCAGCAGCAGCAACAGCAGCAGCAGCATCAATATCACAATTTTCAGCTGGGATTGGAGTATGAGTCGTCAAAAGCTGCTTACAGCTACAACAGTTCTATCAGTCACAGTGTAAGGTTTTCTCTTTGCTGCAAATAACATTAGGTAAAGACTAGACAATGAAAGCATTTTAGAGTTCCTTATCCTTTGGAAAGTCTTGTCTGGAATGACGTTTACACTGGCTTGAGAACTGGTTTCGAATGATAAGATTTAAACTACATTCATTCTTCGAAATCGTAGACTTTATAGGCATCCAAAATTTTACTTCAATTCCAGCTCTTGAACTTTGCCTTGTGTAGGTATTGTACTATTTGACTCTTTTTTAATCCAATTTAAGTATAATTTTTCCTGTTGATGTCCTCTTGTCTGTTGCTCTGAAATTGTATCTCTTTCTGTGTGGAGAATTACTTCGCTGACCTAGCAAAGTTATTTGTTTCAATCTACTGCTGCCGTGGACGGTTTGTCTCTGTAGCCTAGAAATAGATTAGTAGCAATTCTATCTGATATCGTTCTGCACTCTGCACTTATTAAAAAGCGCTCCTTTCTTCTTTACCTTTCTGCTAAAAAGGGTAACTCTCAAGGCATGAGTGCTCACTTTTTTTTTTTTTCCTTCTTTTCCATATCCCCTTCTATTATTGAAATTCATCAATTTGGTGTGTTCTTCATAAAGTATTATGTAATTCAAAATGGTTTGAGATTGTTCTCAGAGCCATAAAGAATTTAAAAGCTGTTATTCCCGTATTCAGGTGGGTTGCAGTTTATCTTCTTGATAACCTTCTCAAGGAACCAAAAGGCCCGATTGTATGAATATGAATATGTTTTTATTAGATTTGGTTGTGTAGACAAAGTAAATAAAAGAAACTTGAAAACTCTTTGAGCTATTGCTAAGTGTGCAAAGGTAGTTGCCTAGTTGGTATTCTGAACTGTCTGTTTCCTACTTCATTGATGACTATTTCGACGGACATCGTTGCACACAATGTACAAATTGTTCTGTGAAAATCTCAGCCTCCAATTCCTTCACCAAGTATTATGACATTCAGTTCCTTGTAATTAGGTCTCCATCACATCCATGGATGTTGGCGTGGTGCCTGAAGCAACGATGAGTGAGATCTCAATCTCACACTCAAGACCTCTGAAAGGGACAATCGACCATTTTGCTAGCCCACATATTCAGATGCCATCCCAACTTAGTCCCATGGACAGGGAGGCCAGGGTACTGAGGTACAGGGAGAAAAAGAAAACAAGGAAGTTTGAGAAGACTATCAGGTATGCCTCAAGAAAGGCCTATGCAGAGACCAGACCCCGGATCAAAGGCCGGTTTGCAAAGAGAACAGATATGCAACTTGCAGTGGATCAGATTTTCTCCACATCACTGATGGCAGAAACTGAATATGGCATTGTCCAATCATTGTAAATCCAGTGATTAACAGCAAGGAGAAAGTGAAAATGGTGTTTGTACTAGTTATCACTGAAGCTTTAGTGCTAATACAATTTTTCTAGCCTATTGGTCTATGCAGCATATATCTGATTAATAGTTTTGTTAATCTTCAAACTTATGTTGCTACAATCTTGCGAGGGCCTTTATATTTATGATTTTGGTATTCAAACTAGTGTTTAAGAATATCAATTTCCTTAAATTGTCCGATATCAAATGATTTGACTTTTATCAGAAAAGTAGCTAGAATTGAATCGGTCACCGTGATATGTCCAAGAATATTCAGCAATATGATGTACAAGTAAAAAAGGATTCACTGTGGTATTGTATCTTTCTTCGGAAGACGAAGGAGAAATCCTGAAGGAGGATATCATTGGGTATTATTCCTGCATCTATTGTACAGTACAGCAACATCTTCTTCTGCCTGTTTTTTGGCTCTTTCTTGTCTAATATATTCAAGGTCTAACAAGCTTCTCACCTTTTTGGTTGGCCTGGCCCCAGTTCTAGTCATAAATTTGGTACTCTTTCCATCAAAGAACAATTTATGCACCATCATCTGATAATGTTCAATCAATTTTCTGGCCGAAGATCCCAATTATACTGCCGTCCATGAGAACTGGAATGCCCATATCTGCAAAAGAAAAGTTTAACTCGAGGATACTGCCCTAAAAATAGAGACATCGTATCCAAATTGTGGGAAGACCTTGCAACTACAGAGTAAATTGCACTACAGGTTATGGATGTCCAAAGAGAGCAACAACTCACGGTCACAGCTGCATTTAGTGCAATCTCCATGGGGTGAAGACAAAGAAGAACTGAATGATCAAAATGGAGGCTGATCTTCACGAAAGTCTGAATCTTTGGCATCACCAACCAACATGAATGCTATGCATTTGTCATGAAACATGTAACAATGGAACCTGACAATAACCACCCCACAGAGTTGCCCAATCACGGCAAAAGAAAACATGAAGAGGAATGTATCTATATTGTCTCTCACAAAAATGTGACATGGGTGTTACTTTCCAGAAAGTAAATTGCGAGAAGCCCATTTATACACTTTTTTTCAAGAACTTTTAAAGCTTCAAGGCTTCCCCAAGAAAAAGTGAGCAGAAAAAAGGGCAGATCACTAAGTCAAACTGCCATTTGCGTTGCTCTAGTCATCCAAGATTTTAAAGACATGCCCCAATTTCTGCACAGGTCGACTTGGCCCAGCAATACACAAAGCAAAATTAAAAAACTAGAATCGAATGCACCCAGTCAGGCCCATTTTCTAGCACATGGTCATATAGATCCGTTTAACAATTGGACGGGCTACATAGACAGACACAGTGCATGCAATGCATGTAGATAGAATTTTTCGGTGTCCGTTTATGAAAATGAGAATAGTTATCGCTATTATGCAACTCAATGAACCTCTTAATAAAAAAGAAAAAAAAAATTTAGGCGTTTGGAAATTATTCTTAATTTGTCTTTAACTGTTTTTTTTTATTATTTTATTGTGATTAAGACGAGCCTAATTTTAGCACACCCTCTAAAGAATCATAACCAAATTGTAAGAAATTGAAATATTTTACTTTAGCACAAAATTCCTTTAGGCATCAAGCAAGATGTTCTTCCAGATCGACGATAAAACAATAATGCAAAGCAACTTTTCAGGTTTATGTTCATGATTCACGAGCAAAAAATAAACCAAATCGGGATACGTTGTTTACTCAATTTTACAAAGTCAACAATCTAGCTCTTCCAAGGTTTGGTCCAATCAAAAAGAGAATACAACGCTGCGTACCTGTCCTACTTCGATGTGGAATCCTGCACCTTCAGAATTACTTGAATTTATATAACATAGTTGGCATTGGTTCTACGTCCAATTAGGCCATTAAAACCAACACTTCAGCTTATGGTAAACACCTATATACAATTGATCCTTTATCATAACAAAGAATAATATAATTAATTATCCTCCTCCTACTTGACACTGATAGTCACCTTTTCTTGATCCTGTTTTGATTGTATCCTTATTGCAACAAGTAAAATAGTGGTCTATTCCAATGTATCAATTTGAAAAAAAAAAAGAAAAGAAAAGAAAAGAAAATCATCTTAGCCAACAACAATATACATTTCCCACCAAGTTCCCATAGATATATACCATTTTAGCCAGCTATTTTTCCATGGCAGCTATGGATACTACATATCGCCTGGATTCGGCACATTAATATATTTTTAGCTTTTACTTAAAGGTTCGTGTCTATATTCCCTGGTGATATGTTCACATAACCTTTGGGACGCACGAAAGGAACGGGAGATTAGGGCTATAATCATTTAGTTTTCGCAGCCTTCTGAAAATGCCGTAACATAGATTAGGCTCGCTATTTTTTTTAAGACGAAGAATTCTTTTCAGATAAATTTGGAATTGTTAGTACAACTCTTATAGGCATAATGTACTTAAAAATATTTGAACCTGAGACTCACTATTCGCATAGGATTTGCAATGCCCCACATCATGAATCATTCTCTTATTGCACTATTTTTTTTTTTACACAGTAATAATCAGTAATTAACTTGATTGGATGTTAAAAGAGACAAAGAATGTAAATCCAAAAACACCGCAAGTAGTGTTTTGTACTTCAACTCATATTTCTATAAACAACCAACATTTTGAAAGAATTGAAAAAAGGTGGGAATCAAGCTCTAACTTCTCTCAAAAATCATAGCCCTTTAACCATCTCAACAGGCTGAGATAATTTTTGATTGCAATAATTGTACATGGTACTTTTGTCGAATTTATCTTACTGAATTGATGTTCAGAACAATATCAATTGTTAACGGACGTAAATCAATAAAAGGGTCCTCTGCATTAATGGGTAAAATTATAATTTGAAAAAAATTAAATGGATACAAAAGTATTAGATTTAAATAGATATAATTAGTTTTTATATTACATAAAAAATTTTTTATCTTCACTTAAATCAATTATTTTCGTGTTCTGTATGTAATTGTTCGTATGTCAAAAATTGTCGACGAATTTGGGTCCCTTGTGCTCCCATCTTACATCCTGTAGATTGAGAGCAAAGCTTACGTCACATTGGCCCATCATAATAAGAACCATATGTCAATGCCATGACAGATATAGTTGTGAAACTAATAATCATAAGCATCGAACAACATGGGACCTCTTAGATTAAAATATATCATATATGCTTTCGTGGGTTTCCTAAAATTGTTTAATACAAAATATCTAGTGTTTGCCAAGATGATCAACCATGGCATTCCATGCCAAGCTTCCCCGTCAAATTCAACTGATAATGCGATAATCTCATATATTAGTCATTGTAAGATTTTTTAGTTGAGAGTTTACCTTCACAATCAACCAATATAATCAATTTTTATTTCATTTTATAAGAAATGATGAATGCATAATAACAGCATAACTTAATAAACTAAGGATAAAGTTCAAACTACAAGCGATATATTATTCTTGATCGTGATGTCCACAATTTGAGGAATAGATGCGAAGAAATTTACCTCTATAGAAATACCATACACACCAATCCTCGATAGACTTAGATGGATAATATTATAAATATTATAAGCTGTGTGCAATGGTTGTTAATTTCTTCCATAAATTAAGCTAGAACATAGAGAATGCTAGATGCAGGTTTAATTTGACGAATTTGTTATCCCTGGCTATGTGTCTAGAACTTGGTTATTTATCTTGACTAGTGCAAGTCTGGGCACCATATGAAATATGCTGGAAATTAGTGACTTGTCGTATATCATCTGTATGCATATGGGGGAACATTTAGGTAAATGTCATTATCTTAGTATTATATATCAATCTAAGCTAATTGCTTGCTAGCTACCTTTGCATTTCTTGTGGCATACGCCCACTTTTCCATTTATGATTAGTCAGTGTGTAAGCTTCAAGGGTGGCTTTACTTGGCTCTCTCTCTCTCTCTCTCTCCCTGTTTTTAACTCGATCCTGGCTTTGTTTAAAACATATATTATAATGTTCATTTGGAAATTTGTGTTTACAATGGAAACACACCCGTCTATTCCTTAAACTAAGAATATAGCTTCAATTTGAATACATTAAAGAAAATAAAATAAAAAGAAAGAGTACAGCTTCTGTGGCTACAGAATTGAGTAAACTTTCTGTGTTGGGCAAAAACTGATTAATGGGGAAAGCATTTCATGAGATAAATTCATGAAACTAAAGAGGGTATAATTGTCCAGTGAACACTCGATTCTTATCCCAAATGGTAATATAACGAAAAATGAGAAGGAAAA
This sequence comes from Bruguiera gymnorhiza, assembly GCA_020883675.1. NCBI lineage: Eukaryota > Viridiplantae > Streptophyta > Magnoliopsida > Malpighiales > Rhizophoraceae > Bruguiera > Bruguiera gymnorhiza. Next base: position 84,644 of record JAIRCJ010000141.1, read on the forward strand.
AAGCATGGTCTGTTAATCATTCTCATATCATTGATGAGTCTACATATGATCTATACCATAATTGGGAAGGAAAGACGCTTGCCTATGATTCAACAAATCTGGATTACGAAGTCGTGTGTAAAAGGGAGAAAATTGAGGAACATATACGTGTGCCTAAAGGACACGTTCACTGGGCCCCCTTAGTTGGACAAGCAAATGCCACCGATGGAACAATTTCGATCACCTTCTGCCTTTTTCTCCTTGTCGGTTGCTTCATCCTTCAAGCATCAGTTGCACAACAAAAATTTTACACGCTACCCGCAACATCTGTCAAGGTTTTCAGATCACGAGTTGTGATAAGACCGTACCTGCATTGCTGGCGAATTGTCTGTAGTCAATTACGGTAAATGTGACTGTGATATACAGTCGTGATAATAACCATGGTCGCAGTATTTTGGCTACAATTAATCCTATAATGTACCAAAATGAATCTACAACATCCAAATTACAATAAACTAGTCTTTCGAGTGATATAGCTTTTGGTAAATATTGTAAAGAGCACCACCACTATGTAAGGAGCTACAGCACTACGTAAGAAACTATATATAATAGTAACAAAATGGTGCTACAGTAATATTTATATATTAAATTTTATTTATTTGTGGAACGAATTAAGATATACTCTGTTCACATTGTTACTTAGATTTTTTTCTATTGTAAACAGTAAGCTAATTGAAGGAAAAGAATATTTGAAAAACTTCAATCACTTTTTCTAGAGTTAAGAAATCATTTTTAAAGTAGATTTTCAGTTGACAAATACAGGAATGCAGGAATTTTAAGCACCCACTCAACCAATAAACTTCGAAAGCAATCAATGCCTGCCTTCTAAAGTATAATTAGAGTGGAAGAAAGAATCATCCATCATATTCTCTTTTTGCAAAACCAGCAAATGGCATTAATGTAATTGCGCAATACCACTCCCCTTTCCTTTGTTCTAATCCAATCCAAGCACTGTGAAACTCCAACACAGCCCTATAAATTAAACAAAAAGACTGCCAGCCTCATCATCTTTCACTACCACATAACCCCGGCTGCCATCTGAAAAGCAATCAAATTATATCAACACTAACGAAAGAGAAGGATAGAGAGAGTAGTCAGAAATGAGGCCTGTCAGCAATTCTACTGATGTTACTGTAGGTGTTGCCGGATTCCAGCGTTGGAACTCTCCCATTCCTTACCTTATTTTAGGTTTAGCACTCATGTTGGGACTCATCACAATTGCACTGGGAATCCTGGCTTGTTCCTACATAAAATCAACTTCTGAGGCTGAAGAGAGTTCCAACAAGGAAGTTGAGATGCATGTGGATGCTGAGCCAGAGATTTTGGTTATCATGGCCGGCGATACTAATCCCACGCACTTGGCCAAGCCGGAGTCTTGCAGTACTAGCAAAAGTAAAGGCTCACCATCTGGAAAATGTTAGCACACTTGAGCCTTCAAATTTTCCCACTTTCTCCTTTGGTTCCCTTTTTCCTTTTTTTTTTTTGTTCTTGTATGTTATTCTTTGCTTCTCAATATTTGTTAGTTTAGGCTTATGTGGTCATTGAGAATCTCCGGGAACATGTAAGTTGATGAATACATAAATTAAAGGAAGTTGATAGACTTTACAATTGCTTGAGGTCTTCTGTTTCCTGGATACGAACTTCTTTTTCCTCTTTTTTTTTTTTTTAATTACCCTTTGTTCGTTTTCTAAATATTTATAATTTTAGCATCCCATTCACCTCTTGTACGTTCCTTTAATCTTTCTTTTCTCCTCAATACTATATAGTTGCTCAAAGGAGTATAAGTAAACAAACTCAATTAACGGAAGGAAATTAAGAAAAAAAAAGACTCGTTTTTAATAGGAAAAAACTTAAAATTGAGAAAACGAAAGACAAAGAAAAAATGAACATAAAATGTTTTCGTTTTGGAGAGTAAGCTCATTGTGAAGACACTTCCCTGGTTAAAAAATTTAACAGAATTCGTGCTTAAAATTTGTAGCTAAATCTCATTAGAGTTACATATCGGTGATTAAAGAGATAGATAAAGGTAATAATAACCAGTTGTATAATCCAAGACCATGCAAATTAACATACAAACCCCAACAGGGAAAAGTGCATCTACTGCAACAGAGAAAACGGGGAGAAAACAGACAGAGAGAAAAACCAAGGCTATCAAAGGGTCAAAAAAAAAACAAAAGAAACCCGTGGACCAGGCACTGATGAAAAATTTGAAATTCCGCGAGCGATTCCAGTATCGTCCTTTTGGGTCACAATCAACCATATCAGATGATAGCAATGATACAATGATGCCCCAGCTAAAGTTTGATTAAGTTTACTGAAACATACGGAATACAATAGTTTAACCCGAGCCTTATGAATTAGAAGTTTTCTGATCAATTGTTCCGATTGAGAATCAACTTGGGACCTTCAACCTTAGATAAATCCAAGACAATCTTCTCTCTTGAAGGATTTTGGGAGTGCAACATAATGCTGGTGTAGTCCTGGGAGGGCAGACTTGGGGTTGACAGTTTGGGAGTTGTGATGCTGATGCAGTAGTTGCTTGCTTTGCTAACTCATTCTTTGCAGAGTTGAAGCTTGTGGTGTGCTTGGAATTTTGATAGTCTTTTTAACATTTGGGTTTTGTTTTGCTTTGCTTCCCTTATCCAGCTCAGCTTGGGCGCAGCGCCATTAGTTTTTTGTTGTTGTGATGGTGCTGCAGGCGTGATGCCTCATTTTTATTTTTATTTTTTTGTGCTTTTTAATAAAAGCTTGCTGTTCATATAAAAAGATTTTTAAAAAAAATTCCTAAAAAATTACGCGTAGTGCGCAGAAATATGAAATATCCTTTTTGACTTTCCGGCTTGCCAGTTCTGATAATCTGATCAAGTTGATTTGTTTGAAATTGTCCTAAGAACTGTAAAGTAAAAAGATGGTGCAGGCTGACCTCATGGAAATAGACTGTTATATATTCTCCATTACCATGACGGCATGGCCTTAAAAATTATTGGATATAGACAAATTGATGAAGTGGGAACTGAAAAAAAAAGAAAAAGAAAAAGGAATGTTACTCAACTTACTCGTACGCCCGTCTTCCATTGATCAGAGATATTAAGCCCTTTGGTCCCTTTAAGTACCACAAATTTCTTCATTATCTTTGACAAGGGGCATATGAAACTATATTTTAACTTGATATACGGATAAAATATACGTGGCCACTCGAAAATGTATATTGTAAGTTTCACCCTGGAATTGTTATGATTGATTGGAAAGAATGGTCAAAGGAGCAAGTGAAAAGTCGCGGAAGATTTTCAATGGAAACTTTACCATGTTCACTCTGGATGGGTCACTAGAAATCGTTATATGTTCTGGTCTCATCAACTGCATTTTTTGTGGAATTTCTTGTCTCTTAATCCCAATTTTAGGATTCATATTCTTGTCTCGCTTTGGAAAACTAAAGAACATGTCAATACAACCAGACTTAGTTTTTTTTTTTTTTAAAAATTTTTTGTAAAAGATGAAAGAATAAGAGTAATACCCACAATCTTTACTAGAATAACATGTGTTGGATACAGACTGCAAAATAGACCGGATCGTTACAACCATACTTATTTTAGTTGGCCTCAAAAACAATGGCATCGAAGGTGTACGTACGGAGAGTCTTCGTATTAGAATCTGGGATATCTACTTGGAAAATTTTATTCGCCAACAATTAAGATCGGAGAATCAAAGGCTCTAAGGGGTGTCTTCATATTCTTTCATCAAGCGATCGGCATGCGGTTCAACCAATTCGGCGCAATGAAGACATTTCTTCCATTGAGATTCACCAAACATGTCAATCTGGCTGGAAAACGACGCCTCTCACGAGAAATTCCGATCCCATCAGCCTCTGTGGGCTGGCTGAATGGCATCGACAGCGCACCAAGAACAGCGAAGACAGGATTCATGTCCTCCCGAGATGGGATTCGGAATGTTTTGGAGGAGAGATTTGGACGAAGGTCTTTCTTTCAAACGTTGGATGTGGCAATTAGCTAGTTTAGTCAAAAGGGTAAGGGATGTTTCCACTTCGAACTCGTTAGTGGGAGACACATACCATAAATAATACATTAACACTGTTACACGCCATGTAATTTCTCTATTCTCCAACGCAATCATCCGGCAAGCGACCAAAATGTACACTCAAGCTGTTTTTTTGTTTTTTTTTTCCTGGTCCCTTTTTTGCCCTTTACCTATACAAGTAACATGATGAATTTTTTGTAGATGGTTTTGGATAAAAGGTGTAGAATTACAGGGGAGGGGGGAAGTTTATTTGTCGATCTAATAACAACAAAAAAGTCAATTCAATATATTCGCTACCCAAAGGAAGCACGAGAGTTACAAGAGACATGAGAGAGGGCAGTAAAGTAAATTTGTATCTTTCAATTTTATTTTTTTCAGATGGCATTCGTCTATCAAAATTCTACGTCTATTATATATCCTTCTAGTGTTGTCATTTAGTTTTTTTTTTTTTTTTTTTGGGGTAAACTACAAAATTCGAAACAGTTATCATAGGCTTTTTTGCTCCACTCGAACAAGAACCATAAAAGAGAAACAAAACGAGCAGCTTTTGGATAGAGAGAGCTATTTTCACCCAAAGGTTGCCTGAATGTACGCGTATTTTCATTTGGGGTCCACTTGAGTTACTGTATCCAGACATGAAAATAGCATAATCCCTTCTCCGGTTTTCAAGTGAATATAACATTTAATTTTATGGCTTGGTGTTCATAGAATTGAAATCCTGACTAAAATCGTGCGGAAACACACGTCTTTAACATCCGTTTAAGTTTCAAATAACAGTTTGCAATATAGTAAATTAATAAAAGGTAAAAATAAAAATAAAAATTTGTGCCTTTTCATATACAGCACAAATGTTCAGAGCCTGGAGTGGTTTCTCGGCTTCTCGCAGTCGTATTCCAAATCCCAACCCGGCCCGGACATCAATCGATATTTTGGCCAAGTTGCAATTTAAATTAAGGTTATGTCAATGGAGGCAACATCGAAAATGTTTCACCTGAAAGAAAAAAAAGAGACAGAAGAAGATCAAAAAAGGATTTTGTTTACTATTATAAACACACAGGCCGTTACAATTTCCTTTTTTGTTGGGGGGGGGTAAATGCAGGTACATGGGTATGAAATGTCCACTCCATCAAGAAAGCCATAGGGTTTACTATTCATCTTGGGAGGTGCTGATGAATAATATAAAGTGCCGGGGCCCCCATGTTCCCCATCATTCTCTCGTTCCATCGAAGATCCACTGTGTGTTTGCTTTGTAAAAGGGGGATAGCCCTCGTCACATTTTAAAACCCAATTTGCATCATTGACACGGATGACCAAAGGACTCCTCAATTATAACTCAGTGTTACAGGTATGCTATTTGGGCAATTTATATGCGCAATTAGGTTTAATATGACGAGAATCGAGAAGGTGCTGGACCTTCTCCTCGTAAATGGAAGACCCCTTCGATTCTCCGCGGTCCACATTGTGCCGAGATATGGTAAGGAACTTTTTAAGATTTATACTTCGAATTGATTCGGATGATGTTGGAAGCAACCATTGAGATAACACACCAATAAATAGAAAAGAGTAAAAAAAAATAATACGTAAATTTAAAAAAAAATAAAATATTTTAAAATTTTAAATAAAAATTAATGTAAATAAATAAATATTACTTGCACCTATACTTATAATTGAAATTCGTCTAATATATATAAAATAATAATAATAATAATAATAATAATAATAATAAGATAACCACGACAATTAATCACAATGGACTGTCTTTACAAATTACATCACAGCTTCTATAATGTCCACGAATCACGTTTAATCCAGATTATTAATCGTGTGGCCCACGTCTAATGAATGAGCCCCCTATTCCACGTTCGAGCTTTCGGCTGAGTGCTTAAACTTTATGTCGATTTTCTTTGGTTGCATTAATGAATTTTTTATAGTCGCAAGCTTTTCTTCCCATTAATCCTACTCGAAAAACTCGGTGAAGGTAAGTGGACGTGGCGGCTTGGATAGGCAAACAGTCCAGTGATCGTCGGATTGAAATTGAAACTTTCCCGGAAAGTTGATCTTCGTCAGCAGGGTACCCACAGCGCGATGTCCACATTTTAAAATCCACGAAAAAATTACAGCTATCTATGAGTCAGCAAACATCTACGGTACACGGATCGGTGGGTAACAACAGTAGAAAGTAACACCCTTTGCGTAGTCCAAAGCTCTTTAGTGAATTCACCCCCTCTAACTCTCGCAATTTCTATATAAATGCAAAGACCACCAAGCCTCATTCACCATTTGTCAATAACCTCAAGTGACAAGGTTCAGAGAAAGAGAGATCATATATCTATATATATATATATATATATATATATCAGAAATGAGGTCGGCAGGTGAGGCTGCTCATGACAGATTCCTGCGGTGGAACTCTCCAATTCCTTACGTCTTTGCCGTGCTAGCTCTCATGTTAATGTTAATTGGAGTGGCCTTGATAATTCTAGCATGCTCCCACAGAAAATCGTCGCGATCGCCGAGCAGATCCGAGGAAGAATCTGGTGAACATGTTGAGATACCTATGGAAATGGAACCCAGGATTGTTGTCATCATGGCTGGAGATCAAATTCCATCTTACTTGGCGAGGCCTGTCGAGTAAAACAAGTTTTGCATACTTTCTTCTTTTTGTACCCCCAAACCCCTTTCTCTTTTTCTGTTGTAGCAGTGAGCGGTATCGGTTTTGCTTTTGGCCAAGAGCTATGCGGTAATATGTAAAATGATGAGCGGTGTAATGCAATTGAAGCCTTTATATATATATATATATATATATATCTATATATATGAAGAATTTTTCTCAATAGAATCTACTGAATTCATATACATAAATCTTTTCATTACACAACCACACAGCCTAAACAATAAGGATTGCGAGCTATGGCAGATGGTGGGGGGATTTCAACCCACCGTTACCGTTGCTGTGGCCACCTTGTACCAAGGTGTTGAAGATCAATCCATACTTGTTGGCTTTTAAATTCTCTAAGATCATGCCTCCTCGGGTATATGTTGGACAAAGTACAAGCCAACCCGTAGATTTTTAAAATTAAACGCAAAATATTAAGAATTTTTGGTAAAAGATTCTAATGTTAAATGACCTCTGAACATTATTTTTCAGAAAGTTCATGCAGCAACACCTGTAATCCATTCGTGAAAATCCGCAGTTCTGCAGCATCCGCCATGGGTGAAAGCACTATTTAAAACAGTTCCTGATATGGGTAATAGCAGCCTTGCCGGCCGGCTGCATGAAAAAAGAAAACAAAAAAGAGAGAGAAAGAAGAAGAAGAAGAACAAATGATATCGAAATCGGAAATCGTTGAAAAGAAATGCATTGGAGAGGAGAGAGAGAGAGCGGGAAGATCAATCAATTAAGCTATAGTAACACACCATACAGAGCGGACAACGTAGGTCGCTGCTACCAAGGGATAGGCACCGGAAGGAACAACCATTGCTGGACTATGGTCTACGGGATCCCTACCCTTTGTCGTAATCAGCCAGCCACACATCAAAACGAAAGCTCTATAATTGTGAATTTAAAAATGTGAAGATTTTACATTTCAGTCTATCGAACCCCGAATTTGAAGTTCAGAGCAAAAGTTCACGTTTGAAGAATCTTTGCGCATTTTCAACTTTCAGTCTCCAACATCTCTTTTTTGGGTGTTCTCGTTTTTTTAGAAGGAAAACTTTAGTGGCTTTCGTGCCATTTATTGATACTAGAGATGACCAAACTCGACCGGAAGCCGAAATCTGGCCGGAGCCACTTCAAATCTGAAAATACAGATGTGCATTTTCCATTATATATATATATATATATATATTGTAAAATCCATGTTGGGTAACCATTAATGGCACTCCCATAAGAATTGCCTGCCAGCTTCTGCGACAGAGCGAACGTGATCGCTGTCTAAAACCATATACAGCTGTCTCCTACGATTCTCCTTTTTCCTAATTTTGCTCGGGACGCCAGTCGACATTAATCAATCTGGTTCATGCTTTTGCTTGCGCAGTCTTACATTGTATCCTAGGCTTCTAGCATCAGCCAACCATAGTTGACCTATGGTGTTGTTTTGTTTTTCCCTTTTCTTTTCTTTTGTTTTTTTGTTTTTTTTTTTTTTTTGTGGATGAGGTTGAGTGACGCGGCAGCTCGAAAGTGCGTTGATCGAGGCTGTTAAACATGTATGGAAATACAGTCACCGCTGCTTCTACTGCCATAGCGCTTGTCGACATCACCATTCTTAGTGGTCCGACCTTTTTTTTTTCTTCTTCCTTTTTCTTGTAACTATTTTTCCTGTGGTCCTTCCGATTACCAACGAGTTAAGTAACACGAAAGTGATGTAAAATGTGCCTAATATGATGTTTTCATTGGGTTGGTAAGTAGACGCATCGTCGAGGGGACACACAGAAGAATTTTTATACGATTAATTGATTATATTGTTGAACAAGTAAGAATTATAAAAAGTTGTGGTAAAAAAGGGATAAAATAATTATTGTCCCCTCACCTCTCCTTCACTCAAGTGCTTAAAGAATGTATATACGGTGTGTCGAATTCGAGTTTTCCACAAACTCAAACCAAGCAGTCTTGTGCATTCTATGGGCCGTGTTATTTATTTATCTTGGAAAATTAAGGCCATTTTCTCCCGTATGATCAGAAGGTCATCAACTCTGTTGTTGAAAGTTAACCAATTGATTAACAACCCACCTGGCCTTCCCTATGAATGCTCTCTCTCTCTCTCTGAGAAAGACATGATGCGACCAGTTATCTTTGCTTTCCTATAAACCTTTCTCTTTTATCAAGAAAAAAAAAGTGCATCTTAGCATAATATTAATTATTATTTATATAAATTTAAATCATGTATTACTTATTAATATTTTAAAATTTATTAATATGTTTACTTATAAATTGTTATTTATTAAAAAAATATTACTTTAAGATTTAAATTTAAATTAATAAAAAAGAAAATACACTAAATTTTACATCGAATAATTTTGTTATAAAGAGAATACTAATAAATATGAAATATTTTATTCTTTTTTAGTAGTTAAAAGTCACTAATTCATTTATCGGATTTTTGGTTTGGCTTGTTTTTGTTTAAAGGAGAAGGGATATATGGGGAAATTACCTTGAAAGTTTAGAGCAACAGAACTTTTAATTTTAATTTCTTTCCACCTTCTTCATTCTTTCCCACTTTGGATAAATGACATAAAAGACAGCCCACAGTTATTGAATAGCGCAATTAGTGGAAATAATTATGAGTGCGATTGCTTGCCTTTTGTGATGGTGACTGTTGGAATTTCCGAGCAATAGAAATCTTAGAAAGCACGATTTTATTGAGGTATATATAAATATGCAGTAATATAAATTATTAAATTATTAAATTTTAAAAAATAAAATTATTAGATGCTATTAAATAAATTGTGTATTTACGTATATTCTATTAAAAATAAAAAAAATATATAATTGTGCCTTTTCTTCAATTTCAAGTTAAACCTTTGGGATCCTTCTTTGGCATACTCAATCAAACCACATCCACAAAAATATAATTGCATTAATGGGATGACACGAACGTTTAATTAAGCAAACCGTGTTGAACTCCATTAAAAAAGCAATGGACAGGAAAGCAAAAAAGTAGCCAGGAGTTTCATTTTCAGTTCCTAGTTGTTCTCACAGCAACCAGCGAAAATTAGAAATCCAAAGGGGTTGTCCTTCCAACTCTGATGATCTTCTTAAAATTGAAAAAGCTGACTGTATTCACAAAACCAGAGGTCTTCCTTTGTCATGGAAATCACAGCTTCGGGGCCCTTTGGCCACTGTCAAGATTTTCCAATAGTACGGATCGTGTCATTTCAATCCATACTTCTCTCTTTTTTTTTCGACAACCACTTTGCTTAAAAAAGTATTTGATTAAAGTTTGTGAAATGTTTTTTTATTTGGTGAGACAAAATGTGGACCATAGATGCTTTTTACATGTTCATTATCATTAATAGAGAATTGACACGTTAGAGACAAAGCAACACCACAGATTTAATAGCACACAAAGCAAAAGTAAATTTACTCTATTGATGGAAAGTAAATAGAAGAGAATGGAGATAATGGCATTCTCTACATCTACAAATTTGCGATAAGAGGTTACATGAATGTACACACGAGAAACTTGTAGACAGAAGAGCAGTGAATAAAGGACCTAATCGTATCAAGAAATATTACACAAAACAACATATGATTTGATAATGTATAGCAAATTGTAACATTTACAGTGTTCAATAAAGAGAGGAAGCAGAATTAGGAGCTTGCACTAATTGAGCCTGGGGACTTGGAGATGCCACTTTTAAGGTGTGAAGAAAAATGTTCAATTAAAATAAAAGCAGAAAATACTCCTGAAAGACCAGCACCCAGATTAAACAGGCTTCATCACATCTTGTTAAAAAAAAAAAAAAACAGAGAGAGAAAATCGAAGTTTCTTTATTGAATTCAAGATCACCCACATGGTAGGCGAAATCCTGAAATAATAGCATAATCACATACTATTTGACTATAGAGAATAAACCGTGTAAAATGCAATATCAACCCGAACATTCCCAGAATTATACTCCTTCAACCCTTCATAGTCAAATATATTGTTATATGGCCCAAATATCAGTCGCAAAGTTAAAGTGCTTTTCTATATTCTAGTCATCCGGCTGGAAAGTTCCCAGTAGCCAACAATGCAGGCGTCTAGCCTCTGCAGGTATGCGAAGCCAGGGCCTTTCAGTTTCAACGTTCATCTATGCATGTCGAGTTGTGCTTTTTTGACCTCGCGCAATTGAGATTAGTGGACGCGGCGGCTTTGAGATGCAAATGGGTTGATGATTGTCGAGTTGAATATTGGCTTGGAAAAAGTTTGTTTTTGCAACTGTGCATAATGGAAGAAACATTCATTGCGACAGTAATGGCTAACGCATTCACTTTCTCGCACAAGAATATTTGCTTGTCGTGGACTATATGCTCGGAATATTCCAAAGATACATATGCATTAAAGATTCTGGAATGTAGGAAGCAACAGGACGTTATTGTGGGCCAACAATTATTGGAATGTCTGCAACATTTTATGAATAGAGAACAAGGGATAATTGGGAAGAAAGCGAGTTTTAACAAATACCCAAAGAACTAAAGCTACATATTGAAAGGTATTTTCTTTTTTCTACACGGGAGATCAGCCCATGGTAATTTCTAAAATATGAAGTCCGCAGTCCAAACATCAATGGGTATGAGGTAGTTTTGATACAATACAACATCAATTGGTTAAATCTCAGATATAAGGCAAGATATTCCTCATAACATGATGGATGTGGGACGTGGGTTAAAGTCACAGTTGCAATCCCTTAATATTGCAATATTTTCTTGATGTGTGAGTTCATGTTCATGTGTAACCATGAATATTGGGCACATGTAAAAAGCAGGGGCAACTATAATAGGTTTACAGAATCTTGGTAAAAAGATTGGTGGAGCTCCTTGAGAGGGATCCTTCGCAAAGACTTTTGATTTCAAGGCAGTCCCAAACCCGAGACATATATCATCGTAGACCCAAAAATAAAATGTATGCTATTAATACATACATGCATACTGTCAAGAATGGGATTCGAACCCATGCCCTTTCGGACCAGTACCTGAAACTGGCGCCTTAGACCAACTCGGCCATCTTGACAGTTGAACCGGGTTTTGAATTCTAATAATATCATTTAAGTCACTGATTTCTATTTACGTAGCAGCAATATCCCCAGAAAAGGCATGCCAAATTATGGGTATTCCTTATATAAGAGCCTATGAAATGGTGCTAAACTAGTGTTTAAGGCATCATTATGAATTTGGGTGGTATTTAGAATTATATTAGTGTGTAGATTAAAATTTACAGAGTCAGATATTTGGTTAGAAGTAGTTTAAATTCATTTTCACCGGATGACTCGAGAATGATAATTATGTTAGACCATGCCACAATATTACTTATTATGTCATCATAATTTTTCTTTAATTCACTGCCCATCAGAGTTAGAATATGTACGAGGAGAGAAAATATCCAAGTTGGTTACGAAATATGGTCTAAAATAATGAGGAGTTAACTCTGCAATTGTTTGATTAGGACGTGTTAAAACCACCGGTTTTGTTAAAACTTCCTGATCGTGTCGCCTGGCTTGATAACAGACTAGAGAACTTCTTTGCATGCGGTGGATTGGCCATTGGGATTGGCATTTCACATAAGATTTGCGACGGAGCCTCCTTGGGCACGTTCATCAAGAACTGGGCCGCCAGGTCTCTTGCTGACATAAATTCTATCAGGATACCACCCGAATTGCTCCCACTTTTAGTTTCCGATTCTATAACTCCATTGGTAGAGGACTCAACAATCCTACCACCACCTCCACCACCAATGAAGCTGAGAATTGGTGTACGATAAGAAGGTACGTGTTTGATGCCTCGAAAGTTGCCTTGCTTAAGGCAAAAGCTACAAGTGCAAGCACAGAACAACCAACCCAAGTTGAAGATGTGGCAGCCTTCCTCTGGAGTTGCCTAATTACAGCGTCTAAACTAACGTCAGGGTCTCCAAGACAATCCGCCCTAGTCCAGGCTGTGAACTTGCAGAAAAGAATACGAACGCCTGGGTCTCAAAACTAGGTCGGAAATCTTTCCATCAAGTTTCTTGCCGAAACAGAGGGAAGAGATGCAGAGTTGCAAGATTTGGTAGCACTTTCAAGAAAGGGACTAGAACAAACTTGTGAACGTATAAGGAAAGGCGTTACCCAAAATGAAATACTTGCATTTGTGAAAGAATTAACGAACCCTGCACGCCAGAGATGGCTTAGATGTGTACAGGTTGAGTAGCTTGTGTGGATTTCCATTGCATGAAAATGATTTTGGATGGGGAAAGCCAACATGGGTGATAGTCATCAATTTGTTATTGAAGAATTATGGGGGTGTTGATGGATGCAAGAGATGGTAAGGGAATTGAAGTCTGGTGGTGCTTGGGTGAAGAGGGCTGGTCCTTGTTCGAAAGAAACCAAGAGCTGCTTGCATTTGCGTCCACAAATCCCAGTGTCTGTTGACAGACAGGCCATCAGGTTTAATAAATAGCGTTCCAATCAAATTAATTGAAATTACGCTCTAATTCCAGCATCGTGCAATTTTCATAAACCACTTTTATAACTAGCTAGTGTTTTAAATTCTAATCCCTATCCTCGAGCCCAAAAGCATCTCGTAGATTTGTGTATAAATTGTCCTTAATTGTTAGTTCCAACTTTTTGTCATCGTTTTGGAGCCTTCAAGGCTTCAATTAAGGAAGAGATCATCTAAACCCGTCCTCTTCATTTTTAGTTGAAATGAAACATACCCGAGTCTTTTTCATCCAAATAATAATAATAATAATAAATGAAAGGTTACCTATGCTCAATAGCAGCAAGAACAAAGCCCAGAGACCGTTTGACAATGGAACTTCAAATTCAAGTCATTGTCAGTGAAGCTGTCAAACGCTCTTCCCCACTTCCTAAATATCTTTTAGATGGTGCAGGTAGGAACAACTCAAACACCATTAAAGGAGGGGAAAAAAAGAGGCAGAAGCAATGTTAGAACATAGATGAGCAGACAAAGTAAAATTTGCCTTAAAAAAAAACATAAATTTAAAAGAAATAAAAGGAAGGTGCATACCAGTGCACAGCCCCATTTTGCCTTTAAGCATATCATTAGCACCAGAGTTTCCATCCTTTAGACCTATTTAAGATGCCAGCTCCATCAATATTGTTTTAGCATATTTAAATGATTATGAGAGAACAGGTCATATTTGCTCTATCACAAAGCAGCCAATGCAGGTGCATGTGCAGGCACCAAACAAAACAAGTCATCCATGGCACCAGGCATTACCATTTTATCAAAATCAGAGACATAAACCTAAGAATCTAAAGTAGATGATGCACATTCTCAATTTTTTCTTGTTATCATAAAGGCATTTCACAATATCAAACAAAATTCCCCATAAGAAAAAAGCATCTACGATGAACCTAGAAGGCAGATCAAGGATATGCATAACTATACAGTAGCCCCTAAGTGGGTGAACTTAAGTTAATACCTGGGCATGGTCCTTTAAGGTAATTGAATTTAAATAATAGACTGTGAAGCCCACAAAAATTACTTCTGGGTAAGTGATGAAGCCCAAAAGTCCCTTTTGCAGATGTCTGTTCCGTTTTTTCACATTTTATTAGCTTCCGAGGTAAAGAACCTGGTAATTTACCTTGTAGATGAGTCGCAAGATCTTGTCTGTTTCACAAATCCAGTTCGTAGGATATTTCATAACCATCTGATATCCAGTGCTGAATGGACAAAGTACCGAACTGGAAATGCATAAGAAAGCTTACCAACAAAAAGATTGTAGATAAAGAGCATAAATCTGGAAAAAAATATTAGAATTTACATTTCTTGGTGGCTTGTGCAATCTCTGCCAACAAAATGCCATAAGGACCCCAAGGCTCATCACCAGTTGATTCATTCACAGATCTCTAAAGAAGAGGCATCAAATCATAACTAAAAATTTCTCCAAGCAAAAATGATAATTGGCAGATTGAAATCACACAATAGTACTTTCAAAAGACTATGCACGGTCTTTTTTTTTTTTGCAAGGGTACCTATTCTGAGCAAATCGAATATACATGTTTCCGCTTGCATATCTGGCACGTGCAAATGCAGTGCAGGGAAGCGAGAAGGAACAAGCAGGTCTTTTCAATTCTTATAACAGGTAATCAAACTATAAGAAGCAGACCTTAAAAAAGAAACACAAACCTCTCAGTCAGGTTTGAGCCTTCTTGTGAAACAAGAAACTAGACTAATACTATCATTTTTTTTTTTTTTTTGAGATCAAAACAATTATACCTAAAAGGTGGGAAAAAAAAAAAGAAAAGTAACATCCAATTGATCCTCTTATTGCCACCAAAGCATTTCACAATATTAACAAATTTCCCTACAAGAAACAATCCAGATTGAAGATACATACACTCACCTAGGTCCATAATTATATGAAAAGCACCAAGAAAAGTTGAACCTGTGGAAGTAATAACTTCAAGGACCTTCACAAACGAGTAATTGGCTATAAATGATTGTCTTCAGGTGGGTCAACTGCTTTTAAAGTTTCAGCTATTGCAGTGCCATCTCTTTGTAAGCCCCATTCCCTGTTAGGAGACAGAAAGAGATTTCTTCACAACTCAGACACCCCCCCCGGCTCCTTAAAAAACAAGAGGAATAATGTTAGAAAATGAGTACAAGAAAAAAGTCTTCACATGCACAATATGCGAGCAAAGTATTACTTGCCTTCCAAAATATCCACAAGGTTTAAACACCCAGCCTTGTGAATTGCTTGTAGAGCTTGTGACACTGACTCTGTCTGAGGCAAGTTTTTTCTCTATTAGTCTTTCCTTTCCAAATAAGTGACAAACAGAAAAATGTTGTCATCAGAATAGCATAAATTACACTTCCATAGTACAGTTTTATCAAACACATTGCTCAAAATCTGGCAGAATCATGTAATGTAGAAGTCATATTTGAAATTGCAGACATGTTGGCAACAAAAAACAGATCCCTTTGAGTTACTCAGCAAAGAGAAAAATAGAAAAATGCATAGTGACCCAGATCCTCAACTCAATAAAAGATCCGAAAAGAAAGGTAGATAGTGAGAGAGATGTACATGAGCAACAAAATTACACAAATTGAGGATGAGGGTGAGGTGAATCATATATGAGTACATGCTCATGTCATGAAAGGTTGGCTTCAGTGCTAGAGCTCTGCTTCTTGAGCTTATCCAGTAACCACAGGACAATAACAAAGCACATTTAGGTTCAGTTCCACTAAAATAAGATAGCAATTTTGAATGTACCTCCTACTAATGCACCTCCATCAAGCGCATTAGGGTCCCAGAAGTTACCATCATTATACCAAGAGTGTTTGCACCAAGATTCCTCCTCCTTATCTTTTCACTTCCCAAAAATAGTAAGAACCTCCACGTCAATAGTTCTTACTGAAAAAGAATGGAAAAAGCATCAGATCCTGCTGGTCTGCGAAGGAAATGAAACCATCAATAAAGGGGCAGAAATTTTGAGGAACCACCAGTTAACTGATTTGTTGCTGATTGTTGCATTGGAACTTGTAGGAACTGAAATGTCTCTGCTACATCATGTTTCTCAACCTACATTGTAAGGCACAAAATAAGATATAATTAGAGAAACATTATGATGATGCCATTTGCATTGGCATAATTAGACACAGAGAAAGCTATACCAACACAATCTGAGCAACAAATCTGAGGCCTCAGTAACCCGTATTGGAATTTCTCTTTTCTTGGATGTTGCAGTTGTTAGCTGTCAACAATATGAAGTCATGCAACATATCAAAAGAATATGAGATTGATAAGTAAGGGAAAAGAAGTCAACATTGAAGCAGAAGATCCCATAACTGCAAAAGACAAAAAGATCATGTAAATGGTTTTCTAAAGCTTTTAGAGACAATAAAACACTCGTGAAAATGCAGGAACAGAAATACATTGAGGAGATTCACAAATGTTGCTAAACAAGCATGTGCATGGATATGGAAAGTGTAAAAGGAAATACCCCATCATTATACCATTTTTGCTACTTCCAGGAAAATTTCCTCTTTTCCTCTTTCTTATTCTAATTCCAACATGTTGTGATTTTCATAGAACCAACCTCAAATACTGAACAATGTACTTTAACCAACCCTGAAAACTTAGTCACCAGACTTTTATGGTTGAGACTGCAAGTCTCAATGGTGAAAGTTGAAAATTAGGGAGAATTAGATAATGATAATAAGATATTAATTAAATTTAAATAACAGGTGGAAAAATAGTAAATTAATAAACAAGAACAAGGTAGGTTACACTTACCACTAGCAGGGCTGTTTACTTTTTTTACTGATTATGGAAAAAGGAAACAAAGAAACAAAAACAGAACCACCCATAAGAAAATAGTGAAGTTGAAGCCTTAACCAAAGCAAAATCCTTAACTAAAGCATAGTAAAATCTTCCCCAACTCCAGATGATGCACAACAATCTGAGTCATGATAGAAAACTTAGAAATAAAATTGAAATGCTTGTTTTTGCATTCATTTTCTAGGTGGTTGTCATTGTGGGTAACAGTCAATATTTTCTTTCCCTTTCAGTACAAGGGGTTTGTTTATTTTTAACATTAGAAATGCATTCTCAGTTGCAATTGATTTTCAGGGTAAAAGATTGTTCCAATTGTTTTTTTTTTTGGTTCACGTCCTAATTTATTAAGGTAATAATTTTTTAGCGTATTATGGTAGTGTCATGATTTTTATTTGTTAAGTCTGTCTTACTTTGTTTCAATTTGTTTATGCAGAGCCAAATACATGCTCAGAATGCTGACATTTATGGTCTTGAGCTGGTATGTTCTTCTCAATTTGACACAGAAAAAGTTCAGCAACCAAAATTTAGCCCTAAATTTTGCAACTCCAAGCCATGTTGCTTTTCACCTGTAAATTCAGTTCTTTTTCTCTTTTATTCCTCCATTAAACTTTTATAACTAGCTAGTGTTTTAAATTCTAATCCTTATCCTTGAGGCCAAAAGAATTCCTCAGGTTTGCATATAAAGTGTCCTTAATTGTTCGTAAGTTTCAATTGTCATATTTTTTAAATTTTACTTAA
Source organism: Bruguiera gymnorhiza (assembly GCA_020883675.1). Lineage (NCBI taxonomy): Eukaryota > Viridiplantae > Streptophyta > Magnoliopsida > Malpighiales > Rhizophoraceae > Bruguiera > Bruguiera gymnorhiza. The sequence goes on from JAIRCJ010000141.1 coordinate 102,436, forward strand.
CCTTTAATTAAGGAAGAGATCATCTAAACCTGTCCTCTTCATTTTTAGTTGAAATGAAACATACCCAAGTTCTTTCACAAAAAAATTGAAATGAAACTTACCTAAACTCAATAGCAGCAAGAAGAACAAAGCCCAGAGACATGACAAAAGAAATTCAAGTTCAATTCCTTGTCAGGGAAACTGTCAAACCCTCTTCCCCACCTCCTAAACATCTTAGAGGAAGCAGGGATGAACAACTCAAACACTGAAAGAGGGGGAAAAAAAAGTAGAAGCAATGTTAGAACATAGATGTGCAGACAAAGTAAAATTTCCATTCAAAAAACACATAAATTTAAAAGAAATAAAAGGAAAGTGCATACCAGTGCACAGCCCTATTTGGCCTTTAAGCATATCATTGGTAGCAGAGTTTTCATCCTTTAGACCTATTTAAGATGCCTGCTCCATCAAAATTGGTTTAGCATATTTAAATGATTATGATAAGGCGTGTCATATTTTCTTACTCATAAAGAAGCAGATGCAGCACACATGCAGGCACCAAACAAAACAAGCCATCTATTTTACCAGACAACACACCTTATAAAACTTTGAGAGGCTTCTTAAGCTGTTCGTGAAACAGAAGCTAAAGCTGAATACTGGACATCGCTTGGATTATGATATATCTAGAATGATTATATATACATACAATTTATGAGCTGAGCACAAGACCATGTCCATGAATGAGATTAAGAAGCACAAGGAGCACAAAATCTAAAGTAGCCAAGGCACATTCTCAATTGTTTCTTGTTGTCGCCAAGGCATTTCACAATATCAAACAAAATTCCTTATAAGAATCAAGCATCTAAGGGCAGATCAAGGATATGCATAACTATAAAGTAGCCACTCACCTGGGCCCACTATTTTATGTTAAAGTGCCCAGAAGCAGTTGAAGCTATGCAAGTCATAACTTCAAGGACTTTCATGTATGAATAATTGGTTTACCTCATTGTCTTTCAGTGGGTCAACTGGTTTTGAAGTTTCAGCCATTGCAACGTCATCTCACCTCATTCTCTTTTACGAGGCTGGAGAGAGAGAGATTTCTACACAACCCAAACAAAATAATAACGGAGGACTAATGTTAGAACATAGACAACAAGAGAAGGCTTCACATGCACAATATGCAAGCAAAATAATACTTGCCTTCCATGATGTCAACAAGTTCTAAGCACTTGTCCCTTGCACTAGTGACTCTGTCAAAGGCAGGCTATCAATTTCTCCTTCCAGAGAGATGACGAACAGAAAAGTGCCTTCATTAAAAAATTATAAATTGAAACTTCCATGGTACAACTTTATCAAACACATTTCTCAAAATCAGCAGACTCGTGTAATGTAGACATTCATAATAAAAAATGCAGATGTGTTGCAACCAAAAACAGATGCTCAGCAACAAGAAAAATAGAAGAATGCCCAGCAATCTAGACTCACTGTTTACCCCTTTTATCCATTGATTCTCCTTTTGATCCTAAGTGGTTTGCATCAATGACAAAAATGCTGGGCATGACTGGCTGATGGAGGACAAGCTTCAGTTGCCTTTGACTTGTCCCTTAGCATCATCAAATTTCCATTGGCCATCAACTTAACAAGCTCAGCCTCCATCTATTTTCTCTGGAAACTGAAATAAAAAAAGGGAAGATCAACGATAACATAAAAGCAACTTCGGGGAAATTAGAAATTATTAACTTAACCTAAAGACCACTTGCCGCACCATTGTACTCCTTATATCTTAGGTAAGTGATGAAGCCCACGAACCTCTCCTGCAGATGTCTGTTCCGCATTTTATATTTTATTAGCTTCTGAGGTAAAGAATGTGGAAATTTACCTTGTCATTGTAGATGAGTCCTGTCTTACTGGCACCAATCTAGTTAATAGAACATTTCATAACCATCTGAAGTTCAGTGCTGAAAGGACAAAGCAACAAACAAGAAATGCACAAGAAAACTTACCAACAAAAAGATTATAGAAAAAGAATATAAATCTGGAAAATTTAGAACTTACAATTTCATGGTGGCCTAAGCCATAAGGACCCCCAGGACCTGTCATTTTCAGTCAATTTATTCACAGATCTCTAAAGAAGAGACATCAAATCATAAATTAAAATTTCCCAAACATATCAAAACAAAAATTGGCAGATTGAAATCACACAATAGTATTTTCAAAAAACTATTCACCATTTTCTTGCAAGGTACCAATTCCAAGCAAACTAAATATAAACATTTCCATGTGCATATCCTATACTTGCGCAAATGAAGAGCAGGGAAGCTGGAGGGAGCAAGCAGGTCTTTTTAAATTTTATGGGTGGTAATCAAACTATAAGAAGCAGACCTTAAAAAAGAGGAAATAACATCTCAGTGAAATGGAACAATGTGCTGCAAAATTCTGAAAAAAGGAAAATTTTCAATTCATGTGACATGGTCCTCGAATTTTCAGACATTATATCAAATACATTGATATAACAAATATGTCTGTCATTTAGATCAAATGCTCCACTTCCCAGAAGCTAGATTTTCACAGCATAAATATCAAAATCCCATATGATTCTCAGACACAGAAGGAGCAAAAATTTTCTTACTGTTTCCCCTGTTTCAGGAACTGTGCCAAGATCAGCTGACAAGCCAACTGAGCTACCCTTCCACTGGCGTATGTGCCACTAAGAGATAGCTTGCAGATGACATGGAGTAGCTGAGGCTTGCTGGTGATAAGCAACAGGAAGGATATTAATATCACCATGAAAGCTAGCACCAGATGGCAAAATCAAGGCATTCCCATCAAAGAGCAATGATTCGGGCATCAAACAACAATCATTCTGACTGAAAAACATAATTAAAAAATGAAGTTTTAACGAATCCATTCAATGAATTAATAAGTCAAACTTCTCCAGTTACCTGGCAAGGAAGTCCCCTCTTCACGTCATCTAACTGCCAAATGTTCAGTGGCTGCCTTCACAACTCCCTTAATTATTTCTGCAGTTTCAAGCCAGTAAGCCAGAGCCAAAAAAAAAGGAGAAAACCAAGTTTGTTGAGAAATAAAAGCATAAACCGGGACATCAAATTTTACATCTTACTTAATTGTGCGAGAGCCAGTAGCATTCTCAATGGGGCCTTTTGCCAGCATTTATGGCTTGTCTGTTTTCTTTACATGAAGGACATCTATGTAAGTCAGCAATCAAAAGAGGGAAAACCATTATAATCAGGACCGCATGGGCCTCCCTGTCTTTTCTCTTGAAACTGACATCAAAAAAGGAAAGATCAACTATAATGGAAAATAGAAATTATAAAATTATAAAACACATAAATCCAAAAGAAATAAAAGGAAGGCACACACCAGTGCACAGCTCCATTTGGCCTTCAAGCAAACCATTAGCAGCAGATTTCCAATCCTTTATACTTATTTAAGATGCCAGCTTTTTCAATATTGTCTTAGCAGATTCAAAATAATTATTATAAAAAAGGTCAAATTTGTACACAGGAATATTACTTAGGAAGGAGCAGATGCAGGGTGCACATGCAGACACCAAACAAAACAAGCGATCAAAAAGGTACCTACACACTTCAGTCCTACCTTAGTGCCCAGCAAAACCATTTTGACACAAGGAATCTAGACAAGAGACTGTGATAGCACCTGAGACCAATGTAGCGGGGATGGCAAAAACAGGATGACACCAGGAATTACCTTTAATCAAAATGAGAGGCAGCAATCCAAGAATCTAAAGTAGCCAATGCACATTCTAAAATATTTCCTGTTGTCACCAAGGCATTTCATGATATCAAACAAATCATGATATCAAACAAAATTTCTTATAAGAAACAAGTATCTAAATTGAACCTATAAGGCAGATCAAGGATATGCATAATTATAAAGCAGCCGCTTTCCTGGGCCCACCATTTTATGTTAAAGTGCTCGGAAGCAGTTGATGCTATGCAAGTAATAACTTCAAGGGCTTTCACAAATGATTAGCTTATCTCCTTATTGGCTCCACCACCAAATTTGGCAAATCCCATTGTCTGTTAGGAGGCTGGAGAGAGAGTTCTTCACAGCTCAAAGGCCCAAAAAGAAACGGAGGACTAATGTTAGAACATAGACAAGAAGAGAAGACTTCATAGGCACAATATGTAAGCAAATTAATACTTGCCTGATGCGGAAAACCCCAAAAAGCCGTGGCTCAGGGACCCAACGTACATAATGAATTAAAGAACAACCAGGAAAGTTAAATCAGAATTTAATAACACAAACCCTAGACCCAATATTCGAAAGAACACGAACCTAAAGTATTCAAGATGGATATGGATGTCACACTCCAGAAAAGGAAGAAATTAGGAGTAATAATTCGATTTGAACGCCACAAGAAGAAGTACCTCTTGATAAATTCTTTAGTTCTTAAAAGAACCGAGTGAGAAAAACCCTTACTTTCTATTTCACTCAAAGTTGTCTGATTTCAAAACTTACAAGGGATGACTATTTATAGGTTTAAATAGCAATTCTAAAGAGGCAAAATTCCTATTCAGGAGAAATCCCTATTTTGGAGGAATTTCGGACTAATTCTAGCACATCCAATGAACTCCTATTTAGGAGTGAATGCTATCACTTAGTCTGACCCATTAAGTAGTCCAATTATATTAAATAGGTCTGAACTCTCTTTAAAACTTGAATTCACACCATTTGAAAATTGGTTGGCTTGAATGTCCTAAATCAGCCCATTTAGTACTTCTTTAATCTTTTCGGCCCTATCTCGTGTTATTGGACCTTCTGAAATGTGCAATGGATCTCTTGCATCCATTGAAGTTCTAGCTTGTGTTATTGGACCTTCTGGAATGTGCAATGGACCTCTTCCATCAATTGAAGATCTAACTCGTGTTATTGGGCTTTCTGAAATGTGCATTGGACTTTTTGCATCCTTTGAAACTTTCCACCCTTTATGTTTACGGTTCTCATCATTCCCCCTTTCTTCAAAAAGATTCGTCCTCGAATCATCACTTTATTTATACTTTATGACGTAGGGAAAGGTTTAAATGAATTTAATCCACTTGGCATACCTTCTGTTCAACTTTCCTCGTACAAGTAGGATAGGAACTACATAATGACTCATGCTTTCCCTCACATATCCTTTGAAAATAAGTTCTTCAACCTGTCTTTTATACTCCTTTGTCTCCTCAAGATTACTCTTATATGCTGGCCGATTTTGGATAGATGCACCAAGGATGAAATCAATTTGATACTCAATTCCTCTCTTAAGTGGCAATCCACTTGGGTCATTGTCATGGAATATACCTTCAAATTTCTGCAATAAAATAACAACACTAGGTAAAAATGGCTCAAACTTGTTAGTATTAAAATAAGTCACTTTATACAAAAGTATGATCATAGGTTGTTTGGCAAAAATTTCTCTTTGTACATCACTTTCTTTTGCATAGGAACTTTCTGTTTTCTTCTCTTTCTCTTGTGTTCTCACGTTTTCTCCTCTCTTTTCTCTTTTTTCTATCTCTCTTTTCTGTTCACTCTCATTTTTAATCCTTAATTGATCCTCATAAATTTGTTGAGGTGATAATGGTACAAGAGTGACGGGTTTATCATTCATTACAAAGGAATATTGATTCTTGAATCTATCGTGCATAACTTGTCTGTCAAACTACCATGACCTTCAATATGGCCTGCTTGTATAGGTACAACATCACATAAAACTTCATCGTGATACCTTTCAATAGAAAATGACACAAGCACTTACTTATCTACTTTAATTTCACCACTCTCATTCAACCATTAAAGTTTATATGATTTAAAATACTTCATAGTAGGTAAATTCAGTTTCTCAACCATAATTGTACTAGCAACATTAGTACAACTCTCACCATCAATAATCATACTACATACCTTATCTTTGATAAGACATCTCGTTTAAAAGATATTATCTCGTTACTCCTCATTTTGTTTTTTCACTTGCACATTCAATGCTCACCTTGTGATGAGAGCTACTCCATTAGCCGGATACTTCTCTCCATCACTTTCACCCTCTGATGATGGCACAGAATTATCATCTTCGTGGTCATAGGCACGTCTCAATTGTCTTCTTGCTTTAGAAGTCTCGTATTCTTCGTGCCTCCTTTGCAACTCTACTATTATATTAGCTTGCTCCTCCATCCTCTCACTCAGAACAATCCCAAGAAGGAAACAAAAATCGTTAAAGAACCATAAAAAACTTGTAGGCAAGATGCCAGTTCAAACTCAGCATCCATCTATTGCAAATTAAGTAGTCAATTCCTCCTCTCTTGCAGATATTTGTTCCATTTTTCATAGTTTATTAGATTCTGAGGCAAAAAATATGAAAATTTACCTTGTAGACAAGCCACCAGTTGTGCACAAGCCAGTATCAACTTCAATGGGTTCTTCTGCCGGCATCTATGGCTTGTCCATTTTCTTTATAATCAGTAGGACCAAATCAGCCTCCCTCTCTTTTCTCTTGAAACTCAAATGAAAAAAAAAATGGAAACAAATATTAAGATGGAAAATAGAAATTATAAAAGTGACATACCAAGGATCAATCGCTACACTGTCGTATTCCGAATCTTTCAAACAGCCTGAATAGCAAGGCTAAATCAGGAAACTACAATTTCCAAAATCCAAGCTGCTACTCCGTGTCATCAAGGCCCAGCGACTTATCCATTATCTTTGGCAGGTAAAATGCCTGCTGACAGTCACGGCACTCTCTGGATCTTCAAGACCCAGAGTCTTACTTGTCGTTTCCTCCGTCAGGGTTAGATTCTTGGAGATGTCATTTCCACCTACCAAAGACACGAAAAAAAATGGATAAAGAACTATCCCAAGACAGCAAATAAATAAATAAATAAACAAAGAACCATAAATAAAACATGACCAAAAAGAAAACAAGAACGCAAACGTCTGGAACAAAATCAAAAGGTTTGCCATTGAAAACGCAACAGGACAAGCAGCAGGACACAAAAATCACCACAATGGGCTTTAAGCGAACCAAATCTTGGTGATCTTTGGCGTCTCTAAGGCGACTCAGATTTTAAGGTTCTTCCACTTTCGGAGCTGCTTTTGCATTCTTGAAAGAGAATCACAAGACATGGTGAACCTCCGCCCAAAGGCAATTGCGTAACAACAGACTTGATGACAAAAGGCAAAATGCCTGACGGAAGAGCGAAATTGGGGAAATCGGAGGGAACTGAAGCTTTTTGATTTGATTGGAGGGAGGGGTTTAATATATCTATACAAAATTACAATCCGCTTCGTAACAGGATTGTAGGCGTCAAAAAGAAGCGTCTTTTCTGATTGGTTGAAACCATTTGACAGTTCGGTCTATTCAAAACAAACAAAAAATAAAAATAAAAATAAAAATAAACGAGTCAGTCTCCATCAAAATAAAATACCTTTTGATGAAACAACGTATCAGTCTTCGTCACTTTTCTTTGTTCTTTTTTTCTTGGAACCGAAATCAAAAGGAATAGATCAATGATAATGGAAAATAGAAATTATGAAATGAACAGATTAAGGACCAAGCAGAAACCTGAATTCCAAAATCCAAACTGCTGCAACAACTTGTTCATTGAAACGCCTGCTGACAGTCGTGCCTCCCTGCGGATCTTCTCCGAGATCCAGCGCCGTCCTTGTTGTTTCCTCCACTAGGCTTAGGATTAGGGTGAGAGTCTTGCAGTTGTTTCCGCCTCCCAAATACGCCAAAAATTATAAAAAAAAAAAAGAAAGAAAGAAAGAAAGAAAAGGATAAAGAACTTATCCAAGACGAAAAATAAAAATAAAATAAAAAACAGGAAAAAATGAAAATAAGAGAACCATGATTAGGACACGATCAAGCAGAAACAACAACGCAAAGGCCTTGAACAAAAAATCGAAAAGGTTACCATTGAAGAAATTGCGGCAGGACTCGAGAATCGCCCGGATCTGATTGAGCCGCCCAAATCTTGGTGATCTTGATGAGCTTTTGGCGATCTTGAAAAAGAATCGGAAGTTTGTTTCTTGTTTCTTTTTCCTTTTATTTTTCCTTTGAATCGCGGGACAGGCAAATTGCAGTAACAAGACATTCCAAGAAAGAAAACTCTGGCGCTTGAGCCGGTGACAAAAGGCGAGAGAGAGAGAACCGAAGTCGGTAAAATTGGAGGGAACTCAAAGTTACTGATTTGAGCGGAGATAAAGCTATATATATATATATATATATATATATCCGTTATAAATTTTGATTAAAATAATGGCAAAAAGGAGAAATACAATCCGCATCGTAAGAGGATTATTTATCGGCGTCAAAACGACGCAGCTTTGCGGTTTGTTCTCCGCATTTGACCGTTACATCGTCATCTCAATTCCCTCTGTTTAAATAAATAAATAAATAAATAAATATATATATATATATATATATATATATATCTTATGCTCAGGTGAACTGATTGGGGATATCTTTATGTGAGACCGAAATGAATTCTCATTCTTTTTCAGATTCTTCGAATTTTAGATTCTTCTCACGTTAGCATAGGCTGTATTTTGTTGGTCGAATCAGTTTGTATCGTACCCAGAAAGAAATATTTTCTTACACATTAAATCTAGATGCGTGTGTGTGTGTGTGTGTGTGTACAACGTAAGACCTCAGAACTAGCTCTACACAAGGAGAGGGTTTAATGCAACAATGAAATTTAGATGCATGTGTGTGTACAATGTAGTCTTTAATCGTCGAGTTTCTGGGGCATCATTACATTCCCCGAGTATAGAGAACCACCTAAACTACCACTCATTTCTGCAACTGTTTTTACGGCTGCAGTGCGCATTTCATTCGCTCATCGTGCTTTTAAGAAGAGAGGAGATGAACTGGTTACGGAGGATTGAAGCTAATAGAAGTCGAAATTAGCTGGTGCCATGAAAACATTGGTGGTGATCACATGATTGGTATGGAGTTTCAAGACCAGAAAGTAGTTATCAAGTGCCCATGGCAGAGTGGAGTGGACATCCAGTTCAAGTAATGGGTACAGTACTATACTAGAGAAAATGATCCTTTCTCGCAGAGTTAAGCAAAACATTTCTCAATATGTACCCCAGTTGTACATCCAACTTCCTTCCTCTCCCAAAATTAGCATGAACTGAATGTTTGTCCGTTTGGAATGGATTGAGATACTCAAGTTTAGAAAAAATATAGCATGAAATGATAAGGCATGCAACAAAAAGAAATTGGGGGAAAAAAAGATGAATAAAATACATATAACACCACCAAGGGAGAATTTTCTTTTCCGTATCATATTTCTCAATGACAACCCCAGTGTGTGCCTGAATTGTCTCCTTAGGATAGGAAAGAAGCTAGAAATTGAGTACGTTAAATAAAGACGCAAAACACAAGCCGTAAAGTCAAATAAAACACAACCACAAAATCTTTCTCAGACAATTTCTTGAAATTGAATTGTATCTGATGAACCTGATTGATACGAACTCTCAACAAGTAGTAACTTTAAAGTACTATCTGCCATAGAGTCCAGCCCAGAAATTTATTGTGCAAATTGAGAATTTTCCTTCGTTAGACACCACCAAGGGAATGCCTTAGTTTGTAAACTGGTTTGCAATCTTGAACCATTCGGTATGGAAAGATCCTTCCATGTCAACCCGTTCATAAGTATGAGCACCAAAATAATCTCGTTGAGCTTGAACTAAATTAGCTGGCAACCTTTCCCTCCGATAAGTGTCAAAATATGCAAGACTAGCAGACATACCAGGAGTGCTGATACCCGAGTTGATGGCGAGACATACAACCCGTCGCCAAGCAGACTGACGCTCAATTATTTCCTTTGCAAATTCAGGATCCATAAGAAGGTTGGCTAGTTCAGGGTTCCTATCATAAGCCTTCTTAATTCTGTCCAGAAATACAGCTCGGATAATGCAACCCCCCTTCCAAATTCTAGCAAGTTCTCCCAACTTCAAGTCCCATCCCTGCTCAATACTCTTTGCTCGGATCAAATTCATACCCTGCGCATAACTACAAATCTTGGAAGCATAAAGTGCCTGCCTCACGTCATCAATCAACTTCTTCTTATCCACCACTTGGTCGGTCAATATATCTCCAAAGCCACCTGATCTGAAGACTTTAGCAGCCTCAACTCGTTGTTCCTTTAAACCACTGAGAAACCTCGCATCCAATGAAGTCGCAATTGTGGGGGCTGCAACTGACAGATCAGCAGCTTGCTGTACAGTCCATTTACCAGTACCCTTCATACCAGTTTTGTCCAAAACCTTGTCAACCAAATATCCATCTCCCTTATCATCTCTGATTCCAAATATATCTGCAGTGATTTCAATCAAGAAACTCAGAAGTTCACCCTTGTTCCATTCTGAGAAAACACTTTGTAATTCCTCATTTGACAACTTTCCAGCTGATTTCAACACATCATAGGCCTCAGCAATCAGCTGCATGTCACCATATTCAATTCCATTATGGACCATCTTGACAAAGTTACCAGATCCACCTTTCCCAATGTAAGTGACACAAGGGCCACTGTCAGGAACTTGAGCTGCCACTTTAAGAAGAATGTCCTCGATGTACTTGTATGCATCAAAGGAACCTCCAGGCATCAAAGAGGGTCCATGGCGTGCACCCTCTTCACCACCTGAAACTCCCATTCCAAGATAAAGCAAACCCAGTTCAGTCACAGCCTTTTGCCTCCTCTCAGTGTTTTCATACCATTCATTCCCACCATCAATAATACAATCACCTTTCTCCATGTAGGTTGAGAGAGTCTTTATTGTTGCGTCAACAGGTGCACCAGCCTTAACAAGCATGATTATGACACGAGGCTTTTGGATTGACTGAACAAAAGATTCAGGGTCATGGAAGCCATACACAGGAAGATCTCCTTCCTTCTTAGCCCTCTCAACCGTCTCATCGACTTTAGAGGTCGTTCGGTTATACACAGAAATGGGGAATCCTTTCTCTGCAATGTTAAGGGCCAAATTTTGGCCCATGACAGCCAAACCAGCAAGGCCTATTCTTGTTAGAGCCATAGTTTTCCTGTCCATAAAATATACAATGAGATCAATCTGAGAAAGAGAGACAAAAATGATTCACGAATATAAAACAATATATATTTGCTCAGATATCAAATGAAGCAAACAACTATTTTCACCAGACCAGACACCAGAGAAATGCCTTGTCGTGGAGATCCTTAGATATGAGAAATCAAAGGAATTAACAAAGACAACTACCACATTAAGTGTACCATGAGTCACGTTAACTTTTTAAAAACCTATGTTTCATGATAGATCATCCTATATAAAAATCCAGCTTCTTATAGATTTTATGGTCATACATTCAGCTATGGATGATCAAACTCACTCCCCATCCACATCTCCCGTGATGGGGGGCCTTACACCATCATGGATGAGAAATGTGAAGAAGGAAACACAGAACAAGTATATTTTTCTAAAGAAAAGATCATCTCTTCATATATCATTTCTATAACAGGCAGTTGTGCAAGTTCAAGTCAAATGTGCATAATCTTAATCTTGCAGGGAAAGCTCCCTGACCACTAAATCTTAACCTAGTCAATTTCCAGTCGAATACCATAGAGTAGCACATATTCAAACTAACATAAAAACAAGCAAGGGGGACTTTTGAATCGAGAACTCAGGTCATTATTTTAGCAACGGCCATAGCCAAATCCCCCCTTTACTTACGATCTGTTACTTCAAGTATATCCAACAAAAAGGATAGGGGGATCTTTTGTCTGCCAAGAAACTAATTTAAGCAAACTGTTATATGCCGATAAGAGGAACTTCAACTGAAAGTCAAATGAGTATTTGGCACACACATCAATAACGAACAAATCATTAGACAAATCTGAAATAAATAAGCGAGAGAGAGAGAGAGTAACAATAACTAAACTGATTGGACAAGAAACTGTATCTGGGAAAAATGACTCTTAAAGTCATCAGCCAAAAGAATAAATTAGACAAGAAAAAGAACCCATAATTGTGTTGGCTTAAAAAACTTCTATCATAATCATATTAGAACCAGACCCAGACTGATAAAGTCAACAAACTAACCAATTAACAAGAAACAATAAAACCAAGACCCAGATCAACAATTCTAAAGACAAAATAAAACACAATATTTTCTGACCAAGACTCACTAACTATTCAATCCAGGGATCTGAAGGAAATCAGAAGCAGTAAAAAAGCACACACCTTTTGTCTAGGAAATGTGACAACAAACAAATGTCTCAGATTGATCGAACTAGGATGTACCCTGGAAAATTTAAGATCTGGGTTCCGCAGAGGGAAGGGAGATGGGTGGTTAGGTGGGAAGAGCAAAGTACATAGGCTAAAGTAAGATGTACGTATACCGAAGCGCGCGTGAAGAACCTGTTAGGACAACGAGATGCCTCTGTCTCTATGTATGTCTTTTGTCAATGGACTGGATTTTCTTTCTTTCTTTTTTTTTTTTTTGCATTAAACGGGTCAAAATTGGCTACTTTTGGTGGGTGGGTGAGAAATCAATAAATTTTTTGTACAAAAGATCAGCAAATTGGATTTGTTACACACCAAACGAGCACGATTAAAGTATGAGACATTTTTTTTTTTTTGCTTAATTAGAAAATTTTCTGGTTGTGCAGTTGTTGTTTTTTTTTTCTCATTTCTTTATTTTGTTAAAGGTTTTGTTATATTTGTTTGGCTATTTTTAATATAATTTATTTATAATTGTATACAATATAATCTATTTTATTATTTTTTATTTTAAATAAATTCTACTTATCCTATAATATAAATTTATAAATAAATTATATTTTTAAAAAATTAAAATAAAGATATCTTCTATTTAAAACATCAACAACAGCGCCACTTGATTATTGGACGATGTCATAGTGAGTTAGAGGATGAAATTTGTTCAAAATTCGACCCTAGCTAAAAACTCAATTGCTTAATTGTAAATTTCTTAAGTTATAATTTCCATTCAAATATCAAATACGAATTTTCTAATCCCATATGAACTAATAGCAAAAACAAAACTGCAACTTGTACGCACAGAGTCAACGGGATCATACTTAATAACCTTGCCAAATCCAGTCATGAAAATTGGCTTTGAATTTGAGTTTTGAAATTCATTTGGAATTGAAAATTTTCAATGGTGGCGCAATTTGGATTAGAAAGAAATTCAGAAGTGTTTGTTGTGGGCTTTCCCTATAGTTAGGTAGGTGAGGGCGATGTATCAATTCCTAACCCTCCGTGTACCTTCGTTTCAATACAGAGAAATTGTAAGTTGGTCAACCACTTCTCCTTAATCATTCCATCCTTTCTTCTCTTCTCCTCGTTTTGCACATGTAGCACGACCATTACCAAGAGAGGTAGAAAAAGACCAAGAACCCATGCGCCAATAATATTTACACGGATGGCTTTCGATCATGAAAGTCAAGAAGCTATCTGATGAAACAGCAAGAGGCCACAAGCAGTTCTTAACATAGCAATCTTCAAGATACTATATATACAAGCACAATAATTGGTGAGAATACTCTCGTGACATGGGAAAATTTAAGAGTAACTGCATTCAATTCTACAAACAATTTTAAGCCAAAGAATTGTATTGCGTGTACATAACCCACTTGGTCAAGTCCAGTGGACTTCAACAGTTACTACTACAAACGTACGATATAAAAATTTGCAAGAATGTGTAAACCCAGTATGGACACTTACAGCTCATCGTTGTGTACCTGATCATAATCAAGCAGGGAATGTATACATCTAAAGCCCAAAATTGCACACCTGGACAAACTCCATATCGTTGTCCACATATTTAGTCCAGAGATTCTTATACTGGTTCATGGCAATATCGAGCCAAGGTTTCATGTTCCCATTGTAATGAATGACTGCAGCATTGTTGATCTCATCCATGCTAATACTTGGATTGTACCCCAGGCCAAGCACGTGCCAAGATCTGTCCAATGACTTTGTTGTTGAGTAGAAGGTGATCAAGCCAGGAGGAAGAGTCCCCAATTTCCATAGAGTGCGATCCACATTCTGATAACAAAAAATGATAAATTTAAATTATTTCATTCTCAGTCTCAACTGAAGAATATGATCAACTAATTAGCATTTTATTTAAACAAAAAAAAATGCAAAATACAATAGACTTTCTAGCACATTTTATTTGCATTGGTCATTAAGAAGTTTGAAACTTTTTATGAAGCAAAGATATACAACTGCATACAATGATATCATAACACTAAGGAGTTCCAAAGGAAATAAAAATTCACTTACCAGATTCTGCCAGTAATGATATTGCTCGGTACATTTCTCGCGCCTCCAAGCATCAAGATCAAATATATTCATCCCAAAAGCCCAGGCACAGGCCTTGGGGTTGAAACTCTCCTTAATTAATGGGTGTGAAAAATTTAAGTATTGTGCATAACGATGAAATGTCCCAAAGCAGGTCTCAACAGCACCATTAACCTTTCCATCTAAGTCAATCTTCCACAATCCTGTCAGGTCTTTTTGAACTACCACATCATCATCCAAAAACAAGATCTTGTGCAACTTGGGGTACATCTCTGGCAGATAAAACCGAAGATGATTCAACATAGACAAGTATTTGGGGTTCCTAAACTTCATGTTACTAGCATCCTTGGTGGCATTTTCTGCCGAATCCTCAAAGTAAAATCTTTGCATATTGGTGTTTTCAAGTTGCCTCAGAACTGGCACATAAGATGAATTTAAGAAGCCATAATCCTCCACTGCCTTAACCTCCACATGAGCACCTCCTTCTACAGGCCTCATCCTAAACCATACCTTCATGGCTGCCACATTCATTCTATCAGTAACCACATGAAAAACATGTTTCCATGGTTCCTCTGCATTCTTTACCACAGATCTCACCACCACTGACACTGCAATCACATTATCTGAAAAAACCGCATAATGATACAGACTTGGATCCTCGAATTCTGGCCCCGGTTCCTCTTCTGTATATTTCTCTGGATGCGATATCCTCTCTTCCACAAGTCTCATTGCCAAGCAATGCAAACTCTTTGGTACCGACTTTGCAGCTATCAAGCTTGCAAAAGCTCCATTCTTCTTTGCCTTGGCCAACAATTCATGCACTGCAAAGATAGTATCTTTCAGCTTTTGGATCTTAATCTGGTTATCATAACTCTCCTTTGATTCTGCTATCATCAAACGGGCAATTTTCACTCTTTCCTTCACCTCCTTCTCAAACTGCCTCAGTACATCCTCATCCAGAAGACCCTCCACTTCAAACAATGAGGATTTATAATTTGGCTTTGTTGATAAATCCCAGAAATTCTGTGCTAGATCATTAAACATTTTCAACTGCTTAGAGATGTCAAGTTTAAGCTTCCTTGCATAAGCTGCATAGGCATTGACCAGCATCATGTGGTCATTGGCTTGCTTGTATATCAAATCCAATCGAGTTTTCAATGGATCTGATTTCAGTGCCAAAAATGTCCGCTGAACATATGCATTCCCACTGGTAGGAAGTGACTGTCAAAAGGACAGGGAGTATATTAATAAAAAGAAAAAGAGAAGCCAATGTCATAAAACCTTCAAAAATTAAACTGATTGACATAACCAACAAACTGCAAGTTGTACTTCATGTTAAACTAATAAAACCCATTAATCTTTGCTGCTAGAAAACACATCCAACAGCCCAAATGAAAGACCAATTCAAAATAACTGACTAATAGTGAACCGACAATCCTAAACGGCTATTGGCTCTATAGCTAGACTGATCGTATCTAATGCAAAAGACAAAAACCTACATTAGTAGGAAGTGAATGTCAATGGAAAGCAAAAGCCAGCGAAATTGATGTGATATTGCCATCAAATAGTAATCCAATTCACATGGCACCCGGCAAAATAAGAAAAAATAAATAAATTGCAATCCATTTTAGACCAATCCAGCCAAAAACCTTTAAAGATCAAACCTTTAGAAACAACAGCACAAAACAATCTAATGGGATCTAATGCCCATCAACTAGAAACCATAATACGTAGAAAGAAGGAAAGATAGAAGCATATAAGATTACTTACAGGGTCAGGGTGAGAGGCGGAGGGATGGTTAGTGAGGATGACGGAGAGCGTGGCGACGAAGAGAAGAGTGAACATGGCGGAGACGAATATCCTGTACGAAAACAATCCGCGGAAGACGCCGGCGTTCAGTCCGCCGCCGCCGCCGGCTCCTCGGCCACCTCGGACGGCCACCGCCATAGCCGGAGATCTGAATGATGGCAATTTCCGGGTTTTAATGCGGAAGTCTGATTTTAGTAAAGTAGAAGTACAGAAATGAAGTCAGAAGAGGACAAGTGAAGATCTGGAAAATGGATCCGTTTTCGCGTCGGTGTTTTTCATTTAATTTTTGTTTTTCCTTTTTCTTTATTTAATTATTTTGGAATATTAACATACTGTTTTTAAAGGATATTTCCAAGTTTTTCAATGAATTGGTGATGGTGAACGGCTAATAAAGAGCTGATAATTAGTATTTTCTTGAATTATAATTTTCAAACCCAGCAAACTTTTTTTTTATAAAAAAAAAAAAAACAGAGAGAGAGAAGGGAAATCCGGTGGATGGGTCCTTTTGGATCGAGTCGAGTGGAGTATTTCAAGGCTAATCTGCAAGGTGGTCCATCACTCGGGCATCATAAAACTCTTAAAATGAAGCCCACATGAAATTCCATGGATACAATCTCACTCTTTTTTTGGACCCAGAAAACAATCTTACAGGATTTATGAAATCTTCTGTTTCTCAAATTTTGACAAATTTGGATATATGCCGACACCCCAAGAAAACAAAAGCCCCAAGCAACTGTTCATTAGCTTAGTACAGCATGATAAAATCATTATAAAGATGTTCCTCACCAATCCAATCCGCAAGGATCTGATTAGGAATTGTCTGATCGTTTTTGGTCCGATTACGCTTATTCCTAATCCTAAATAGAATGTAGAGACGAAAGGGCTAAGGATTTACTCGGTGTGAGGGTAGCAATCCCACGAGAGAGAGAGTTAAGTCTAAAAGGTCGCCCTTATAGACAATGTCACTTTTTGCATTTTCTCGTTATTCATTTTTGAAAGAACACACGAGTTATGATTTATTGCATGGTTTAAAGAGACGTGACAATTTTTTTTGTTTCCAATGTCAAATTTAAGGCAAGTATTAATGTAGTCAACATACTTTCTGAAAAGTATTAAATTTACTTAAATTTATCCGTTTTTTTTTTTTGTTAACATAAATTATGAAAAGAACTATGTGGTCCTAAGAATAGCCAAACCATATGACTCAAAAGATAAAAAATATATAAATAAAAAAAATAAAAGACTAGCCAAACCATAACATTACGCAAGGAAGCTATGAAAAACCATGCAAAAGAACAGATATTTTCAGTTATAAAAAATATTAAGAGAATTTTTAATTTAACTCATCTAGTATAAGTTAATTTAACGTAATTTTAAATATATGTAAAAAAAATTAAGTTAGGTATAATTAAAATAAAAAAATATTAAATAATTCCATATAATATAAAATTATTTATATATTATATTTTTTTATTAAAAAAGTAAGAATAACAGACAATTTTCTGGTTACGATAATTTGTTTCATAAACAGACTTTTGCCTGCAAGCCGCCGCTTTGTGTCACATCCAACAGTCTCCCACGCGGCCTTCTTTTTCATGTTCATTCTGGGTGTCAAACATTAATCCAATGGAAGTTTGTTCTGTTACTGCTGATGGAAGTTTTCCTTCTATGCATCATAGGTTTCGCTTCTGTAAGATGCTTAAATAAATCTTGTTGTGCATCTTTCTTCAGCTTTAATCTTAGATGATTGTTCTCATGGTTATTTTCAAGGCTTCTAGAGATTATTTTTAATAAGGGATCAATGTGGAGTTCTTTCACAGATATGTGACACTGAGCAGCGATTCAGATGACAATCATCTCGAGCATGTTATTTGTTCAACCTCGTACTCTGCCACAAGTAAGGCTAGTCCCTGCTGACTTCCACACAAACATAAGAGCAAAATAGAAAAGATCAAAAAAAAAACAAAAAACAAAGAGTTTTTTTATCTTAGCCAAGGAAATCACTATAACTTGAGTGGGACTTGTCAGAGGTATCAGCTTTGAGGTAAGCTGTGTTGTGGGGGAGGTCATCCAGATCTTTCAAGTCAGGGAAAGTGCTATTGAGTTGCATTTCTGTGAGCATTTGTCGTAGTTCAGTGACTTCCTCTTTGAGTTGAGCATTCTCCTGAAGATCCCGGTCCTGGGATTCAGACACATGGTTCAGCTTCTCCATGAGCTGGTGATTCTCGTTTCTGAGCCAAACCACCTGTGACCAGAGCTCATCCAGGTGCTTCTGCTTGCGCATGCGCGATCTCCGTGCAGATTCTCTGTTAGATATCATCCTCCTCTGTTTTCTTTCATTGATAAGATTTACTTGTTGCTCCTCTGCTTCATCGGAAGTCGAATTGCTGCTTAGGCATGATGATTGTAGGCTGAACTCTTGAACTTGGGGAGGGAGCTGGAAATTATATAACGGATTAGTGAATCTGTTGTATTGAAAGGAGGGTGGGTTATTTGGTGTACCCATGCTAATGTGAGCTGAATATAAGGATGGGCTTGTAGGAACTCGATAATGAATCCCTGTAAACTCACCAGGCTGCATGGCTTTAAATTGAATGGTGATTTGCAGCAGAAGGTTAGTCAGTTTGATCTAGTGCTTTATTGAAGGAGTTCGGATGCCTGAGGATTGCAGGCCTTTTTATAGTGTGGAAAAAGGTTGAGATGGCCCCACTGTTGGCAATTTGGAGTAACAATAGGAAAGCTTGTTAAAGCATAGACCACTAGTATATCATAAAGATAATGTCATTGTCCTCGATGGAGCATTTTTATGCATATATGCATATGGCCAGAACTAAAAGCAAGTTAAAGATTATGCATTGCTTGCCTTCCGTGATCATGTTATGCTAATATCCATTAAGGCATGTCTGCAATGACCTGTGAATAATCATGTTGAGATCAAAGTGTGCTTACATCTTTGGGAAAGGAAGACTTATAAATGGGTTGGGGGGGGGGAGGGGTATAATTAATTTAATAGGTACATGTTTGAGCAATAGGAAGTAGAGGAGATGAATAGGATACAAGAAGAAAGTCAATGATTAAAGTGGGGTTGTGTTATTGGAAGCAAAGGTTTATTCAAGAAGTTTTTACTTGGAATTCTCTTAATCCACAGGAATTCATTATTTAAGAAATTCGAAAGGAGAAAGGGAAGCCCATTTTTCTGCAACTGTCATCAACAGCATTACTCTAGGAGCTGATGACTCAACAATCAATTGACAGAATCAGAGAACAATACATTGATGGTAACCCCAATCAAATTAGTTTTCTATAAGCACAGACTATCATGTATCATATGGAACCGCTTAGGTACAATTCAAGTATGTCAGGTCATTATTATTCTTATTATTGTTGTTGCTTAATTTGATCTAGAAATGCAGATCCAGGGTTCACAAAAAAATAAAAAACCTATTGCAGATATTAGAGGATTGCTGTAAGGAGTGAGTCTGTAGGTGTCATTCCGGAAGATATTGTACCTCATTCTTGTCTTCACCTTAGCATGCCCCTAAAATATTTCATGGAAAATTCAATAACACGAAGATGACCACAACTAGTTGTCTTTGAAATGGACTGGAATGAAGTGGACTAGATATGAGAGCACTATAGAGAAAAGATTGGCAAATTTTTAGTGGGTAGTTACCTGTGGTCCAAAATGCTATACATACAAATTATATGAGGCGAACAGTCTGGATCGTCACGTCACCATTAACTATAATCTATGATTATTTACTACCTCAACACAAATGCTGACCTTCCTAGGGGAAAAAGAGAGTTAAAAAGCTGGGAGCTTTACTAGTGGGAAAAGATCGAGGACGACCTTAGTAGAATGAGAAGTAAAATAGAACTTAGTGCTTTAGCTGAAGTCATATATTTGTACAGTATAGAACTAGAGATTTTTGCTGCTGATCTTCCTCTCGAAATGTTTTTAGTAATGCCACAAGACATTGAAGAAAGGTATTTGACACCTGCTTTCTCTTATCCTTTGGAATCTCAAGGTTTGCACAGAAAATTCACAAGAACATCCGTAACTTTCCTCAAAAGATGGCAGGTTGCACCAGGAAAGGAATAAAGCGTCAGTGTGAGTAGTGGGTTACTGTCGTTCACTTTGTTAACATTACTGGCCAACCAACTTCACTGTATGGAGATTTTAGTGTATCTATAGTCACATTGCAAGCAGCTTAGGAAAGCCAAGTCAAAAATTGCAGGCTAGCTCTGCTTGGAAACATGGGGAAAGATTAGCTTGGATTTATGGCAATACCATTTAGCCAGTCTGGTAGTGGGAATGGAAAGGTGGCAAATAGTCAAATAGTCAAACAACATCATTAGACAGATGCAGACTTCTCTCTCTTTTATGGTCTTTTGATGTTTCTGGCCTTAGTGCATTTTTTCTCTTTTATTTTATCCTTCTCAGGTTGAACTTATGTGAAGGGAATTCAAGGTGTAAAGATGACGGAGATATTGGAGCTTATCATCGGTATGTCCTGTCCGTGGTACTCGTAGTGTACACTTTCAAATAGTCTTTAGCTGGTCAATTTAGCTCACACTGTGGACACCCTAAGCTTTTGACTTCGTCCGTTTATCAACTCTGAAGCCCTTTATCCCAAATCCCTCGCCGTAAATAAGAAATTGATGTCGTCCATCGAGAAATTTGCTGATTTTGATCGTATTCAAATGCAATTCTTCCCTCCTCGTTTTTTTTTCTTTTACAAGTAACTATTTTATGTGTAAGTCAAAACTAAAAATTAATCACAACATTTTTATTTAATTTTTTTTATAAAAAATTTAACTCCATTCATTTAATATTTTTCTAACAAAATTTATTATTTCAATATTATTAAATTAAAGTAAACTCTCACTTTTAATTTTAGTATTAATTAAATTATAATTTAACACTATACTTTAAATATAAATCCCTATTTATGAAAATATATAAATAATACGTAATAAAATTTAAATTAATATAAAAAGATTTATAAAATTATTATTCTAATTATTGTCTCGGGTGATACACTCTTCTCAAAAGCTCCAACACAGAATGCTTCTGATTTATTAGTATTGGCACTAATGGGAGAAGGGAGGCGCAACAGAATATAAATAGCCTAAAAAAAAGACTTCTCCCACTTACTTGAATCTGTGAGGAGATAATTGAATAAGAAAAATGACAATGCAGATAAACCACGTAAGAGAACACACCAATTTTACGTAAAAAACCCCTTCAAATCAAAAGAGGGAAAAACCACGAACACTCTGAATCAGATGTCAGCTCCACTATAATCAAGTGAGTACAATAGAGGTACACAATCTCAATTACATCAAACAAATTGAATAAAATTCAATTTGGATTAAATAAGAAACTTGTGAGTTAAACAAAACAAGTCAACTACGTTCTGTCAAATACAACTCAACAAGTAGACCTCAAGGTAGTAATCCAACCGTTCAAGATGAACCTCCAGATGTCCCCTACTAGCTGTCCAAATTTCAGCTCAATCGAACCACGGATCAATAATCATCAACATGGTTTACCAATTTTGCCACAGATGAAAGAGCAGAGAGTTACCAGAATTAAGAGGCTTCGCTTCAAATGGAAAACCTGCCAGTGCTCGAAATCCAATCACACCGTTCAGAAACAAGAACCCAACGCCCTCTATCAATCAGCCAAGTTTGAAATTAATCGGACACCGATATCTCTTCCAAATGCAAGATCAAAGAGACTGTCTATTTTCTTTTTTTTTCTTTCTTTTTTTTCTCTCGGGTGATGGCTCTCCCTTCTCTCTCCCTTTTCTTCTCTTTCTTTTATTTTTTTTCTCTCACAAGGGCGACAACTCTCACACTCTCTCTTTCCTTTAGGTTTATTTCAGCTAAAGTGGTATACCCCTTTAATATTTTTTTTTTTTAGGTTATGGTCTACATAGGAAGGGACCAATTAACCCAACAATTCTCCCCCTCTCGACTATATGGAAATATTGGTCATCCCAACCAATATACAACACAACTCAAATTTTCATCTTGATAATGCCTTTGTCATCATATCAGCAACATTATTATCTGTATGAATCTTTTCAAGTGCTAACTGTTTAGAATCAAAAACATCTCGTATCCAATGATACTGCACGTCAATATGTTTTGACTTAGCATGAAAAGTTGGATTCTTACCAAGATGGATGACACTCTGGCTATCACAATATAACACATAGTTTGATTGTTGAAAACCAAGTTCCTTCATAAACCTTTTCATCCAAAGTAACTCTTTAGACGCTTCAGTTATTGCAAGAAACTCTGCCTCTGTACTGGACAATGCAACACACTTCTACAATCGAGATTGCCAACTCACTGCTCTCCCTGCAAGAGTAATCACATAACCTGAAGTAAACTTTCTGGAGTCAATGTTACCTGCCATATCTGAATCTGTAAATCCAGTAAGGATAGGTTTATCACTCCCAAAACAAAATTTCAAATTAGTGGAGTCTCGTAAATATCTTATTATCCATTTCACTGCATCTCAATGCTTTTTACCAGGATTTGAAAGGAACCTACTAACTGTGTCAACTGCATGAGCTATATTAGGTCTCGTGCACACCATTACGTATATCAAACTGCCCACACCTGATGCAAATGGAACTCTTTGCATCTCTTCCTTCTCTTTCTCTGTAGAAGGACATTGGTTAATGGATAATTTAAAGTGTGTAGTAAGAGGAGTACCTACCACTTTAGCCTTATCCATGTTAAACCTCTGAAGTACTTTTTCAATGTACTGCTTCTGGGACAGATACAACCTTTTCTTTTTCCTATCCTGAGTGATTGACATGCCGAGGATCTTCTTTGCTAGTCCCAAGTCCGTCATGGCAAAGGACTTGCTCAACTCTTTCTTCAACTTGTTAATTCTAACAGAATTACGACCAACAATAAGCATATCATCTACATAAAGTAGTAGAATGATAAAATCATCATCAGTAAATCTCTGAACAAAAACACAATGATCAGAAGTAGTCTTTTTATAGCCTTGCTCCCCCATAACAGATTCAAACTTCTTATACCATTGTCTCGGAGCTTGTTTCAAGCCATACAAGCTTTTCTTCAACTTACACACATAATCCTCTTTTTCTTCCACCTCAAATCCCTCTGGTTGTTCTATATAAATTTCTTCTTCCAAGTCACCATGGAGAAAAGTCGTTTTCACATCCATCTGCTCAATCTCTAAGTCATGGCTAGCAGCCAAACTTAACACAACTCGAATGAAAGACATTTTCACCACCGGTGAGAAGATCTCTTCAAAGTCGATGCCTTGTTTCTGACTGAATCCTTTGACAACCAATCTGGCTTTGTATCATGGACGTGAAGTATTTTCTTCTTGCTTTATTTTGTAAATCCATCGATTCTTCAAAGCCCTCTTGCCTTTAGGTAACTTTACTAACTCATAAGTAGAATTATCATATAAGGATTTCATCTCATCTGTCATGGCATCGATCCAGTGCTGCCGTGCTCACTCTCAACTGCTTCTGTATAACACTCAAGTTCTCCCCTGTCAGTTAACATCATAAACTCATCAAAAGAGTACCGAGTAGAAGGCATTGGAATTCTATTGGACCTCCGTGGCTGAAATAGAGGTGAAGGTATGTGCGGATGATCTTTTATTGGAGCATCAATATCACCTGCACCCTCCATATTATGATCCTGGTGAACATTCTCATCACGTTCTTGAATATCACCATGAACATCAACTGGATCATTTAGAGATGTTTGGGGAAATGGAACAATATTAGCAGGACTATCATTAACCTGAGGATTTGACTTCTCAATGTGTTCAATGTTTTGATCCTCAACGAACACAACATCTCTACTCCTTACAAGTTTTTTCTCAACCGGATCATATAAACGGTACCCGAAGTCATCTTCACCATAACCAAGAAAGATACATTGCCGAGTCTTTACTTCTAACTTCCCTATTTCATCTTTAGGGACATGAACACAAGCCTTACAGCCAAAGATTCGTAAATGGTCATAAGAGACTTCCTTACCAAACCACACTTTGTCCGGAACATCCCCTTGTAGTGGAGCACTAGGAGACAGATTAATTACATGTGTCATTGTATTCAAAACTTCACCCCAAAAGGATCTAGGTAATTTTGAATCTGAGAGAAGACATCTGACCCTCTCAATCAACGTTCTATTCATCCTTTTTGCTAAACCATTTAACTGTGGTGTCTTGAGAGGTATCCTTTGGTGTCTGATCTCATACTTTCTGCAGTATTCATTAAATGAACCACTATACTCATTACCATTATCAGTGTAGACACATTTCAGCTTCTTACCAGTCTGTTTCTCAACAAAAGCATGAAATTGTTTAAATACATCAAAGACTTGATCTTTAGTCTTTAACACATAAACCCAAAGCTTCCTTAAGTGATCATCAATAAAAGTTACAAAATAAAGAGCACCATCAAGTAAGCATACCTTCAAAGGACCATATACATCAGAATGCACCAATTCAAGCAACTCTGATTTCCTTGAAGGTGAGTGACTTTTAAATATAACTCTGTTTTGTTTCCCAGTAAGACAGTGAGGACACTTCTTTAAAACTGCACTCTTTATGTCTATAAACTAGTTATTTCTTACCAAACAATTCATCCCCTTTTCATTCATATGACTGAGCCGCTTATGCCATAATTCAATGGAATTATCATTTTCTGTTGCATTTACAACATCTTTAAAGATAACAGCTTGCATGAAATATAAACTGGAGCATTTCTTACCTCGTGCCATAATTAAGAAGCCTTTGGTAAGCTTCCACTGACCATCACTAAAGGTACTATAAAAACCTTCATCATCTAGTTTTCCCGTTGAAATCAAATTCAAACGGATATCAGGGACATGTCTAACATCCCTTAATGTCAACTATGCTCCATTGCTGGTCTTTAAGCAAACATCACCAATGTCAATGACCTTTGCTAAGTCACTGTTACCCATCTTCAAAACTCCAAAATCACCAGGAATATATGGTGTGAAGAACTCCATTCTTGAAGTAACATGAAGAGAAGCACCACTATCTATGACCCAATCAGTCTCATGAGATGCCAAAATAATCACATCCTCATCACAAACAATAATGAGGTCACCAGAATCAGAAGTGGATGCAGTAGCAACACGATCATTACTCACATTCTTTTTCTCATGCCTATCACTGTCATCTTTATTTTCTCTCTTCCACTTGTAACATTTTTTCTGAATGTGACCTATCTTCTCGCAATAATGACACTAGACATTCTTGTACTTAGATCGTGACTTGCTTCGGCTCTTACTTCTACCATTTTTACCATTTCCTTTTCCTTGACTTTTCCCTCTATTTTCAGTAATTAGAACCTCTGATTTGGATGATGATGAACCCTGAGATTTCCTTCTCATCTCCTCATTCAACACACCACCCTTTACAAGTTCTACTGATAAAACACCACTGGAAGCAAAATTAGCGAGAGACATTCGAAAAGTCTCCCAAGAACCAGGTAAGGTAGCAAGTAACCATAACCCAAGAACTTCGTCATCAAACTTAATGCCCATGCCAGATAGCTGATCAATGAGACCCTGAAACTCATTTAAGTGGTCAGCAACAGAACTCCCTTCATTATATCTCAACTGCATCATTTTCTTTAACAAGAACAATTTGTTATTACCAAACTTTAAAGCATACAAGGTCTCAAGTTTGCTCCACAAAGTCCGTGCATGTGTCTCATTGCAAATGTGATTATAAACATTATCATCAACAAATTGTCATATAAAGCCACAAACCTGTTCATGCTCAAACTCTCATTCTTCATCAGTTTTAAACTCAGGTTTCGTAGTAGCAAATACTGGCAAATGCAATTTCTTCACAAATAAGAGATCCTTCATTTTACTCCTCCATATATGATAATTCGTGCCATTCAAACAGACCAATTTATTCATGTTCAACTCCATCATTCAAACAAGCCAAATACACCAACATGGCTCTGATACCACTCTGATGGGAGAAGGGAGGCGCAGCGGAGTATGAATAGCCCAAAAAAAAAAAAAACTTCTCCCACTTGCTTGAACTTGTGAGGAGATGATTGAATAACAAAAATGGTAATGCAGATAAACCACGCAAGACAACACACCAATTTTACGTGGAAAACCCCTTCAAATCAAAAGAGGGAAAAACCACAGACACTCTGAATCAGAGGTCAGCTCCACTATAATCAAGTGAATACAATAGAGGTACACAACCTCAATTGCATCAAACAAATTGAACAAAATTCAATTTGGATTAAACAAGAAACTTGTGAGTTAAGCAAGACAAGCCAATTACATTTTGTCAAATACAACTCAACAAGTAGACCTTAAGGCAGTAATCCAACCGTTTAAGATAAACCTCCAGATGTCCCCTACCAGCTATCCAAATTTCAGCTCAATTGGACCATGAATCAATAATCATCAACACGATTTACCAATTCTACTACAGATGAGAGAGCACAGAGTTACCAGAATTGAGAGACTTCAGTTCAAATGGAAAACTTGCCAGTGCTCGAAATCCAATCTCCACCGTTCAGAAATAAGAACCCAATGCCCTCTATCAATCAGCCAAGTTTGAAGCTAATCGGACACTGATATCTCTTCTAAATGCAAGATCAAAAAGACTGCCTATTTTCTTTTTTTTTTCTTTCTTTTCTTTCTCTCAGGCGACAGCTCTCCCTTCTCTCTCCCTTTTCTTTTTTTTTTTTTTTCTCTCATACGAGCGACGGCTCTCACACACTCTCTCTCCTTTAAGTTTATTTCAGCTAAGGGGTATTTATACCCCTTTAATATTTTTTTTTTTTTAGGTTATGGTCCACATAGGAAGGGACCAATTAACCCAACAGGCACTACATGCAAATTATTGTATATATTTTAGAAACAAAATCTTCTATTTCAAGTACAAATATCATAATTTTATATAAAAATATAATTTTTAATATTAATTTCTTTTTGTCTAAGACTAAGTAATTAAAAGTAAGAATTGACAAATCCTTGTATTCATAAATTGAAAGAAAAAAAATCTTAACAACTTAAATTAATTAAATTTTTAAATAAGATAAACTAATATCATAAAATCAAAAAATATTTAATTCTCTAAAAAAATCGAATAACAAGATTCAATTCAAGCAAAACACATGACAATATTCTGTCATTTTGTTGAAATAACCTTATTTTTAAGACAAATTGATTACCTAGGTGCCAATTGAGATGATTGAGAAATAAATCAAATTGAATTAAAAAGGAGAAAAATTAAATAAAAAAGATTCGAACATGAAGTGTTAAAGTTGCAAGAGTGTTCCCCCCTCCCCCCATTTTCACCCCGCATCACTCATTTCCAATAGTCAAAAGAAAAATCGAAGAGAAAGCAAAATATGGAGTGAGTTTGAGAGAAGAAAAAACATATATAAGTACGTGCGGTATTGAAACAAGCCCTTTTGTATTCCCCATCTTATGACACAAATACCCAATAATTGAAATAAAAAGAAGTTAAAGGAATACAACGGAAATGATGCTTACACACGGTAGGAGAGACTTTTAGTTTTGTCAGCCTTTAACTCGTCCAACGTAATGCTTATAGTTGTGATCTATAATTTCACATAATATTGATCTAAATGATATAATTAATTATTAAGTCAATTATTTTAAGGAAGAAAACTAAAATTCTCAAACAAAAATTGACCAAAAACTCATGGAAAAGTAGCCACATAACATGCATTTGTCGTAAGATCATTATATACATACATATATAGCTGTAAAAGCTTGGTACTGTACTTTATCAAACATGCCATGGTATAGATAAACTACTGGTTGGTCCAGGTCCACTCAGAATAATGTACAACAGGAGAATCGAACGTGGACAAGCTGTCTGAATCCAGCTTTATGCTGGTGGTTGAACTTTACAGGACTGACCTACTTAATGCTTAAGATATGGCTGATAATATCGTCCCTTTGAAACTGAGATTTTAAACTAGGAGTTTCATATTGGAATTTGTTGGGACAGTCTATTTGTTGGAATACTAGAAAAAGAGATATTTTACAGGAAATTATTAATTAATATTTGTTTTTTTTTTTGGAAGATAAGGCCTTAAAACTCAACAAGGTGTCTTTAATTAACAGCATGAACAGTGTAACAACAAATAGAAATGTCAACTATTAAGTATATCATTTAATAATTACAAAATTTAAAATTTATGAATAAGATATGAGTTTTGAATTTTATATCTTATTTACAAAAAAAATATTTTTCATCCGGAGTTACCCGGGTGCTAATATCGGGGAGGAGTTCTGGCCATTGATGTGAGTACATGCAGACTTATCACTAAGTTCTCACTTTAAGTAGTAAATTCTCACTTTACGTAGTGATCTTGTCTTGTAAATAACATAATAAATGTGTATATTTGATAGTTAATTATGTTATAGTGTAAGCATATCCTTCCAATGAACCTCCAACGTAATAATAAACTATTGGTTACCGGCAACGATTAGCGAGTTTCTTTTCTTTTCTTTTCACCTTTTTTTCTCTTTTTTAAGTTTTGTCCTTTTCATTTCTTTCTTCAATTGGTCGTTTTTCTAGGGGAAACAAGATCCCAAATCTTTACCAACGGGAGATAGCAATTAAACTCGTCGTTTCCTCACCAACTAGAGAATCTCACCACTCTCCATGCGTCTTTCCTAATCCCCAAATACCCATATGTTTTTAGCCCCCAACATCACCAAGTCCAAAACAACTGAAGGGGGTAACTTGGGAAGAGAAGCTTCTCAGCCTGGAGACACTCTCCTAGAATAAAGGTTTAGGTCATGCACGGAAGGGTACTTTATTTAACTTCCCCTCCTTTTGCCTTTAGCTTTTATGGAACCAAAGTTAACCCAATGGAAACTAAAGTTGCCCAACACAAACACAACTTAACATTATTTGCAAATAATAATATTCACATGAGAAAAGTGAAAGGGTAGGGTAGGAGGGAGCGACGATTAAAACGCGGGCGCACGATAGATGTCGCCGGTGGGCCCGTACTAACAAGCGCGTATGCCCGCCGAGTCCACCTCCCATGTCCCTATTGCCTAGCCACTCAGTTCTGTTCTCCCCCTAGAAAGAAAGAAAAAAAAAATCAAAAATCCTATAAAAAAATGGTAAAGATTACAAATATTTAAGTTTTTTTAAATAATAATTAATGATTACAATTAAATAAAATAATATTATGTGTAAATTATATTTATTTTTTTAATGTCTTGATAATAAAATTTTAAAAAATTTTGATCTTTATTTGTCTATCTTTCCTTTTTGCTTTCTCTGGGACTAAAGCTTCCTCGCTTGCTCTCTTTATTGGCTATTTGATTATTTGCTTGGTTTTAGGGGGGGGGTCTATGGGAATATCCATTAAAGCGGGGGGGGGGGTGTGGGATGGGTGTTGTCACTTGCATAAGTTGTGCACCCCACTAACGCAACCTAGAGAAAATCCTGTTGGGTGCTGATGCTATCAAAATTCGGACCACAGAGTTTTGACTGTCCTACTTTAAATATTCATCTATCAATAGAATCCAGGAACATGTGTCATCTTGAGACTCTGCCCTCTCTCTCTCTCTCTCTCTCTCTCTCTCTCTCTCTCGCATACAGATTTTTTTCGGTATTAAATGGAGGCTCGAAGTATTTCTCTCGGTTTTTTGTTTTTGTTTTTGTTTTTTTGTTTTTGGGTATTAAATGGAGGCTCAGAGTCTCTCTCTCAGTTTTGGTTCAAGTGACATCATTTTGGGCTCTAATTTGGTCCAAAATGACTGTTCCTTCTTGGCCCCCTAAGGCCTACAGCGTATTGAGCTTTTATAAGTACTCTCCTGAAATGTCTTAATATATCTTTAGGATGTTGGCAAATTTAGGTAATTTAAGCAAATGAAAGAAAGGGAACACAGTACATGTTGGGTCTGGGTCCCTTTTTATGCGGAGAATGTCTAAAAGGGTCTTTGTGTTTTAGGATAACTCATTAAGGGATATTCTAGTTTATATTCTAAAAATATCATCAGGGTTATATAACTTGTTTGAGTTGTTGGAAAATCTAGTCGGAAGAGTGAGAGGCTGCAGACAATTGAGAGAGGAAAAAAAAAGAGAGAGAGAGACAAATTAGTGGTTAGGAAAATTTTTTTAAACTAAGACAATGGTATTTGAGTTTATTATATGTTGTCCCATCAAACTAAAATTTGGACAATTGTTAAAAACCTTATTGTTGTGGAGATCATATTTGGATCATTTAGGTAATAGGCATATATATTTTTATTGTAAGTAATTAGATCATTTTTAGGTTTTTATAAGTGTGAACTTTATTATTGAAATCAATACTCTTATTTTTAGAAACATTTTATAATTTTTTATAATAATCATATTAATAAATAATTATTTATGATTTGATTGAGTTAAAAATTTATAAATTAATAAAAATATATAAAATTTTAGTTTATATTATTATAATTATTTTAAAATTTACATATTAAATTATTAAGTATAAAAATAAATAGTATGTTTAGAGTTAATTGATTATTAATTATTTAATTAAAGTTATTTAATTTATTAATGTAATTAAAATTATATATATTTTTATATGTTTACTTAATGAATATAGTGAAATTGAATAAGGGACTTAGTTTTTTGTGATTTTTTCTTTTGATTTGAAGGAATTCTTTATATAAAAATCTCTGTATTATCTTATGTGATTGTTTGATTGTCGCATTTCACATTTGTTATTCAGTCACTTCATCCCACGTTCGAACAAACAAAAAGAGCATTTTGAGTTTAATTGGTTCCACTGCCCCTCTCCCCACATTATAGATATATATGTACCGTAGTAGATTAACCGAGGGTAGGTACAAATGTTTGATTGGTGGATGTTTAGTGGGTGCACTTGTGACATTTGAGGCCAAAAGCTCAAAGGTTTAGTCAAATTGCAACAACCATGAACTGAGGTTCCTGCCCATTTGTTCTATCTAATACTTCTAGAGATTGGTTAATTGTGGATAAGCACATCAATCATCATCTGAAACCTTCTTCCCCGTTTCTCCTTTTTGGATGCCTTATTTTGCTTTATATACAAACCCAATCATATTTTTTTAATCATAAGATCTACGGAATAAGTTTTAAAAATGTTAGTGGATGCATTTTTGAGTAAGACTGACAGCCACAGGCTCAATGCTGCTTACGTACTTGTAACTTGGGGGGTCTTCCATCCACTAACAATGTGGATAATAAAGGTATTGTGCTATTTTAAATTGGTATTGCTTTCTATTTTTTTTGGTCCTAATTTAAAGGTGAATTAATAGAGAATTTCGTCATCAAATTGTCGCCACATCCTTTTTCCTTGCTGATGTCGTGATGTGGGGAAAGGCCGTGTCCTATTCAACTTTAAATTTTTATCATGCACACCAACGCTCGCACGCCCGCTAATGAGTTATTCGGTAGATCTCATTGTCATAATTGTTATGAATCCTTTGTCCTTCCACGAAGTCTCCACGCACTCATGTTTATTATTTCTCTTACATTGCGTACGAATCATGCCAAAAGTTCAAATCGTTTGGTAAAGACCATTTGATTTCCTTAAAACGTGTAAGAAAATTGAAACGTTTGGTCCAACTGTCTTCCTGTGGTAGTCTCAACCTGATACATGATGATCGAAAATGTGTTGTGTAATGCTACTGACGATTTTCTTCTTGATTTGGTACCGAGAACTTGTATCACTGAACATTCACATCAGAATTGGGAATGTTATGTGTCGAGAAACCATTGGGATACTGCCATCTTGTGAAAACTCAACTTGGATGTATGATGCCGACGAAGACACACATGATTGGTTCTTCTTTTGTCCCACTTCTATTTCAGCCACTCGGTGTCGCCTGATGATATATTGGATTCATCATTGTTTGGGACGAAATTAAATTTTCCAAAAATCACGAAAACAATCATGAATATGGCCTTAAATAGTCGAAGATGTGGTGGCATACTATGATATGCGTCCTGCATCCAAGACATTGTTCAGCCACTCGTAGCATGTCCATGTCTTAGTTGTACTGGTCACCTTATTCTGTTTTTTTTTTTTTTTTTCACGCTCCAGCGATTAATACATGCATCTTTGATCTATGTTATATGAAATCTTCAGTTCTCCTGGTCAGGTTTCGTATCATCTGACAGGAATTGAACAATAATGGGATCTTGGTGAAACAACGAGAATGTTGTTATAATAGATTTCAGAGAAAAACGAGCCAAGCATTTGCATGTGCATCAATGTAACCGCATTCTTGCCTTCAGCAAACAGAACGTTTTTCTTTTTGGAGGAAGGGGGGCTAGGCGATTGGGACCCATAATTTCTGCACTAGATATTGGGTGAACAATAGTTGTTTAGTGAAGAAAGTTCACCACCACAAGAATCAAAGCAAGCACACGCTTTCAACTTATGGCCATCCATTGTTTTGTTGGGGGCCTACAGCGATACCAGAAAGTAAAATTTTCTGCAATCTCAATCTCTCCCATTTATGTGCAATATAGTTGAGACTGACAAAAGGGGTGAAAGCCAGCAAATGTGAAGGTGAATGGCATGCAAATGGTTCGGATAACCGAGAATGGCTGGTAAAAGACACGTTGTGACCAAAAATAACAATAAAATACAAGAGCATGAGCCAAGTCCATGTTACTGAAAAAACGGAGGGGGATGCACCCGCACCACTGTAACATTCCTTCAATTTTCTCCACCGAATTGAAATAATAATTCTCCAAGTCTCCATCATCCATTATAATATTGAAATATCACCTGAATCAGGGAGAAGAGAGGATGAATTGCTACACCAAAGTCAAGAACAACCATGAGCAGTGTCTTCTTCTAGAGGGAAAATTCTTAAATCTAAATCTTTTGATTGCATTTCGTGGACGGCAAAAGAGAGCACAAGACCTCACCCCTCCATAAGCGAAAAGGACAAGTTCACTTGTCTGCATTCCTATTGTTGGCTATGGGTTTTTGACTAATGATGTAATGCCCACTAACTGGTAGATACATTCACTGCCGTTAGTTGATATAGTAATGATGATTGGGATGTAAAAATTGCTTTGGAACAGATATAATTCTTTTGTTTATCTATTATTATGGAATATGATTATAATTAAATTAGTTAAAAAAAGATTATGCATGAGATATTAATATCAATTTTAAGTATTTTTTATATTTATTTATTATAAATATAATTTCCTCGTCATTTTATATTATCTATATTTAATTTTTTTTATTTTAAGTAAACTTCATTATATAGAGTAATATTGTAAGAGAGTTATATTAAAAT
Source organism: Bruguiera gymnorhiza (assembly GCA_020883675.1). Lineage (NCBI taxonomy): Eukaryota > Viridiplantae > Streptophyta > Magnoliopsida > Malpighiales > Rhizophoraceae > Bruguiera > Bruguiera gymnorhiza. The sequence continues at coordinate 135,913 of JAIRCJ010000141.1, forward strand.
AAAAATTATCTCAATTTTTAATTAATTAACAGTAAAAATATTTATAATTGAATACAAGAGATAATTGCATCTCTTTTTTTTTTTAACATCCAAATCTTATTAGTTACTAATTTTCGATGCAAAGAAATCTTATCGGGAAAAAAAAAAAAAAAAACGAGTCCAAAAGTCCAAGTCTTATTGACTCTCCTCCTTCCTCTTTCCTTTGGTTTTCCTTCTGTTTTTTGGTTTAATTTGCCTGAATTAGGAATCGAACTCAAAATTTTCATATATTTAATATGCTCATGGGCTTAGTTGCGGTAACGTAGGCTTGAAGCATATCTGAAAAAGCATTGGCCCATTTACGGCAAGAAACTACACCTGTTTGTAAACTAGTTACGGCCCGTTTGCCTACTAATCTGTTAGGTTCGGTTGGGTTGCAAAATACTAACAATGTTAATAGCATATAATGGCACACTTTTAGAAGTATTAATTCATGCTGATCTCATCACCATGAGCTTCTCTTTACAGCGTAGCGCATGGCTGAGGCCCGAATCCAGGGTTCATCTCCACCCCATCCATTGAGAGTGAAACCTAGCCTTCCAGCCTCCTATTGAGCCTCTCTGATTGGCTCCATGCACATTGACCTTCTCTCTGTCTTCTTTGTTTTTCTTTTTTTTTTTTTTAAATAAATATCAGGAGCCCACTTGTAAATTTTCTCATACAAATAGCTATTTCACAGGGTTATTTCACCGAATTCTTTTTGTTTCGTCTACCAAGAAGTTCATTAGCCCCTAAATTAAACTCTCATTTTTTCGTAATCTCACACACCCCAATCCTAGAGTTCCATTGGCCGCGATAGATTTGGTTCGTGGCTACCAAAAACGTTGCTCCCTTAAAAAGATGAATAACTAGATAACAGAGGAACAAATCGAATATGGTAAGAAATTTCAAATTGACCTATGTTGTCACAGTACTATTTTGTCTCCTCATATGGATTAAAGTTCCTAGGAAGCCATTACATGTCAATTTATGTCAACTTAAATTTTCTTTTGCTAGTAGTGACATGTTTGCATAATTTTTCTTTTGTTTTCCACATTTAGTTGTCCCCGCTACTAATGAATAATGATTAGCCATACAAAGAACTTTCTCTTTTTGGATTCGCCCGAAAACATTGTTATCATCACCTAAATGTACTGTTGCAATATATTTAGCAAGTAGATGTCAAAATCACTTTAAATTTCTTTTTGCTAGTGGCACGTTCTCATATATAATATCATCCGGTTTAATTAATGCAGAAACATCTGGGGTTCCAAGTCTATGTCTTAATTAATTAAAAAAATTCCAATCAAGACACGGCTAATGCTATATATCCAATGAAACACTATATGAGCATGTGGTTTTAGTACGTGGGATGTTCGGCAATTGACTGAAAAACAAAGCGCTAAGTGTATGAATCAATGGACAATATCAATGAAAGCATGGAATCTCTGCTAATTGAAAAATTGCAAGTCTCCTCCAAATCAAGATGAGACCAACCCTATATAAAGGGGGTAAGGTTAAGAAAAATGTCAGCTCCCTGTTGTGCTCCAATTACTCCCGTCTGTCTCCAATTTTCCCGTCCACTCCAATTAATGGACAAGGTAGCAATATTTCGGGTCATATAATTCCTTTTTAGTTCTTTTTTTTTTTAAATTTTTTTATAGGTTTTCTTTCAGCTTTTGCATTTGCACATGATAGAATATTCTCTCTTGTGACATTAAATTTAATGGGCATATCTTTGAGAGATGTTGCAAAGGACTAGATATGCAATCATAGTGATATGGAAAGTGAGGGAATTATCGTTGTGATATACGAAAAAAAGAGTATTAATTAGAACAGAATGTGTTCTTTTTTACATCCTATTATTGATCGTCTTTTTTTTTTGACTGTCCTGTTTAATTGCTGTTTCAGCATGGCGACAATTCTTCCGATTTAGCTGAGAAGATTGACGTGGAATTGGGTCATGAATCTATCCAAGAATCTCTACAAATTACGGTAGATGTCCGGAAATGTAAGAGCAAAGTTTTGGCAACAAGTCGAGAATCAATCTCCAAGGAGAACATTTTTGAGGCATGTGTTGTCAGTGCTACTGACCATTATCACAAATACTATTGTCTTGGCTGCCTCGTGGGTTGTCAATGCACCGGTCTCCCTCAAGCATGGCTTCTTCCTCTCGTGGTGACGAGTCTGTGCCGTTCTCACAAATGATGACGAGTTTTCTAATCGAAGGCGAGGAGTTTTGAGGAGTTTTGCCTTAACCGGAAAACTCCTCACAAGTGATGATGGTGAATTTTTACCCCTCTGTCCTTGGAGTAGTCCTTTTGGCATGCATCTCCAAATTCAATGGTGGCCTCTCTTTCTACCCCTATATATGTGTTCCCTTATGTTGTTAGTGAAATTCTAATTAAATTTCCAATGAGCTCAGCCAATTTCCTTGAAGGAACCAACTATTTTGGTCATATACATGTTACCGATGCACCAGCAAGTGCTTGTCCACTAAATCGACCCGCCATTGTCGTTAAGAGACTACTTTAAACGGCTTGGTTGATAATAGACAATGTAACATAACAACTAAAATAATAAGATGTCATTATAACTATGGTATCAGTATCACCATCAGTATGCTCGTATTCCAGGTTACGTCCACTCTGACTTTTTCTTGTAGCGACAAATTCGTACGTAAGATGTCATCGTAACTTTGGTATTCTCGTTGCATGTAAAATGGTTTGCTTTGTAGATAATTCGGTGTTTGTCTTGTGGATTGGTTTTATACTGACTTTGGCTACTAGTTAATTGTTTGAACATCTGCCTGGCAATTAGTTATTTATATTATTTCCTGTCGTGAATAACCAGGCAGCGGATGCACGCCAGAGTTTTTATTTTCCTTAACGGTTTGGTTTAGAGATAGGATAAGCCACAATATACAAAATCCTTGGGTAGCTTTGTATGGTATGACATTTTGATTGTAGAAATGTTAAGTGGATGCGATTTTTTTACACGGAAAAAATATTAAAAGAAAAATTTAACAGGGGGAGGGATTTTTTTTTATTATTTTGTTGTGCTTTTTATTTTTAAGAGAAAGGAGGGGGTGTGACCAGCCTCGTCCTCGAGCCAATTTGGTCAATGATTTTAGGTCTTGACCGTCTCCTCCCTCTCTCCAGTCTCATACATTCAGACTGCACAAACCAATGTCGATAAGTTTCTTGGAATTACATAAAGCTATTTAAAATAAATATATATTTGTTATAAATATATTAATTATTATATTTATAAATTATAATTATGATTATTTGTTATATTTCACATTTAATTTTTTTAAATGACTCACTTTCTCAATATTATTAATTTTAACAGAATTTTTTCATATATAATTTTAATATTAATAATTAGTTAATAATTCTTCCTTATTGACCCAAGTGACAGCAATAGAATTCAAATTCAAATTCAAATTCAAATTAATAAAAGAAGCACCTCAAATCATCGACCTAATCACTATATTGTTGCATACAGTGATTATATCATTTGTCTTGTTAGATGAGTTTCTATGGAACTTATTTACAATAAAAGAAAAACAAAAATTTCTCCTGACAGGGCTTGAAGTTACATATCAATCTCCATCCATTGTCTTTTTTCCTTTTTTTAATGACATGCAAACATATATGTAATATTATGCATCTGCGATATAAACAATGATACGAGTTTCAATTATATGCCTTAAGAAATTTAGCTAGAATCCGATCAAGGTGAGAGAAGTACTAAGTTGTCCAATCAAGAGGATTAATATTCCATGCATAATTTGCAAGCTGTGTGCGCCCAATTGTAGTTCTGTGGATTTTCAATGAAATTAAAAGCAAAAGAGAAAACTGCCTTAAGTCGTCGCTGGAGAATAACAATGAAAGCGAGCTAGGATGTCTCCACCTAATGAAACATTGTCCGTCTTCTGGTGCTTAAAATAGTTAAATTAACGACCTTCATAAAGGGGCTAACAGTAAAAGAGAGATGTGAGCTCCCGTTAGATCCTGTTACACCTGTTTGGTCCAATTTCTCTTGTCCACTCCAAATGGACAAGGTTACAATATCTGGGTATCATGCTCTCTCTCTCTCTCTCTCTTTTTTCCTCTCTTTTTTTAGGGTTTTCCTTTCAGCTTTTGCACTTGCACATGATAGAGCATTCTCACTTATGATACAATTTTTTTTTTCCCCGAGTGAATTTTTTTTTTTTTTTGGTGTGCTTTTAATACAATTGGTTGAGACCCTCTTATTAAGAACTTTTGATTTTTTGTTGGAAACCCAATAACTTTGTTATTTTTTCTTGATTTTCCAGCTTCCCTTATAACGAAAAAAATAAAACTTTAATTTGTTGAGTTTAGGGGGTCTCTTTCTCAGACTACATTAAGTGACAAACCATTTTTTTCTTTTTAAAAGAAAAGGTTGTCGAAGACTACAAGTGAATCAAATACTGATGGGAATTAATGGCTCCCAATAATGTGGGTGCATTAGTTGACTAAATTTTTGTTCATTTATAAAGATTTAAAATACTTGTTATATTTACTCATTTAATCATTCATTTATTTATTCTTTTTGAGCAGGATTAAATGATAAAACGAGCATTATATATATATATATATATATACTATAGAACCATCTCGTTCGCTCATCGCTTCTTCAAAATCGTGATCGTGGATTTTCCTCCAGCGGTGGCTCGAGTGCTCTAGTTTATTTACCTTTTTGTGCTCCCTCTTATCGCTTGCCTTGGTTTTGAGCGCAATTCTTCTCGTTGAGCTCAATGGGGTGCCGAGGATTTTGACGTCTCGTAGTCTCCATGCTGCTGGTCCATGAAAATTTTCCTATACTGATCATTAGTTAGCCTGCTTTAAGCCGCCCACATACCAGTGCGTAATTGCTTTGCCTAAGATTCTCCATGTCCATTTATATGAAGGCGCCACTTTTTCAGATATGGTTGGTATGTAATAGATAAATACTAAGACACGGGGCTTTGTTTCAACAGCCAAGTTTGTGTTTGCTAGCCAGTTTGAGAGACGCCAATAAATTTTCCTGTATGCCAATGACTTTGTTGTTTTTAACTTCGGTTCTCGCCGTGGTTTGTTTGAAAAAATTGATGACTTTGCTATTTCATTTTTTCTGTGTGTGTGTGTGTGTGGCAACATCGTAGTGGATATTAAACTTTGGTTTAGCCATCAGCATTGATAAATCCTGTTATCAACTTGTTTCGAATTTTCTTTTGGGCTTTATGCTATTTATTGCTTGGGGCTTCGGTCTTTCATGTGCCCAAAGCACTCCCCAAATGGGCGAGGTCGACTCTTTTTTTCCCTTATGCCCCCATGCTTGCTTTTAGGACTGACTGCTTCTTGGTTTAAAGTAGTTTATCCAAAGGAAAAGAGAAACTACTTCAAAAGAAAAATGAGACGAAAGAAGGGGATTAAAGACGGGATTCGGTTGTGTTAAAACGAGTTGGGAGTCCACCTCAGGCCGCAGCTTAGGACGAACAGGTGCCAATAGGCACCAGACACTGATAATCACGCAAACGTTGACCGACACTCGTAAAGTTGAAATCACTCGGAGAGGTGCCATCGAGATTGAGTTTAATTCAATCTTCGTGCAGTGTTTGCCAGCGCAGCATAACCCTTTCTTGGGGCCAATAGATGTGCCGCTGAAAGCCTGCAGTTTACATAATAATGCTGCCGCTGACCATCCCTCTGTGGGCAGGGTGATATTCCTATTGGCTATTGGGCTAGTGGACCCCACCTCCCCGCTCCATCACCAGGCATGGGCCCTATTAAGTATAAGGCATTAAATTTTCAAAAAAAACAAAAATAATTTTACAATCTAAATTGTTTTTTTATAATAATTATTTTAGTTGACCGTTAAATTAAGTTATAAATTGCTGTTATGATGTGTTAATCAAAAATAATTAAAAAATATAAAAAATAAAATAAAATAATAACAATGAACTACATAATTTTAATTGGGTCAAACTTATGCCTAAAATCTTCTTTAAGTCCGAGAGGAATGATTCAGATTTATTTTGAAAATAAAATTTATTTAAATATCAACAAATAAACATAATTAAGTAAAAATAAAATTTGATTAGTAGTATTAACAGAACAAAAAACAAAACCCTGAGAAGAAAACAAAAAAAAACCATCACCAAGCGCGAAGGGGCCGACGACAGAGAGGCCGGCGACGAAGGGGCCGGCGAAACCGGCACCAACCATGGCGCACATGGGTGTATCACACGTTAGCTAAACGAATGACATCGATCGATTATAAGAGAAGGGAAGGAGTGAGGGGATACTTGCAATAACGGGGAGAGGAAGAAGAAGAGGAAGAAGAAGAAGAAGAAGAAGAGACTCGGTCAGAGCCATGGCTTCGCGGAATGAGAGAAGCATCTCGTGACTTTCACTTGAGGACTTTGGAATCTGCTGTTTTTTTTTTTTTTTTTTTTTTTTTACTGTGAAAAAAATCAAAAATAGAAAGACAAAAACTAATTATACGATTCAGTTTTTTAACTCTGTAACTATATATATATATATATATATATATATATATATATAGGGTTTTGATTTTTATTTTATTCAATTACGTAAAAATTTTATTTTTATTTGATTAAACTTATTTTTTATGTCCAAATAAAATTTATTTTAAAAATAAATCTGGGCATTATCGTTTGGACTTAAGAGGAAGATTTGGGTATGAGTTTGGTCTAATTGAGATCGTGTGGCTTTTTATCATTGTTTTTTTTTTTTATGTATTTCAATTTTTTATCAGTACATTATATTAAAAATTTAACTATTTGTAATCAATTTAATTTAATGATTAATTAAAATTATTATAAAAATCATTAAATTATTATTTTTTTAGAATTAAGATAAAATTGATATAACTCATAAAATTATATGAGGCAAAATACGGCAAAGGATGATGGAAAGGCCAAAGGGTCCACAGAGGCCCCATTTATGTACGTGTTCATCCCTTTTTGGGATGCGCCCCTAGCCGATAGCCTGCAGCTGCAGCTGCTCGTAAAACAGTCCGAACAGGCAAAAGACAAAAGGGGATGAGTGTGAATGGCGGACCAACGGGGTCACGGAGAGGCCACTGGCTCGTCCTTTTAAATCATTGCTTTTGTGAAAGAAATTTCAATGCTGCAGCCGGCTTTCTTTCGAAACGGATTGAAGAGGCCCTCCTCGGATGAAAAGTCCAGATCTCTCGCGCGCCGCAACTTTTGATCTTTCAACAATCTTACCAAAAAAATTAAATTCTTAAATCTTTAAACTGTCTCTGAAAATTCACCTTTTCCGTGGCACTCAATCTCCGCTCACATAAATGCCAAGATGTCACGTATCCACAGTGAATCAAAGGATATGGACGGCTACTGGCGCCATTGGCTAAAGTGAGCAATAGTAAAATACCGAACTCTTTTTCTTGCCATGATGATCACTTTGAATGGTTAATTTTAAAACATAAATTTGATATTTTTCATGTAAAAAAAAATAATGATGGGAAAGTCCATTTTCTTTTTGTCATGTCAATGAGTAGTACGTAATTGAATTTCAAATGTTCCGTGTGTCTCTCTCTTCCCCGGTTCCTCAAAAACTCTGAGAGTCACAATCTTTTATCCTCGTATTCTTGATTCCTTGCTGCTAATTTCACGTAAAGTTTTGAACTTTTGAAGTTTCACCATCTGGGTCTTCTTCGATGATTGTGATTTTGTTGTAGTGAATTGATTGTTTTAGTAGTTGTGCTCATATGAATTAAGTAAAACGTAGTCCTTAAATTTTTTAATATAATTTAATTATTTTATTTTTTAGTTCAATTTTTAATATTATTAATTACTTTTAGTATGATATAATTAAAGATAAAAAAAATAAATTAAATTTTATATTTTATTATTAATATATAAAATATGTAAGAAAGATTAGTAATATTTAAGATTGAATTAAAAAATAAAAAAGTTAAGAACTTCGCTCTTTATTTGAGTTGAACTTCGCTCTTTATTTTTCATCAAAGACTACAGCTTTTGCTCCTAAACGTTAGATATCAATTGTCAATATTGAGTATTTAATTGATTTTAGGACTTTGTGAACTGGGTTGTTGATTGGTTCATTCAACAATCTCTTTGGTGGCATTTGCAAGAGATACCTTTCTCCTTTCTGGGTGGCTAGGACTGAGATCTTTGATAAATTGCAGGTTTGGCGCCATTTGTTTGTTTTTTATTTATTTTTATTCAGACTGGAATGGTCTTTGAAGCTGATTGCAAGTTTCTGTGCATCTCAGGTATTCATTTAGCTAACACTCAGGGGATTAGCCACTTTGCTGTTTTCTGTGGGGTACTAACCATTTTCTGGAGGAATTTGTAGCGTATAAGAAAGATGACAATTGGAGATATTACTTCAAAAAAGGAGACGAAGTCAAAGAGGACCAAGCATGTAGACGAGAAATCTCCTTTACTTCCCAGTAGGCAAGAGGATGTTGGCTTTGATGAGTTTAATGGAGCATCCTTTAGTGGGGCAGTGTTCAATTTGTCGACAACAATTGTCGGTGCTGGGATTATGGCATTGCCTGCTACCATGAAGGTGTTAGGCCTTGTTCTTGGAGTTGTCTTGATAATCTTCATGGCCTTCTTGACAGAAGCTTCAATCGAGATGTTGATGAGGTTTAGCAGGGCAGGCAAGATTGCTTCTTATGGTGGACTCATGGGGGATGCCTTTGGAAAATATGGCAGGATTCTGTTGCAACTTGCTGTTTTCATCAACATCATCGGTGTACTTATTGTATACATGATTATCCTTGGTATGACTTCCTTCTACTTCATACGCGGTGTGTTAGATTGTCTGCTATATTTGGGTTGTAGATATCTAACTGCTTCTTCTTGCCAATCTGTGTTTAACTTCTTCATGACTCTAATCTCTGCTTCAGCAAACATTATATATAATATCATGGATTGGATTTCGTGTTTGCATGTTTGAAGGTGATGTGCTGTCTGGAACATCTTCAAATGGAGTTCACCATATGGGTGTGCTTGAAGGTTGGTTTGGAGAAAACTGGTGGAATGGGCGTACCTTTGTTCTTCTTGTCACAACACTTGCTATTTTTTCTCCTCTGGCTTCCCTTAAGCGAATTGGTTAGTACCATGCTTCAATTGGATAAAATCCATATGGTACTTTCTTTCTTGTTCCCTTACGTTTTAGTGAGCTAATTAATCAAGTAGAACAACTCAACAATTCAGGATGTATAATTATTGCCATGTGTTTGCTGTTTCTGGTAGTTTTCAGTTGCTACCTATTGGCCCTCCTTACAAATTTGTATTAATAATAACTTCAGGAGGAGTATAAATTATCAAACAGATGATAACATAACTTTTTGGTTTTACATCAAGAGTCCATAAGACTTCGAGGGTTTACAATCAATCATTGTCCTAGAAGCCTTTTCCTTAGATAGTCCTGAACATTTAACCTTTACCTTTGACACTACTGTGACTCTGAAAACGATATCCTTGTTGGCGAGAAGCCAGTCACATTATAATTAATTGTTGCTTGCATTAGCCTTTTTCACATTTGATTCTCTAACATTGAGATTGATTGTTCTGTTTTGTATATTCAGATTCTTTGAGATACACATCTGCCTTGTCAGTTGCTCTAGCAATTGTATTTCTTGTTATTACCATGGGAATCACAATTATCAAGTTGGTAAATGGAAGTATCATGATGCCAAGATTGCTACCGGATGTTACAGATTTGACATCATTTTGGAGACTCTTTACAGTTGTGCCAGTTCTTGTCACTGCATACATCTGCCATTTCAATGGTATGCTATACCCATCACTTGATTATGATGCGTCTACTAAACCTATCTCTGTTCTTCCTGTAAAATAAAAGGTGGTAAAAGAAGTAGGATTTTGTGTTGCTGTACATTTAGCAAGTAATCAAATTCATTTGCTTGAAGTATGTCTAAGAGAAGAAAATAGAAATAAGGATAGCAGTAGTGATAATAATAATAATAAAATAAAACACTGATATTTGTTCAGTAATAAGCAGCAAATCTGGTTCTGCATCTTGAAGCCAAGATTTTACCTAATTGTTTTGGTTTGCCTATAAAATCTGTACAACAATTTTCCAAACTGTTTAGTCTGGTGAGGTAGATCCTTTTGTACATTTGTAGGTTATTTGAACTTTCAGTATATACACATACATCTGTTCAAAATAGCTTTGCCAGTAGATGCAAAATTCCCACATTTTGATCACCTTCTACTTGGAGCTTTGGGATTTTATGACCCGACTTTAAAATGAGCCAGCATGTATGTTACATTTTAAATTGGAAATTAATGGACAATTACTGATTTTTTGACAAATATACTTGCAGTTCACAGCATAGATAATGAACTTGAGGACTCCACTCAAATAAAATCCGTTGTGAGGACAGCGCTTACTTTGTGCTCAACAGTGTATATAATGACAAGCATCTTTGGATTCCTTCTATTTGGTGATGCAACTCTTGATGATGTGCTTGCCAACTTTGATACTGACCTTGGCATTCCTTACAGTTCCTTACTTAGTGATGCTGTTCGTGTTAGTTATGCTGCTCATCTCATGCTTGTATTTCCAATTGTCTTTTATCCATTGCGACTCAACTTGGATGGCCTCCTTTTCCCTTCATCGCGGCCTTTGAACCAGGCAAATGTGAGGTTTGCATTGATCACAGTTGCACTTATTAGTCTGATCTTTTTGAGTGCAAATTTCATTCCAAGCATATGGGATGTTTTCCAATTCACTGGGGCAACTGCTGCAGTTTGCCTGGGGTTCATTTTTCCAGCTTCCATTACTCTCAGGTGACTTCATACTCTAAATTAGCGAGCTTTCTTTTGGCCTTTTCTTTTCTTAATTTGTCAATTCATTTGCAATCTGAATGTTGTAGTTTGCAGGAAAAAGTTTATGCTTTCTGTAGACATTTAATTATAGCAAGGAAAAACTGATAATGACCACAACCCAAGGTCTTCCAAAATGTGAAAGAAGGGTAGTTCTTGGCTTACGCTACCTAAAATTAGCTTACCGTAGCAGGGAGAATCGCGATATCTATGGGACTGGAAAAGACTGTCCTTATATGCCTTATTATCTCTGGCAATTCTGTGCAAATTCTTGAGCTCACCCACTAAAATGAGCTCTGCTAATTTTTTGCCTTGGTGTTTCAGGGACCGTCACAATATAGCAACAAAAAAGGACAGGATTTTATGCATTTTCATGATTGTCCTTGCTGTGTTCTCAAACGCGGTGGCCATATATAGTGATGCCTATGCGTTGTTCAAGAAGAAGCCATCCCCCCGTGAATGATGTCTCGTATTACTGCTAAGTGAAATGGACCAGTAGGTATTGATCATTCTCAAAGACGCCAAGACTAGAGGATCGGAGTCCTGGGAAACTGTGACAAGTTGAATAAGATGGACATTCCGATCAGTGCAATGTATAAAGTTGGTGTGCTAAAGAATCGTGGAGGTCCACATCACGATGGATCTCCTACCATGTGTACTGCTTTGTGTGTAATTGTGTGGATTAGAGTGGAACTGTTGAAACAGAGATGCAGACTTTATATGGAGTAATAATACTTTCTTATGGTGTAAAATATCTCAGTTTTCTGAAGGTAGAGTAAATATTAAACACATGAACCATGGATAATTGATTAACATAACGACAGTTACAGTGCGGCCTTTCCATTCTAAATTTAGACAAAAGTTATTCATTAGATACATCTACAAACTTATGATGCCTATTTACAAAACCACTCCCTAGTATTTCATGCACATGTAGTATACAATCATCAGTATACAACCTTAATTAGTAATAATATGGCTATCATGGGTTTCCAATACTGGTCACAAATGGCACCAGCCTTCTATAGTCCCTTCTCCTACCTAGTGCACAATTGTCAAGTACTCGACCAAGGATCACGCGTGTGTTCTGCAAAGCCACCTCTCTAGGCAGAATCCCAGAGTCGGTTCCCCCTTGTGCAGCTGAGATTGAACCTGCCCCTAGCCCTAAACCCCATGCGTATGGTAAGGGTCCACTACGAGCCTTGAATGATGTTTGAGGAGCAAGCACCTTCTCATCAGCTCCATTCTCGTGTGAACCCGGATCATGTGAGTGAGAACCTGTCAACGAACTGCAGCTCTGCAGGAGAGCTTCCAACACACTCAGTGCTTCCCAACACAAGGTACTCTCCACCAGCTGGGACACAATAGCATACATATGCGGACTCTGGGATGCATCCATTGGAGTGTGCTGGAGCAGTGCCTTAAGCATGAGCAGTATCACACGCTGATATTCAACTGGCCCCTTCTCCAGCAACCGTAACAGGTGCCCAAAAGCAAGAGCTGAATGCTTTGGAAACCACTCATTGCATAATAATGGTGAGACACAAGCAAGGAGTTGATTGACACTTCTGATTTCTCCTCGGGCATAAGCCATAAAGACAGTGGCTAATTCATCCAAGGATTTAGATCGACACCAAATGGCCATATTATTTGCAACAGAGCTAGCCTTTTGCCACTGCTGTTGGAGTGGCAAAGCAGGCCCCACCATCGTGTCCATGCCAAGCTGAAAACAGAGCCAGGGAAGTAAGCCTATTATGTGCATCAGAAGCCTGGTGTCTGCATCCCCAAATATAGAGTCACATGAGTGGACTGTAATTCGTGAAAGGACCTCAATAGAGACCCCATGACTAACGGTTGACATAAGCCCTTTAAGCACAAGAGGCTGTACCCCTTCAAATGCTGGCAAGTTACCACTAGAGGATGCCAATGACTCAGTTCGTTGAAAATCCCCCATGTCAACATTGTTATCAAGCTCATCACGGGGCATGCTTGAAAGAAGCACATTCTCTGTTGTTCTGTCCCAGAATGATAAGCGGTCAATCACTCGCAAGAAGAGCTCCAGCACTTGGCAGTAGACATGAACAAAATCTGTGTGCATCATAGCTACACAGCCCCAAAACAACTGAGGGTACAGGATCACCTTTTCTGGCTCCATGTTTTCCACCATCACTTGTAATGTCAACAAAATTTCCATGATGAATCCCAAGACTGGGGGAACTGGATTTCCCAGGCATCTGTGCAGGCATCTGAGGAGTGACACACATGTGTCGCTTGTGACACTAGGCCGCAATGCACGGTAGATCTGGTGTGAGCGACATGCGAGATGTCTTGATGTGCATTCCATAGCCCATTTGAGTGCCTCAGCACCCCAAGTTTCACGCAGATCCCCTTGGAAGAAGATAGCATCAACCATGCTCTGAACAAGTGCAGAAAGAAGTGCTGCACTAGGAAGCTCAGTTTTCACAACAGTGGGATCCTCGTTTTCCCACATCATGCTTCCTCGTTTTGACTGGACATACTTTATCAAACTGACAACCTGCTGCTTATTCTCCCCATCACTGTTTTCCACCTCATACAGTTCCAAGTGTCGGCCTGCAAGTGAGTATAACAGATTAACAAGCAGATGCTGGCAGTGCTCTAGCACAATATCTTCTGAACTGTCCATTGAAACAAATGTGACATGAAAAAGCAGAGGCAAATGTTCTCGAAAATCCTCATCATTCTCATATGCGATTTCTGCCAGTAGGATCAATGCAATATCAGCATGTGTGAGTGAGTGTTGTTGATGCCCCTGCAAGGCTGACTGAAGTTCCTTGGCATTAACACCGTGCATTCCAACTACAGGATGCAGCCCATCTTCACCAGAGTTTGGGGTATCTATGAGATAATCACCGCTGTCTCGAGAAACATGGCGGCTTCTCAGACTCCCTGTTGAACTTCTAACACCCATCAAGGGACCAGACATATTCACTAATGCTGTAAGTTGTTGGCCTGACCGTCCAGCAGTTACTGGCACAACACTCAACTCGGGAGGCATTGGGCTTAATGGGCCTGAGACACTTCGTCCCGTCACACCTGCTGTCCGCCATGTGAGATTTCCACTAGTATTTCTGAGGGGACCATCAAGGGATCCACGGACAAGTAGAGGTGACATGTGTGGCTGTGTATCAACAACTGATGTAATTTGGGCAGCTGCAGGTCCCTGTGAGAATTCCAAAATGAAACTTCCATTTGCATCACCCTTGCTTGCGCTTGGCCCAACAGGTTCAATGCTATCTTCCAACATCCGCTGGGCCAACTGGTAAACAAGGTGATCAATTGTACGCTGTGGACAAATCCGTGCCAAATATAAGCTTACTCGCTTTGCAACTGAAAAATATGTGGCAAAAGCACCACTAATTTCAGCAGATGCATTTGAATCACAATCTTCGATCCCTTTTGTGATCAAGAAATCTAGAACTGGACTAATGTTCCTGGATTTGCTAGCAATTGTGCTCCAAAGTTTTTCAATTTCATCAGGAAATTGATCCCCATGTCGCCATGTCACATAATAAAGACTCTTTAATAACCTTTCACTCCAGCCTGAGTCCTTCAGTTTCCAAAAATTTAGGTTCTCAATCCATGGAGCCATGCATGTTAAGACCTGATGCTGTGCAATTATATCAACAGCATCAAGTTGCCTTTGCATGATCTCCTCACAGAGAAGCTGGCTTAATTCAGGGTGATCCTTGGCAAGTTTGCATGAGAGCTTGTACTGGAATTGTTGGTAAGAATCAGGAAGGTTACCAACAACAGCAGCCCGATAGCTTCCTGAAACCTCAATACCATCATCAGCCCATTCACGAACAGAAAGTGTCTCTAGCATTTGAAGGGCATCATCCCGAATTTGTCTATTTGGGTCCACAACTTTGTACAGGATCAGGCTCAATAGCCTCTGTATTTCACATTTTGGTATCTCTTGGCGCATGTACACCTCAGCCAGCACACTAAAGTAACCATCAGCTATAGCAGGATCAGAGTAATAGCACTGCAAAAATTGTTCAAAGTTACAGCCTCATGTGGATAGAAAATTTGATTATGACTAGCGCTACTAATTTCCATGACATTAGCAGAACACAGAAATGAATGAGGGGTTCAATGCTGCAACAAAAGCTAGTCAGGAAGAAAATGATCAGACCCAACAACTGTCATATAAAAGTAGATCAAATAAAGAAATAGCTAACAAACACTCGAAACATTTTAAGATCCTGTGCACCTTAATAATTTGATGATTACTATGAATTACAAAGTTCAACTTCACGCATTCTGTCACTGAAATGATAAGTTTAAGAATGATTCATTACTTCCTGGACTTTCAACCACTTATTTCTAGAGACAAATTATTACCTGATCAATGCAAGCTGGAAAAAGGTCCAAATTTGTAAGGAGAAGATTTTTCAAAGCCAATTTTGCCAAAGAAACACGATGTTGACCACCCCTAAGTCTATCACGTCCAGTTGCTCCACGACCTCCTTCTCCTGTGTACTTAGAATAAGATGGAGTTGATGGAGAGTAACCAAATGGAGCCCTAGGAGCAGCATCATTGAACAAGCTGTTGATCCAAGATATTACCCGGCCACCCATTTTTCTTGCATTGTCATCAAAGCAAGGTCCGTATAAAAGTGAAGCCATAGCATTCATGGATGCCCATTGAATTGCCTCTACCTGTTCACTAAGTTCTTTATCAAATGAAATCTTGTCTATAGAATCTTTTGACCGGCTGTGCTGTGAAGCCTTGTAACGTTCAACCTCACGCCGGTAATCACTAACCCCATCTTGCCCCCATGCACTGCCAGTATCATCACTCCAAGAGAGAAGAAGATCAAATAGTCGCTTTCTAGTCCTAAGGTCAAATTTCTCTGATCTTGAATCTACAAATTCAGGTGCTAGGGATATTAAAACAGAAGCAAGTGCATAACGGAGAGGTTGCATTTCTTGAAAGCTCTCAGGTGGTGCTGAATAGATCTGCTTTGTTGTCTCATCAATGAACCTGAGATAATGAAGCCGGAAAACTGGTTTACGGGTCAGCATTCCAGGCCAGATATTCTCAGCAACAGCCCGGTATATGCTGGCTATGTGGATCCGGAGTTCTTCACGACGTGATTTTTGATTCTGCACACATGGATTCAGACTTAAGTATTGGTCAAGATAAGGCAGATTAGCATGAAGTTTGGATTCAAATCAGCCCATGGTGACACTACTGATGCTTGACCATCTGAGTTCAATCCCTCACAGGAAAAGGAGTAATACTATAATAATTGATCATTCAATGCAATATCTTACCCATAGTACCCTCACAGAATATCGCTCACATGCTAAAAAGCAGATTAGAAACTAGACCAGGAACCACACATTGAAGGAATAGTGTTGTAAATGTTCTACCTTCAGGATCAAAACTCTTTAAGGGCCACATGAGAATACTGAATGGAACATGTTCTGGTGACCAATCAAAAGGATGACAATCAATTTTCACAGATAGACTCCACAGGAAGGACAACATGCTGCTTGATGCCACTTGCCAAAAGGAGCTTCAAACATTGCCAATTAATGACATCCTCCAGTCTCTAGTTATAATACTTGATGCACACTCTAAAAACTCTAATTATGTTATATATTTGTTACATATTTGTTACGCAGAGAGGCCAATGGGCAATATACTGTCTTCCTCAAACTGTATTGTGGACCTCAGGCACAAAAGTTCTTGTGCTTATTATGCTCAACGGACAAGATTTCAATAAAATTCATTAACAATGCTTCACCCCAAGGCCCAACACTGCTTCAACTGTGTCCATTATTGCACATTAAATTTTTCATGAAATACCTCAAATCAATCCACTACTGAAATTTAACTTTCAAGTGTGGACATAAAAAGGCTGGCTTGATTGCCTCAAACTCAATAAAACAACACACTTAAGTGGCATAAAAGTAAAAAAGTTTTCCAGCTATAAATGATAGAACATTACCTTCCACTTAGCTTTTCCCTCAGTTTCCAGTGAAACCTCATCAATATATGAAGAAAGCTCACTAAACATGATTTCACATGCTTCTAGATGGGAGTGGCCTAGAGCCATGGTAGCTGCATGCTAAAAAAGATAGAGAAATAATATCAGAAACAAACATCAAATCAATGGGTTTCAAAATTTAGATTCAATTTCATCTGACTAGTTTTAAATTAATTACAAAACCAAAGATCAGAAGAAAGGTGAATAATATCACACTTCAAGATTAATCTCAATTGAAAGTACAGAAATAGAATAATATATCAAAACAATAATAATTGATTCAGTGCGTACTATGTTAGCCTCAGTTCCAGCTTTTAGTGAAGGGGAAATAAGATGATAAAGGTCTTTGGCAGCTGCCAAGCCACCAGATTCTTTGCTATCTGGTGGACATGAACATGCAAACAATGCATACATAAGCCATTGATCCAGCTTGCTTTCCACATCTTGTATCTGATGAGCCTTCTCGCCTAACTCAACAGGTGTAATATGAGCTAGACGTTTCACAACCTCTACCCTGCCAATTAACATTTGAGTAATACAATATCTTTGTATCATTTTTTTTTTATTTGCTAATGTTGCTTGTAAAACTTGGTAGAACATTATGAAAGATGCAAATGACAGAAGTAAGAGAATGAAAAGCAACATGACTAGATTGGAAGTTATGGCTTCTGCTCAAATTGCCAATAAATCCTTAATATGATTTAGATTCTCACCAAATCCTGCACACACCCATAGAAAAGAGCGCAGATGCCACAAACTGCACCAGAGTTTTTTGGTTTAGCAATCTAAGAATGCCAAGAATTCAACAATCCATATTGCAACTATGGCGCAAAGTTAGCATATCTTTCATTAGAATAAATTTTGTGGAAAGGGACATGCATCATTGTGTAAATAGCGAGTGACAAGGACAGCAACAGGTGATAATGGGTAACAAGACGTTTAACATGAAAGTGTACTGACAGAAATCTACTTACCTTGCCTCCTGTACGGAGCTTGGGCACAACTCAGCAGTGTATTTGACAAGTTCACTAAGACAGCGAGCCCACCTGTTCTTGTCAGGACTCTCAAATATTATAGACTGAAGTGTAACTTCAGGAGGAATTGCATCAAATTCTCTTCTCAAATCAAATGGACGGCCAGAATCCCAGTAGCAGCTCTGAACAATTTCATCCTGTAATATTTTCAAAAGTTCAGGACATGATGAGACAGATTCATGGGATTGTACCCAATAGGAAAAATGAAAGCAGAAAACAGTATTCATGTAGAGTTAATTATTTCTAATCTTACCCCATGTTCTTCTAAGACATCAATTACAAATATTGGCTCTGCTTCATTTCTTAAAGTATAGTCCTGCCTCTCATGCAATGTAAGGTCTCGTATGTCATTCCTTAAAGCACGAACACAGCGCAGTAACTCCAATGCTGTATGCCTAATTTGGCTATCTACAGAACTAAGGAAAATAAGACCAACCGCATCTATTTCTGATGCACGAAACTCAATCACATCTGATTGATGAAAAGATGACTTCCTAAATCCCTCACTTCCCTGTCCCCCATGCTTTTTATCTTCAGCACCCAATTCTAACCTATCATCAATCAAACAAGCTCTCCAAAACCGCATGAGTTCCAACAGCCTCACCAATGATGTTTGGATCAGAAGAGGGAATTCATCAGGAAGCCGAAGGACAAAGTTAGCCATTCCTCTCATTACTGCAAATCGACGATGGGGAAGGTACCTAACTATTCGGTTTAACACTTGCACTGCTTCCTCACGGACACCTGGATCAATACTTATTCCATGTTGAGGAATAATTTCGGTTATCTTATCACTTCGACCAACTTCTTCTATCAAGTATGGTATACACTTCAGGACTGACCGAAACAAATATCCTTGAGACTTTTCCTTGGTCACAGCATCTGAGGAAGCATATAATTTTTTTCATATACCATTGCAACCAAAAAAGAGGAGAGATTATGTAAAACAATACCACAATAATGGAAGATATAGTCCTACAAAACCATCCAGTAAGTAACCATACTATCATTAGACCATCCTCTCTCTATTTATTGAAATAAAAAGGGAAGGAAAAAGGAACTATTTACGCCTGCTGTTTATTCAAAAATCAAGGAAAGTAGATTCAATTCTGTTCAGCTAGACTTTAAATGTAAACCTGTTTGGATCCATGCAAATGAGCTAAACAAGTTGTGCGAACTATGTTCACTTATGCTTACAAAGTTGAAATCGCAAACAGGCTCATATCAACATAAGGCTCTGCTTATATGCAGCTTTCCAATTTCTTTATATTCTAATATCATTAAAATAGGACATTATGCAATCAACCAATCCATTATATTCCTGAGAGAACTTATATTCCCTGTGGGGAAAAAAGGAGCAGTGAATTTTGGAGAAACATGTCTTTTAAATTTGCAGATTCTAAAGATATTTGTTGAAGAAGTTACCTATTGTGGTCTTTGAAGAAGTCAAAAGAGCTTGACTGTAGGTCCTATGACAGGACCTCAAAATCGATTCAATGGCAGCCTTAACTTTTGGTATGTAGTGGCCAATATCATATCCTGTTAATAAAGATAAGTAAAAAATGACACACTTGGATATTCTAGTAACAAAAACAGAAGGTCAAAATTGGCCAATAATGACTTACGTTTGAATATCTCCATGCCAACATGCTCACTTGAAGGTGACATAACAATGGCAAGCAGAGCACGGAGACCAATAACCTTTGCTTCACTTGGACTATCTTGCTTCAGTAATTCGAGTATCATATGGTTCATGGCAAAATCAAGGTTATGTTCAGCGATAGTCACACAAAACTCAACAAGTTTATCATGTTGTACATCCTGGGTTAGCATTCCTTTCCTCAGAACTGTTAGGAGTTGAGAAGTAATGCTGTCTAAGTAGTCCCATATACGGTTTGGGGGCTGGCTAGCTGCGTGCACATTCAAGTAAAACCTCAAAACCCGATGAAGACAGTTCAAGGCTATGAAACGGTGGGTCTTGTCCTGTGGAATCGAGCAGATGCTATTACATGATACTTAAAGGCAAAATCCTCTACAAACCAAACATAAGACATCAGAACAACAACTCCTGTGAGTTTTTTTTTTTTTGGGGGGGGGGAGAACTGTGGGTTTCTCCCTAAACTGATATCCAAGTAACATTAACTCACTCTTAAAAGCTTGTAGAGCTGCTCCATGTGAGGGCTTAAATTGCTGTGGAACACTTGAGGGTCGCCAAGGCACAGAAGAAGAGTCACCAGAGGGTAGCCAACCTAGAACATGGAATAATGTATGTGAGGATAACAAAAGGCACAAGCATGCACAGATGCAAGGCTTGTGGAGAAGAGATCGAGCATTACACCTAAAAAAAGCCAAGTTAGGATTGAAACCCAAACCAAGGTGGCAAAAGAACGTGAAAGCAAAGTTCTGAGTGCAAACACCACAATGAATATTTGCAGAAACAACAAAGAAAGAATAGAAGATGAACTGGCTAACTTGGACAGTACCAAGTATAATGGAATTGCCAGAGAGCTAAAAATTTTGAGGCCAATTCTTAATGGTTTAAGAGTGGAACTCACTCATTAGACTTCCCCATAAAATGGAAGGTCAGAAATCTTTGGTTTGAGCTTAAAAATTTACTGAAATTTCAAGGTTAGACCTTTAAGTAAATGAAAGGTTAGCTCAAGACAACAAGAAGCATTTCAGCATTACCCCAAATGTTAGATCAATAGCTGCATATTCACCTAAGACACATACAAGTTATTCAATTCTAACTAATAAAATTGTTGTTTCCAAAGAATAATACTTTGGTCATACTTTTGATACTTTGTCATAATAAGTACTAGAGATAGAAGCATCTTGAAATCCATATGAAAACCAAATTCAAAATGATGAAAGGATTTTATGAAAGAATTTCCTTACTATAAGCAACTGAACACTTGGAAGTCCAGGGAAAAAGAAATAGGGATCCACTTACAGCTATGTGTTTGCTTTGTTTGTCCATCCAATGCATAAGTTGCCCTCGTATTCGCCCTACAGCTTCATACCACAGTGCAAGTGCATTCTCTACACCCGAAGGTGGCCAATGGCTTTTTCCTCCATCTGCAAGTGGAGCTAAGATGTTCGAAAGCATATTGCAGAGTGCATGGTAGAGCTCACTTTTGCGTCTGTGGGGAGCACGGTTAAGAGGGTTTGCTTTTGCCACAAAAGAAGCTGACGCATTCAGTCCTCCCTCAGTCTTAACCTGCGATTACTTTTTTAGTCAACTTTTTCTTTAATACTGTTTACTTCCAGGAAAAAGCTGACTATGTGCTTACACCAAGCTTCAGGTAGCGCATTCCATTGATTATGCTGAGTGTTTCACTTCGAGCAACACTAGTGTCAATCCGACGCGTGTTTAACTCCATGAAAAAGCGCTCAGTTACAGAACTAAATCTATAAAGGAAAAGAGCAATAACCATACAAATTGATTAAGATTTTACTCAGCACATGAAGGCAGAGAAACAATAATGCCTGCTGCAACAATCATAATAATGGAAAGTACTCCAATTATTAACAAGTATGCTAATAGATGCTTAACATGGAAATTCTGATTCCAAAGAAACATGCCATCAACTTTAAGAATCAAAAATTATGAATTGGTTACCTGATACGGGACAAGGCACCTAAGAGTTGAGCAACTAAGTCCAGAAGCAGACCTCGAAGATCAACCAATGATGGATACTCCACCTGGCTAACAACCCTGCAACAACAATATTCAGCAGGTGCCTAGAGACAATGAGCAAGAGAATAACTGGAGGTTTTATATAAAATTAACTAAATGACTGATTTAGCTCATCACCTTAAGAGAGACATGATTTAGTTCATGATGCCTTCACTACATGCTTCAATCTATGTCAAAGGTGCCTCAGGCTAGACTAAAGCAGTTGAAAGCAAAAAGGCAGCCTTAACAGTCAACAGCATCAGCAGCTACAAATCTACTGATCAATTAATCAACAGCAGATTCATATCTAAATGTTGGAAACACAGCTCTGAGTTTTCTGTATGAACTGCTGCTAATGCTGTTGAACCATCTCACAAAAAGGTGCTCAAAAATACTCAAGGCTAAAACTGCCATAGTTGGGAACACACTTATGAGATGTACTAATTGAAATTCCTATGGACATGGTTGTCATCAGACTTTTGCATGTTTCAAGAAACATCAGAGTTGTTTTAGAAGTTCCTAATCCATCAGTGGCAACCTTACCTGTCAGCATTAATCAGCCAATCAAAAACAAAATTTTCAAGCCCCGACCACAGCTTCTCTGCAATGAAAACATCTCATTTTACTTGCATGTATAAATAAAAATACCAACAGAAATGAAACATGGTAACTTTATAAACAAACCAGTGATTCCTTCCTGTGGACAGCACTCCACAAATCGGATACATGCAGAGCAAAAAATGCACTCCACGGCAAGCTGACCCAAAAAAAAAAAAAGGCATTAAACTGTGAATCAAAAGCCCTATTTCATTGCTCAAGTGCAATTCAGCATTTCTCAACAAAGACAGTCACCTCCCAGTACAAAAAGTACTAGACCATTCTCCAAGGACAAAGATAACAATGAATTATTAACCTTCTTGTCAAAAACTAAGCAAATTTCCCTGTATAATAAACTACATTTTCAAATCTGGCAACAAATCATGAACGTTTGTTTTTGGTTGTGTTGGGGAAAGGTGAAGATCTTAAACGATTCATTTAATTTCCTTTGAGATTCAAACATTTTGCTAATGTCAAGTTTATGATGATAATGACACCTTATAAATCAAGATCCAAGCCAGTTAAAAACTCCTGTTTATTTAGCGCTAATAGAGTTCTGCAACAAATATCAACCCAACAAGCCATCCAAATGCTTCAACATGAGGTACAGCTCCCAAGGAAAAAAAGAACAGGAATAATTATGAGCACTCATAGATTAATCTTCTCTGGCATATTTACAAAACCACATAATGAGAACAGAGTGGACTATACTCTTTCACAATACAAAACTTTGATTTGTCAACCCATACATATTGATGCCAGTGGTATTACCTTTCTTTGGAAAGTGGATGCATCATTTGCACCCTTTGGAGATTCACTGCAATGATGTGTAACAAAGGGGAAACAATGATTAGAGAACAAAAACCCATTCAAACAAACCATAATGCTTCATAATATCACTGGTTAGGGGTATGCCATATGTCGTCTTATGAAGTAAAGGAGAATAAAAATAGAAAACCAAGCTTGGTCCTTCTCCCTTTCTTTCTGCACATGTGAAAACCACAGAAAACAAAACTTGTTTGAATAACCCAGTGACCTAGGGCCAGCTGATCTGTCTCTCAGTAAAAGAAGAGCTACAGTGCTAAAAACAGATTTGTACTTTTGATGAAATTAGAGATGTAAACTAAAGCTAGAAAATCTTAGAAACTATCTGCATGGGTAGAATTACAGATCTACCCTTAAGATTTAAAACTGATCAGACCTTAGAGAGACTGACTAGTGCTGGCTAGCTAATTAAACCTATGAATACCTCTCTCTCCATTTAAGAAGAACTTCTAAAAGGGGCCCAGGAGTATGTCGTGCGACCATAGCTAAGGAATCCAGAACCTGCTCATATGCAGGGTCCGACGGTCGAAGGTATTGCCCATCCTGCAAGTTCATGCAAGAGAGATAAGAACTTGGAACACATAACATGCATGTTAGTCAATGTTAGCAATATTAGATTTCAACAGTTCATAATGGTTCTATTTTTCATGGAAAATATCAACAGCACACCTTAGAGAAGCTATATTTATAATAAATTATAGCTGAATCATGCCAATTAAGAAACAATTTGGTGTCTTTAGCCATAAAAGAATCCCAGCAGCTATCTATTTTGACCCGTGGACAAATATGCAAGCACACGTCCCATAAAGACTCAGTAACTCTCATAGTCTCACCACACAGCTTTTAAATCTTTGACAAAATTTTTAAAAGACCAATCCAATCAAAGACAAGATTCAAGATCCATTCTAGCTATCTTTTAATTTAACTCTACCGCCCCCTCAACATTCCACTTTGGAGCATAGCTAAACCATGAACCATTCCTACCCAATAAACAAGTGATGCGGCGTTATTTCAACCTAAACAATCATCAGATTTTGGGAATTGAGTCGAGAAGCGCAGAGCAAACAAAAGTTGCCACCAATTACCATTCCAAGATTCATCCTCCTTGACACCCACCCTATTCTACTCAATATTAAAGCACGGACCACACCAAATACACGCCAAAAAACAAAATATAATTATTCCACATTAGTATCCACCCATCTCTTCCGAAGAAAAGAAAGATAGGTAGAAAGAAAAACAAAGAAAAAAAAAGAAAAAGACAAACAGAACCAGAAGCAACTAACGGGACAATTGGTTTAAAAATCAAGAAACACAAAATAAAGAAAAGATGGAAGTAATGATGACCTGTGCTTGAGCAGTTTCGATGCGGCGTCTGGCAAGAGGGAGAAACCGCTGCAGAAGCGCGTCGACAATAAGCTTGGCAGCGCTTCCTGCTTTCATTCTCGAATTGCAATAAAACCCACTTCCTAACGGTAAAATAAAAATAAAAAAATAAAAAAAAAAGATCAAGAAAGCAAGAAACCCACTTCCGCAAATCACCCGAAAATGGAAAGAAATCAAAGAAAAGGGGAGTAGCTCGGATCAGAAAGAAGTTTAATTGAGGAAAGAAGAATGACAGAAAGAGCATAACCTAGAAAAAGAAAATCAAGGGTTTGGGAGACGATGGCTGGAGCGCGAAGCCATGGCCCCTGAAGTGCCCGCGTCGTGCGAGGGAGAGAGAGAATTTATGAGAATCTATCAGTGAAAACGAAACCACACTGTTGATCCACACACAGATTCTGGTTTAACGTTAGTGAAACGACGCGTCGTTTTTAACACTTTAAGCGTCTCCGTTTCCTGTTTTATAGGTTTTTCCGGGTGGACTTTTATATTTGAAAATAAAATAATTATATAATTGATTCTTCTTCTTCTTCTTCTTTTTTTTGTTTCAATCACTTTTGTGCATTTGTAGTGCCATTAACTCTCTTTTCTCTACTATAAAATGTTATTACTATAGTATAAAATTATAACTTCTGATATAGCTAATTAATATCTTATATGGTATAATTAATTATTTATAAATTATTAAAAACAGACAGATATTTATTTTATTTTTTATTATTAAAATAATAATAATAATACCGCACAATTCTATTAAAAAAATTAACTTCAACTCAAATAATCCATTTGACAGAGACTATAATGAAATTATTACTCACTAGTTGTTACATCAAAAACAGGTATTTAAGTAGATTTTAGAACTGTTTTCTCATTGCCATATTCCCTTTTTTTTTTTTTAAGGCCCCTCCCATGTTTGTCCATTTAATTTCCTATTCTGGTTTGACCATGATAGCTCCAATAAATTTTGCAAGAAAAATTAAAGACATATGATACCCAACTCCTTTTTTTTTTTTTTTTTTTGGTTTTTAGGACAAGCAATCTTTAAGAGCCTTTGAAACCTATGTACTAGTGAACTTTACATTTGATCAAAAGTATACATGGCCAGAGACAAGGATCACAGCAGGCATCAATGGTGGTATAATTACTGTATGTAATGTAATGCAGCAAGCTGGAATACTGCATAGTCATCGGAATAGCTTCCATTGAATCCATGGCTCTCTGGCATTTCTAGTCGGAGTATTGCATATGCAGGCATGTCTTATATGAACTCTGACTCAAGTCACAAAGCTCTTTCTCATGAATCTTGAACATACCCTGTCAACAAGCAGAGTCAACCGCCGCGTAATCTTCATGGTTTCTTCTCCCATATTTTGACGGTGTTCTGAGCTTCTGGAGAAGCTGACACGAAGAATCCTCTCTCAACCAAACTTTGTATTTGCCACCATGATGTTCAAAGCTCATAGTTGATAGACAGACGAGTTAAAAAGGGTTAGAATGTAGATCTCTTGATGCTCCAAATCATCTGTAGCAACATATAAAGGCAAAATGGCTGGCACCCATACGTCTGGTCCAACATTCCGTGAGATCAGAACTTTGCTAGTCATGATCATATGTAGAAACAGAAAGCATGAAGTGATGACTCCTACAAACGCATCCAGCCATCCCAAGGTCACTTAAAGGAAGCTATATAGCCGGTGATCAGTTGAAGAAGTAGGGTGACTCCAGTACATCCCTCAAATCAAACTCTCCCCGTTCAGGTAACAGGGGAAAAGATGAGTTAGGAAAAGACTGCTGAAAGCTCTCCAACAACTGCACAAAAAAATAAAAAATAAAAATAAAAACATGGTATAAATGATGACTGCCAAGGGATAAAACGATGGAGGAATTAGAACTTAGATATGATGAAACATTTCACTAACTACTCCACAGAGAGCTACTGTTAAAAAAGACATCATATGATACCAAATCACATTCTATAATTAAAACAACAGTGAGCTGAAGATTGGCGATCTACCATCTTAATACTATGTATCTTTTCCCTTCTCCCACCAAACCAAACAACCAAAATCGATTAAACAAGGAATGTTTCTATTTAATTAAACCCACTAGATCCAACAAATACGAAGCAGTACATTTGATTAAGATTTTGCTTTGTATACAATGACAACTACCAGAACTCAACATTATGAAGGTGTTTCATATATTTTGATTAAGGTTTACTTGGCATGGAGTGTGGGTTTTCAAGTCAATAGAACTAAAACTACACTTACATTTTCCAATATTGGTGTCTCATACAGCTCAACAAACTTTTCTCTAAGTATAGTGTTCATTTGATCCACATCACATGCATGCGTCCAATATGAATCATGGACTCCTGTCGTCACAAGCCAGCATACAGCAATGAGGAAAGAAAATGATAGATAAAGAAGCAAGTGAAAGTAATCCCACTACAAAAGAACCTGCAAAATTTAAGCCTGCCCTTTTGCAGGCAACTGCAGTCATCATCATATGAGAACCATCAAGGGAGTGGACAAAATTTGGAGGGAAAGCTGTCTTCTGCCGCTTGACCATGACCTGCATCAGTAACAGAAGAATGACAAATTTGACATTTGAAACCTAGAATTCTATCCTTAATTCATTCCCTTCAATATTTTAGTCAGGCAAAACCCAATGCCCTAGAGATTCCAAATATAAGATTAGCCTCTTGTTTCTCCATAATGCTGTGCCAAGTTTGGCTAAAATTTCATCTCTCCGTTCCATTTAAATGCAGATGCAGCTCCAACAAATATTGGGAAAACATTGATTGAGGCCCAAGCAGAGCCATATGCATTCAAGTCTTGTAATGAATTCCTAGCATGCCTCTGGTTAGTCTCCAAACTAGTTCTAGCTGGTAAAGAAGGAGGCAAACATGAGGGCATATTGAAATACATCACATACATGTTTCAAGCAAGCCAGCTTATCGATTATCAAGCACCATAGCTACATGCAAAATTTAAGTCACCTACATCTTTACATCCCCAGAGACAGCCACCTTAGACCCTGTTGGTGGGCATTTATTTTGGAAGTACTCTTGTGCTAAGTTCAGCACCACCACAATGCTACCCCATCCCACCCATAGAACTACCAAAAGGGTGTAGAGTGATGCCAGTTAGCAAGAAAGAAGTTGAGGAAGCAACTAAGGTTTATATTCCAAGGAAGCTGCAAGAGAACATTGAAGAACAACCTAGAGGAGATGCAAAGACATGCAGGGTTAATAAATTATGATCCTCAGACAACTTATCCCAATTCCTCACAACATGTTGCCAATATATTTCATATACGTGGTGCTATGCATAGTTAACACCTAGACTGGCAATGGAAAACAGAAAATTTACAAGCCAATTAACCAGAAACCAATAACAAAGCTAGATAGAGTCACCTTGTCAGTTTCACGTTGCAGTGCTAAAACCTGTAGAGAAGTTTTGATCTGCAGGCAATTGTATAATGGGATGCTAAGTTACATTGGCCACTTAACTGGGGCAATGTAATAATAACACCAATCATCATTTATGATCGTGCAAATTTTGCAGAACTTACCAGATGCCTCCCTAATTTACGGTAAGGTTGCACAACAGGAAGCCCAAGTGGAGTTGTCCACCTCACAGGCTCATTTTCAGAGGCAATAATCTGACCATGATCAAGTAATCTGGTTATTAGTCACACAGCTAGTAAACAACTAGCAAACAAGAATGTCGAACTACTTATGAAGCAACTAAATATAAAAAGGAAATATATAAAAAAATGACCAATGAGTGAGAGGGAGACACCTTGGCACAGTCACCAAGCCAGTGCATGATGCTTCGTGCAGCTCCAAACATCTCTCCTAAGGCAGTTAAGGTAACCTGCTCAGGAAAAAAAATGCAATAGTCAGTCACAGACAAGTATGCGTGTTCCATGCAAGTGAGGTTAAGCTGTGTCAATCTTCTGGTCCTACCTTTGCAGCATAGCAAGAAGCACCAAAGATATCTGACTCATCTGCAATCAAACCACGTTCTTTCAGCCGCCTCTTAATTTGGTCTCTTGCACCAATGTAAGTGACACCATACACAGATGTCATCACTGTCTGCTTCACCAATTTCCTATCCACCTAGACAATACCAAGATCCAGGTCAGCCATCAGTTAAACTATGGAAGGCAAAATAAGAAAATCCATCAGGCAAGATGACACTCTACACTAAACAAGGAGGAAAATGCAAGGTTTTGGCCTAGTGTGGGTAGGTTAAGGTTTCCTCAGTGAGAAAAGATAGTGATAAGCAAGAATAAAACATTCTATAGAACCTGATTAATTAATGCCTTTGCACGAAGTGCATCAGGGAAAATTGCAGGATCTTTCTGTGCATCTCTCTGCATAATCTCAAGTACCCTGCACAATAAAATGTACTTTATTGTGACATTGCTTTTAAGACCACTTCCCTTTCTAAACAATAAGCAATGAAATATTATTGATATATGTGCATATATCTATATCTGAAATACATAGATAGAATGCAATAGGCAGAAAAGCAAACACAGAAAACCAAAAGTTACATAAATTTCTCATAAGGAGATTGATTTCTCATATTTCAGCAATTAGCTTTAGACAATTAGATCTGAGTTTTGGATTATGTTTTAATATGGACCACAAATTTACCAGCTTGATTGGTTCACCTAACAATATTGTGCCCAAATCTCTTTCAATTTTCTTAAGTAAACAGCTTACCTAGCAGCTATACCCGAGTAGACATCAGCAGGCTTCTCCCCAGCTACAAGGTTAACAGCAGCTGCTCCCAACTACCAAACAACAGGGAAAAAATTACCAGTAAAGTATAATGTGGATTTGCAGACAGAACAGGCTTTTTTTGTGGGGATGGGTGTTTAAATGAAAATGGTGCAACAAAGTTTGAGAAGACAGCTTATATGTGTAAAAAACAAAAAGATGGTATCAAATACACGCAATAGAAAAAAAAAAAAAAAAGCGAATAAAATAGAGGATTAATTCATTCAAGAACATAAAATCACTGACTTTCATTTCTACTAGATAACGCCACTACCTTGTCTCTGCCAAGTGCAGCATAGTGTTGTAGGCCATTGCAGGAACCATCCTATGTAAAGCCACAATCAGAAATAAGTAAATCCATGACAGATCAAATTGGAGAACTAGCGCACACGCGAGAGAGAGAGAGAGAGAGAGATGTGGTTTGGCAATAAATGGAAAGGAGCTTATGAAAAGATAATGTTCTATCTCCTACAACAAAAGAAGACCATTAAGCATTGAAGAGAAGTGAAAACATGAAGGCATCCTGTTCTTGCCTTGTCCCCTTTTCTTTTCCCTTTAATTCTCCTCCATTTGGATATAGACAGTACAGATTTTATACAAGGGATAACAAAAGAGGGCATTCAGCCCCCATAAAGTGGACGCATACAATTCATATTTACCTAGAATGAGCAAAACCAGGCAGTTTTACAGCATTTATCTGAAATCCATAAATGTAGCGAATGTTTCCACCCATACATACAGAAATTCAGAGCATTTTATTAACACCCAAAAACCCTCAACAATCAAACTGTAGAGAAATAACATCCACCTCCTTCTCAATCCATGCAGTTCTTCACATTCTGCTTGAACACATGATGACTGAGAGGACAGTACCCTGGAGGGCACTTGCCCAATCACAACAAACAGCTCTATCATCCAATAAAACATGTAACATACTTTTGTTTTTCACAAAAAAGGACAGAAAACAAAATCCATTTTAGAGAAGATAGACTCATCATTTTTTCATGTTTACAATTAGAGCTAAATTTTCTGATGTACCCAAAAAAAAAAAAAGACATAGAACCATGAACTAAAGAAAAAGTAAATAATCAGTCAATCTACTCCCCAATCTTCTTACCCTATCCAGCTATCCTAACTCCACAACCCAACCTAGTGCAGTGCCCAGAAATATTTTTTCAAAAAAAGATTACAAAGAATTCATATGAGCACAATCAGATAAACAGGGTGAAGGAGATACTTGGTGAACAGTAACATGGGAAATGTATGTTTCTGGAGAAGGGCTTCTCAAAGCTTCACTGAGATTAATGCAAACTGCCAGGAACTGAAGTGGATCTTCTGCATGCAACCACCAACGAGATCCTTCTAGTGGCTTGTCTGCAGAATCAAATATATCATCCAAGTGATTCTCTGTAAAAGCTATCCGACCTTCATATGATAACTTGTCCACACCACCGCCAAATAGGTTTGCAAGGTGGATCTTCAGCCACCGTAAGCCTGATTTTCCCAGAGGGCGTCCCTCTGCAAACTCCAGGATACCCCGACATAGATCTGAACCAAGATGATTTAAGTATGGGTGCATAGGATATGCACGCCCTCTGAAGTCAACATTGTGTGGAAAATAAAAACAATCCTCATCCTTCATTTTACGTGCCACCTGAACCAAATAAATTTCATTAGCATAAAAAACTTCAGGAAATTGAAACTTTACTCTCTAGTGAGGTGTAATGGATCTTACAGCAAGCTTGAGTTCTACATCACAACGTTGAGAGTATCTCTCCCTGTTCTCTTTTGTTGCAGATCGGACTTTCCACTTCCATTTCCTCAAAAGAGTTTCATCTTCAGTATCTGGCTTCTCTGGTAAAGGAACCTGCAAGGAAGAGGTTAGATGAAAAAGGTCTAAATGAAGAGAATATATCAGAACTACCGCATAAGCACAAAAGATGAAATACATTATTGCTTGAATAATCATGGATTACTTGTGGAAGCATTCAAATATAGAGCTTGTATTAGCTACTCACATCATTGCGGTCTACCAAATGAGCAAGGCGGCCTCCACTATTCCACATCCTCTCTACAACACTAAGTACCCTCTTGTTTACCCTCCATTTGGTGTTTCCAAGAGTATCCAGAGCCTGACATATATTTCCAAATTATTATTAGAAAATCCTAGCAAAAACATAAAGTAAGCTGGTGAAACTACAAACAAGTATTGGCTAATCAAGCTGATCTATTCTTCTCTCATTTTATTATTAAAAAAGGCGCCAAAGTGCACAGCATCCCGCATTGTGGGGTTCAGGGAAGGCATTCCATTATTGGCTAATAAACACTGTGGGGTTTGAGGCTCTCAAGTTATGTTATTATGTTTAAAAAAAAAAAAAACAAAACAAAACAAGTATGCAATTTATGTAAGCTTTGAACACCTCAAAAACTGGCTGTAGTTGTGGTTTAGGAGTCCTCTTCACTGCTTCACGTTGTTGTTTAACACCATGGGTTCGCATGACATAGGATGGCAAGAACAAATGAGCCCCTTTGTCATAACTGCAGTGGGCCAAAAAATATTGGTTGGTTAATGAAGATTAATCTGTAAGAAATATTTAAAACTTATTATCTTGCAGATTCGTGCAAGGGCCTCAAATAAGCCATTAACTACATTATTCACTGCAATTTGTAATATGTTTGAGCAAGAGATCCCTGAACCCTTACATATAAGGGCATAAAAATAAATAGATCTTTTTTCCATGCCAACTAAATCAAAAGAGCTCACATTACTATCTAAGATCAGTTCCAGGTTTAAATTCTCACACATACATTATTTGACCTTTAATATGTTTTGTCACCATACTGGCTAATTTATACCAAAGTCTCTATAAATTATAAATCTATTCATACATTCCATTATGCACTTCTTAAAGTTATTAAGATGAAAGAAGAAGGAACCATCAATAATTGTTCTACCTACCCAGAGAACCTATCGTTTACCACTTTCATATAAAAAGAAAAATGAATTGTGCTTGCTAGCCCAAGACTTTTTCATCAAAACATCCCCAGGGATCAAAATTACATCACTTAAATTATCAATGCCACTAATGAGTCTTTCCTAAAAGCTTTTATTACAAAAAGGCCATTCCCTGATTATGATCCTATTTGACAGGAGTCTTGAGAGAAAAAATTAGTTATAAATATACTCTTTAGCATTTCAATGAAAAATGATAGTTTATAAGCTCATAAATCAAGAATTTTTTGGCAGACTAATGATGGTGTCCAAGGTACTCAACTTCATTAAGACGAAGAAAAAAAGAAGAGAAGAAAACGTTGCCAGTTCCATATATCTTGCTATAGAAACAGAAACAACATTTCCCAGTGTGATGAGCTTAAGAGTTTATACCTGATAAAGTAATTGATATTAAAATAGGATAAAAAGCAGTAAGGCTGCGAAATAAAAAGCAAAATTTGCAATACCCTGTCCATTTGACTGGTGGTACCAACATTGGCATATATGGAATAACCATGTGCCTTGCCTGCATAAAAAGGGGGAAAAAAATATTTATGGTTCCTCACAAAAGAAAGGAAGAGGGAAAAGGAGGGGGGGTGGGGAAAGAGAGCTTCAAGAATGGGGACAATAAAAAATTTACAGATTCTACGTGTATCAGCTCTATTGTTGTAAAATCCAATTTATCGGCTTGTAAATTATAAATTTACTACTAACCACCAGCATGCAATTCCAGTAATGTGAATGATGTACATATAAAAAATCCTTCATAGAAGAAGCACATCTCCAATGCCCTGAAGATCCTAGCAGCAATGATGGAGTTGGGTTTTCACTAAAACAACAGATGTCTAACAGGATTACTCACAGTTCTCTCAAGGCCTTTGAGGACCAGTGGATCACATTCAATGACACCATATCTTCTGCTTGTCTTCCTGTTCAAACAAAGGCCAATCAGTGTCAAATTAAAGAGATAACAAGGGAAAAGGGGAAAAAAGCATCCAGCGACAAAAATGAGTGCTTACTTTTCTTTGGCCACAGTCCTAAATGTGTGTATAAATGCAGGTCGAATATCAGGTGGACCATCATCTAACTGATTAGCAGCAGGCTGTATATAAGCTGTCTCTATAAGCAATCCAATCAGACGGCTCCCAACCTGCAAGGTGCAAGGACAGAGATCATTACTAGTATTAACTGTGTATGTAAGGAGTAAGTTAGCTCTTACTAATGATTAGAGGAAAGCAAACCTTAGCCTTAGCATCCTGACTCCAGGGTCTTGAATCATCCTGTCCCTTCACAATCTGTCTTACTGCTGCCAGCTTTTGTCTTTTTATCAATTCAGTAACCTTTTTCCTTAGCTTTTCTTTCTCCTTCATGGCAGCATCATACTCAACTTCCTTATTCTTCTTACCATTATCTTCTTTCTTTGTTGCATTCTCCAAGAACTTCTGTATCCTAACCTGCCCATAACATACAAATTAGTTCTCATAATTTACAGAGGAAATAAGTCTGCAGTTGCTATGACTGCAATATGGACTAAGATTAGCATGCCCAGGTGTTCTTATTTCCTCAGCTTCAAGAAAACAAATGGAAGGAACTTAGTAATAGCAAAGGGAGGAACAAACATTTGGATATAATATGCCATTAAAGACTAAATCAGAAAAAATCTGCCAGCTATAAAACAAGGCATTAATACAAATGTTTGTAACTGAAGGGACAGAGGCATTGTCACTCAAAGAAAACAACAAAAGAGTATGAATCCATTGCAACTCAACCTTTCTAAGAATTAAATAGGATATGCTTTGTAAGAAAGACTAGTAAGAAATTCACTCCCGTGATGAATACTTGTTTATCCTTCGAGAGATGAATAGTTTTGGATTTTTTTTTTTTTTTCAAAGGAATCAAAATTCACCCCAAGAGGGGCATGGCATAAAAGGTCAAATGAAAAGGTAGAAAAGCATGGAAACTTGATGCATCAAATGGTGCTACATTACATTGTTCTGCCCTGCCTTAATTTAGGGCCCAAATGGAATCACAAATGAAAGAGTCGAGTATAGTGTGCCGGGAAAAATGAAAATTCGAAAATTAATACCCACTCCCTTCCACCCCAAAGGAAAAAATAAATAAATTAAAAGATGTCCAAGTACAATTCAAATCACAACAACCAGCAGAGAAAACAAAGAAGACAGCTTGAATATCACCCACCTCCTGCTCAATTGCATCACCAATAAGGCAAGCAGCTGCCACGACCCTTGCACGGCCATGTTCTCCACACGTCATCATCATTGCCGTCAGTTTATGCATGGCAATAACTGCCATCATATCAGCCGGCAACTGATCGAAATATGGAGCATAACCTGGCCTAATTTTACCAAGTCTAATCAACTCCTGCTCTTTCAGGATAGCATCTCTCAAAGGCTCAAACCAACCAAGAAACAAGGCTTTCATATAAGGCAAATTTGGAGCCAACTTCTTCTCACACATGTCCATCAGAAGCTCCCTATACTCATTTGCTGCTTGTTCCCATGCTTCAGTCTCAATCTTAACCTGCCTTCTCCTCAAAGCATTAAACTTATCCAACCCCATCCCACGCGCAACTCTTGGTTTCCCAGCCATCTTGTGTTCGCTGACCCTTTCATCTTCTCTCCTCATTTCCTGCACCAATTCCTGCACTTCATCAACAAAAGACACCTCGTCTTCGACATCCGTTGATGAGGGAACTGCCTCGGCTACACTGGCGTACCCTCTTGGGCAAAACCCACAACACAAATACCCATTAGACAGCAAAACATTATTACTGCTATTGTTATCGCCGTTTCTCAATAATCCAAACCCTGGCTTGCCAAGATGATCCTCATGAGTCCGGATTCCACCGGCTCGGCAAAGCCCCAGTTGGGGATTTGAGACTTTTAATGGATAACACTTGAATTTCTCGGGAAAAATGGGTTCTTGAGAGAAGCCAAGAAAGCTGCTAGACCGTGAAAAAGAAAGAAAATTGAGGGACTTTGAATATCGCTTCGAAATGGCTTGATTGGCGATGTTTCTCCACATAACTGTGGATCCTTTTTGTGTGTTTAGACAAGGAATTGAAGGTCTAATGAGGTGATCGAACTTTCTTGCAGACAGTACGGGTGGCTCCGTAACGAACATCAAATCAGGGTAAAATGCTTGAAGAAGTGAACCAAATTAAGCGGAAATCAAGAGACTGAGGTATAAATGGAAATGGGTTCATGAAGAAAAAAATGGGATACATCGAATTAAACAGGGGAATGGGGAATAACAGAATGCATACAGGGTTAGCAGCAGCAGCCGCCTTAAACCCTCCCAAAACCTTCTTTGTTTTGGGCTCTTTCAGCCATTCAGTATCAGGAAGGGCATTTCCGCAATCTTATTGTCCTTCGGGGACTAGGGCTGGAAATTATGAAGACTTGGATGGACCCCACCGGCTAGTATGGATCAATCGCAAGCCAAATTAAACTTCTTGGCTTTTATTCCCAATTATTTTTTCTTTGGGGTCCATAGTTTTAGTAAATTACATTTGTCACTAGAAGTTTAGAGAGTGATTCACATTACACCCTTCTAAAAATTACAAATAATATGGGAAAAAGTTCAAGTTAGGCTACAAGAATTACATTCGTAGTTTTTCTGATCATCAAAAGTACAAATCATATAGTTTCATTCTTGCATATAACAAAATCGCATCACATTGTCACACTAGTACTTATCGAACCCATTACCATAACAACTGCACATGTTTATAATGTTACCATAACCTAAGAGCTTCCAAACTAAAACGTGCAGATGGTAACAAATTGTTCCATGAAAATTTCCACTCTCTCAATTATATCTCCCTCCACAAGGTGAAAATGTTCTTGGCTTTGGTAATTAAAGTTCAATATTTAGACTCCGGCATTCAAGATGAAATAAGATTGATGCACACCTCCCCCCCCCCCAAAAAAGAGAGAGAGAGAGAGAGAGCTTCTCTGTATTTTTTGGCCATATTCATTTTGTTTAGTTTCATATATATATAATGCCTGCTCTTTCCAGTGTGCTTAGCCAACGATATTGTTGTAGTATCTCTTTTTGGGCTTCGGCCCTCCATGTGAACCAACAGGGGAAAAAAGAGAAGAAACGTACGGGGGCAATGGATCAAACTAAAGAAATGCAAATGAAGCATTCCATGGCCTGCAGCCCAAGTTTTAAAGATTTCTCTCTACAGATTACAGTTGCCTTCTCCTTACACAGTTTTCACGAGTTCATACATAATATTCCCATCGCATTGAAAGAGAAGGGTGACATGTGAAAAAATTAAACGAACCACTAGAAAATGTTAATGCATTTCACGTGGTATGTACACAGAGAGTTATGTGTGGGAGAAAAGAACATGTAACTTTGCAGACAACGAAGTGGTGGACAAATCATGTGGCTGGTTAAATTAGCTTCCTATATTTATATACCGGAGCAGAACACCGCTTCAAATATGTGGATAGACCTTCTGTCTTCCACAGAGGACTGTTGCTATGGGCATAGACTTTTCTTCTTCCTCAGAGGGCTGTAGCTGTTGGCTGAAAACAACAGATATTGCACAATCCAACAGACCTTATCATATCACCAAAGCTGCTACCAAAATCCATTCATCGGTTGGAACAGAAGCACAAGAGCTCCACAACATTGTGTGATGCACAGGGGAGAAAAATAAAGTGCACCCATTAAGGAAAAATTAATGACAAAAATACCTCTTTAAGCCAGCTTACAGATCAATGCTGTTCCTTGCATTCTCAGGGT
The DNA here is from genome assembly GCA_020883675.1 of Bruguiera gymnorhiza. NCBI lineage: Eukaryota > Viridiplantae > Streptophyta > Magnoliopsida > Malpighiales > Rhizophoraceae > Bruguiera > Bruguiera gymnorhiza. The sequence goes on from JAIRCJ010000141.1 coordinate 172,938, forward strand.
GCCCTGCACTGTTGCTCTCTTTCTCTGGGACATCCTCACATTTTCTTGTCTTCTCTTTCCTATCTACACTGAATATTGATTTGTCTCCATGGTCTGTGCTTTGCCTAGGGTCTTCTCCTTTCTCTCTCTGGTCCATAATTGATTTAGCCTCTCTAAAGTCTGTGCTCTTACAGGGATTGTCAGATTGATCTCTATCTGGTCCACATCATTTTTTCATATGTCATGATTTCTCAATTGCTGATATGAACTTTTTCAGGTGCTTGATATATTGTGGGTAAAGTTCCAAGTCACAGTGATTCCCTCCTTTAACCCATAAAGGTTCATACTTCTCTTTGCAAAGCTCCCAAAGCTGCTTGCCGTGGGAAAAATCCACAACATCATCAGCAGTTCCCTGCAAGCAACAGGAAATCAAAGAGAAACAAAACCCACCACATGAGCAAAACCTGAGAAGACGCTGGTAAGTAATAATGCTTTTTTGTGATAGAAATTCCAGCTCCAATTGAAGGCAGTGCACGGCTAACCAATATGTCAGCATTTGGCATAATATGACAACAGAGGCCACAAAATGCCCACTGCTTATCGCAGCAGCTCATTTATAACAAAAAAGAATGTTTTATACCAAAGTGACAACCACTTAAACACAAAAATCTCAAACCTTGACTGTTCAACCACAATCCCCATTTCACAATATTTCATTGCAGTGGCTACTCGGAAAGTATGGCAAAAGTATCATAGATAGGAAGAGGGCAACAGGGAGAGAGGAAAAAGTTGACGGCAAGAAAAAGAAACAAGACAGTTGAAATTTCTTTTTTCCTTTTCAAAAGATAAGTGAATTTGAAAGCAGAGAAGAGTTTGCATTACATTTCTTTCCTCACCTCCTCTCATTGTGAAGGACACAGCTTCATAATCACAGGCATGTTTTAAAGAGAACTGCGGAATCATTGAAAAAATTTAAATGGGCACATAGAACTAGGGAACTACTGACCAATATGTAAATGGCAACCTAGAATCAGGGAACTACTGACCAAAATTTAAATGAGCATGTTGAATATGCTTTAGACAAGATTTTGCAAGCAAAGATGGACCACCCTTTTTTAAGAACCATGCCCCAGATAGATCTCTCCTTTAATAGGTAAAGTGACTATCAACACAAATTATCATTGATTTAAAAACCACAAAGAATTGACAAGACTGTAAAAATCTAGATATGGTTAGGCACTCCACATGATATGGCTGCATCCTTTATTTCACTAAGAACTCTTGACCTTCAGCTGAGAGGACATCAAAAGTATCAACCAACAGAATGGACAATAACCACACAAAATCAACTATGCCAAAATCACAACTAATCGCTCTCTGCAGCATATTCTTTTTCAGCAGGATTGAAGAGCCACACACAGCCTCAGACATATTATTCAACCAACAATAAGATGGAGATAAGCAACAGGCAGAAGCATCAAAATGCAGCACTTTGAATTTTTTACCAACGGCTTGGCATGGGGATTATCAAGTAACTGAATATAATATCATTCTTTTAACATGTCGCCATTTAAACTTTCAAAGAATTGATTCAGGTACACAAAAGGTTCATTTAAAGTGGAAGACCAAAAGACAACATCTCTACCAACAAATATCTATGGTGGTGCCAAAAAAAAGGCAGAAACAAGAACCCTAGATGCCATATTCTCAGAAGCGCATATAAGTACTCTGCCATAACCATAAAACCAAAACAAGAAAAGGAAGACTCACATGAATCACGAGTACAGGACAATTGACAAATGGTATCTTGTCAATATTCTGCAAAATAAAAAAGCAAACTACCATAAGATTACAATTCATTTACACAGATTGGACAAAAAAACCCAGTGTTTTGAGTGTTTAACCTTATATATATCAAACCAATATGTTCGCTTCACTGGGCACATCACCCGGAGGCCAGATGCGATTGCACTGTGAAGAACCACAGCTCTTAATTTTGGTAAACTGGTTGCCAGGTCTAAAGTGGGTCCACTCCCGACTGATTGCCCATATAAGATAATATCCTCTTCCTTTGCCCCATAGTTTTGTCCAAGGCACCTATAGGCAGCTTCTATATCAGCATAAGTATCCTGCTCACTCGGCTGTCCAAAACAGAATAATAATCAATAATTAACATTTCAGTTATTCTCTAGATACTGCCCGGAAAGGGAAAAAAAAAAAACTTGAGATAGCCATAAAATTTACATATAAAACTGATACTTTATTAGTTTACTAAGATGTTTCAAAAGTATAAAGAAGCTGCATGCTTAGCTTCACGGTGATTTTATTATTCTCGTAAGATAGCAGTGCAAATGAGCGAGTCCCCTTCCCACATCACCTTAAAAAGAAACCCACAGCACTTGGCATTCCTTCAACTCTACCTGAATCTATTCAAACCATTTGATTTCTAAAATATAATCTCATATCATGAGCGCAAAATATCATAAAGAAAATGGAACAGAAAGTTGACAATTTCAAAGTTCCCTTTCCTCAACTTCCCCCTCCTTTCAAAATCTACTGTCAAACAATCCAAATCCAACAAAAAGAAAAAGGGAGAAAATTATTTCAGGCCACACTTTCTCTGCAGCCAAAAAAAGAACCATACCTTCCCACTCGACTGTCCATACCCACTGTAGTCGTACCTGCATACACAAAAACACCAATCACTTCAAAGCTCAAACAAGCAATAAACTCCCAAAAGAAAGGAAAATTTTCTAAGTTAATAATAGCGGGAAGTGACTTGCCCCATCAAGTTAACTCTCAGATGCAAACTAAGTTCTCTAAACAAGTCATACATCTGACCCAGATCGGCGGCGTTTCCATGAGAGTAAAGTAAAGTCAGCGAGGCCGCAGGGTTCTTAAAGTACACGGCCACCACCTGGTTCCCTCTCTTGGTATTCAGCTTCAAAACATCGACGTTTTCCTTCAACCCCAAACCCAACTGAATCCTGGAAGAGACCATCCTCAGCTTTCCACTCACCTGGTCAATTACAACCTCGTACGACGGCGGACACGGCGGAAAATACGCGAACTTTGCCGCCAAAGACGACGTAGCCGCCCCCATCACAATCACCACCACCCAATAGAAAAAACCCAGAGAAAAATAAAAATTACCCAGAACACAATTCTACTGGTAGATTTAAGACACGGAAAAACTAGCTCAAATCATAAAAGAACCCCCAAAAAAAGTAAACTTGAATCATAGCACGTCGAAATTTCTCGGAAACCCGATTCAGTTGCACTCCAGTAATGAAAAACGAACCGGGTTTCGAGAGGCAATGGGAATCGAAGGCGTTCGGGGTTGGAGCTATTGCTTAATAGAGTGTTTGGACGGAGAGAAACAGAAAGAAAACAACTAAGACGGAGAAGACAGGAAAGTGGAGGAACATCCGGCGAGTAAAGGAAACAGAATGTGACACGTGCCGCGCCGATTAACAGGATTCTAAAATTTCCATTTCATTTAATTTATATTTCTTTCTTTCTTTCTTTCTTTCTTTCTTTTCTTTTGCTGTTTTTTCTTTTTTTCATTGGAATTTCATTTTTTTCACATTCTGTTGTTCGAATTCTAACTTTCAAGAGAGAGTTCGAGTCAATAGGTAGTAAGATTATGATAAAATCGTGGAGTTGAAAAAATCGCTAAAATTTGTAACAAAAAAAAAAAAGAAATTATAGCTTTGAAACAAAAATCCCATTCCAATAGATGAATACCAATGAACAATCAATATCTACACGATATGCATGCCACCATCGCCTGTAAATAAAAATAAAAAAATTAATTAAAAAAAGGGAGAGTTTTGCTCATTCTGTTAGGTTTATGTATAAATGGTTAAGTTTTTTTTTTTCTTTATCAATTAAGAAAAATAAACAAGTAAAAAGAATGGTCAAGTGGCTCGTGATAAAACACGGCTGCCAAATCGAGAAACACGTCCTGTCTTCGCATCACTTGTCGAGCAAGGCAAAGATTGGTCGAAGTGGGCGCATTTATTTATTTATTTATGCATAATAATTCATGAAATAGCATGTTTTAATATGGCTTTCAGACAAAATATGCCGAAAAGAAGAGATCCTGACACATGGAAAGCATCGGGGAGTCGTAGATTCAGAGCAATGTGGGACAGAATTTCACCAGGCCTGGGGGAATACACAGACTTCGCAGGAAAACATGGATGTATTTGTTGTTGGCCATTTCCTTAAAAAATAAATAAATAAAAACAATTATTTTTTGCCCATATGTGCATGGAATCTTCCCTCATTTTCAGTTTTCTTGTGATCTATTCAGCATCTACTCCGATGTGTATCATTAGCATCACTCCTATAACAAAATTCCATGATAATGCAGAGACGCAATGCAATGAAACAAAGTCCCTTAGTTACGTCTTCCTTTCAATAACATCTAAAGTGCACTAGAAAAAATTTAAACAAAGGTTTTTTAATCCTAATTCAACTAGAAAGACACAGAACAATTGGCAATTGGTTCTTATGGCCAACCAAAAAAAAAAAAAAAACTAGACGAGGGATGTTAGATTATTTTTTTATATATATAATCCGATGAAAAATATCCATCCATTGTGTTGTTATTTTTATCCTTTTACGATTTGATATCAAAACTCTCATTCATACAGTGTTGCATTCCTTTTCAATGGCATTATGAATGAATTTTTCGTGCAGATAACGTGATTACATTTAGACATACACTGAAAGAGGGCCTCATTGGAGTCTTGTTTGCGAGAATGTTTGGGTATTGCATTATTTGAGTTTTCCAATATACCCAAAAAAAAAAAAAAAGTTTCACAAAATATGTCCAGCTACTATACTATCGGTTAGGTTAATAATTAAAAATTAAAAATAAGAATTTAAGTAGGCTTCAATCTCATGCCTTGGAACGGAAATGAGTCCTTTTTTTTTTTTTTTTGGCCCAATGCTTCATCTTGTTATTGAGAAAATAAAATAACACCAAAATTATAATCTGAAATTTAACCCAAGTGTTATTGAGAAAATATGTATTCAATTTTTACAGGGATACTTTGCATTGCAAGGCAGGGTTTAGAGATTGGACAACACAAACTTCTCATGTTGGAGAGGTATATATAGGAAGCTGTCTCTGATGCCCATATATGTTGACTTTTTCTTTTACCATTTGCATTTTTTCTTTCTGGTGGTACATTTCCATTTGTTCACTAGTAGTTGGAACTTCAACTGTCAGTGTAGAAGAACTTCAAAATTATACTTGGGTCTCAAAGTAGCCATCTTTTGAAGACCCCATCACTCCCTTGAACCCAGTATATATATATATATATATATATATATATATATATATATATTAGCAGCAGTATATCTTCAATAAACAGCTGTATGTAAATGTACAATTTTCAAGATTATAACAACCTTACTTTTTTTTTTTTTTCAAAAAAAGGAATACGAGCAGCGATTGTGGAGCCCAAACACAACTCAGAACACCCACCCGGTACGTTATTATTGTTAGTATCATTATATCCCACCGTATAAGTATTATTATTTCCATAAAATATTATTATTATTATTATTAGATTCATATAAAACTGAATGAAATGGTACTCGAGACCTTTTCGTTTTCCTCTCACTTTTGCTTTATAATATTCAAATTCCGATTGATTTATCATCAGATGATGCTACACCATGCCGGTGTTCTACGGAAATTATACTTGACCGTCAATCCTCACCGTCAAAATCTCCAAATCACATCGTGGACGATACGCACGCTCGCGGTTTTACCATCATCCAATGATATCCGTTTCTATACCATTGGATCTGAACTAAAGCAACGAGAGAACAATAAATGGTTCCCAGCGGTTGCTATGATGCTGATGCGTCAAATCATGAGTGAAGGTGCAACAAATCACTATACAAACTTCTGCACCAAATGAAAACCACACAAACTAAAAATTTTTCTTAATTATAATATTTTTATGTTTTTCGAATAACGGCAAAACAAAACAAACACAGAACTGAGACGTTGAGGTTGTCTTGTCTCTCCCTCTCTCATTTCAAAGCCAGAACTTTTACTTGTGACAAGCTGTTCCTCCAACGAGCAAAGCAGATTACAACTCTTGAATCCAAAAGGTAACCCGTCACATAACTACCAAAGCTTAACGGTTTAAGTATACCCACATTGATCTCTGCTTCATATTTATCTCTTTTTGTCGGATTCGTCTTTCAGCAAAGATTGTTAGTTTGGGATCTGAATGTGTTTTGGGGCTTACGATCTGAATCTAATGAGAGCTGTACTAATTACTGCTTCAGTTTCTGGTGTTTGAATTAATGGGTTTTTAATTCTCGTGGCTGAATCATCACTTGTTCTCCAAAGTGTTGATCTTTTCGTAGAAATGTCAGAAATCTAGGTTCATAAATGGAGTTCACATTTAAAATTGTTGATGGGTTGGCTAGGGTTTTGAGATTTGGTTAGTTTTGATCAGTGAGGAATTTTGGGACTTGATTACTATGGATGGTATTGGGCAATTACCTGAATTTGGGTCAACTGTATCTATTCCTCCATTGTTGAGAAATGGGGTTTGCCGGGACGATGATATTTGTCCAAGGCAGGTGTCGCCCATTAGGATTGGTGGGTCGAGGAACACGAGTCCCTTGGGCCGGGTAGGATCAAGGAATACTAGTCCTTCTAGGCAAAAAGTGATCAAAACAAAGCCCCGTGGCTTGGATGAGGAAACCGCAGCTACATTTGGTAAACCTGTTCACCCTGATGTTCAAATGGAGGATAAATTATGGGCTATGTTGCCTGAAGATCTGCTAAATGAAATTTTAGCTAGGGTTCCTCCTTTCATGATATTTCGTCTCCGTTCAGTTTGTAAAAGGTGGAACTTGATTCTACAAGATGGTAGTTTTCTTAAGTTTCACTCTCAAGTGCCATCTCATGGGCCTTGCCTTCTAACGTTTTGGAAGAATTCACAGACTCCACAATGCTCAGTTTTTAGCTTGCCGCTGAAAACTTGGTATAGAATTCCATTCAACTTTTTGCCACACTGGACATTTTGCTTGGTTGGTTCCTCTGGGGGGCTCGTTTGCTTTTCTGGGCTTGATGGACTGATTTTCAGAACATTAGTATGTAATCCACTCACACAAACTTGGAGGGCATTGCCAAGCATGCATTATGATCAGCAGAGGCAATTGATAATGGCTGTTGATAGAACAGACCGGTCATTTAAAGTGATAGCTACTAGCGATATATTTGGTGATAAGTCATTGCCTACAGAAGTTTATGATTCAAAGGTTGACAGGTGGTTGCTTCACCAGATCATGCCTGCAGTGAATCTTTGCTCCTCAAAAATGGCTTATTGTGACTCCAGATTGTATCTGGAAACCCTTTCTCCACTTGGCTTGATGATGTATAAGCTTGACACAGGTTATTGGGAACACATTCCGGCTAAGTTCCCACGGTCTTTGTTGGATGGATATTTGGTTGCTGGCACTCAGAAGCGTTTGTTTCTAGTTGGAAGGATTGGCCTTTATAGTACTCTTCAAAGTATAAGAATCTGGGAATTGCATCATGCAAAGATCATGTGGGTGGAGATTAGTAGGATGCCACCAAAGTATTTCCGAGCTTTGTTGAGATTATCAGCTGAGAGGTTTGAGTGCTTTGGACAGGATAACTTGATATGTTTTACGTCTTGGAACCTAGGAAAGGGACTTTTATATGATGTGGACAAAAAGGCCTGGTCCTGGATTGCTGGTTGTGCTCTTCAGTCATACAACAGACAGGTTTGTTTTTATGAGCCAAGATTCGATGCTTCCATACACTGATTCAGAAATTTTTGCATTGTCGCTCTGCTGTTCACCTGACATTCAGAGGAGTTAAGGATATCAGCTTCAATCAGCACACTGTGTTTTTCAGAGAGTTCCGTGCCTTTCTCTTCTGCAAATGCAGTGATGCTGATGACTAATGGTTCAATATTGCTTTACTTTGCATTCGCTATTAACTCCATTGGTGCAATCCTAGGAACCTGGAACATAACTAGAATTTTGTATTGTGCTGTCCATGTCATATTACCCGTAACAAATCTCTGACGCATATGACTTAGTGCTTCAGATGAATTTCCTTGCTTGTTAGTGAAGACACTCTCGATGTTTATATATTCTTGAGGACATCCATCCTACCAAAGGCTACCAATGAATCCAACTCCTACACAAGTCAGAAAACCCTGGATGTTGGTGTCGTTATACAGTGGCCTTCTAACTTCACAGTCTCTCTCTTTCTCTCTCTGTCTCTCTCTCTCTCTCCACACACACATATACATTTGAAAGAGAGGAAACGGGGAGTGGAATCAGTGGAAGCCCTCGGCACGAGGCTGTAGACAACATACTCCCCTCTTCACGTTTTCTTAAGATTTTTCCTACCACCTCATGTCAGAGGCTGCTAATGAATTCAATTCTCTTTCCTTTTTATCATAACAATAATACAATAGAGAAAACGCTAGCTGTTGGTGCGGCCTCCATGTGGGCTACTGGCTACACTTTATATAGAGAGAAAAGAATAGTTCTTTTACCTTTTTCGTGTGTGTGAGGTCTGAAAGAACAGATATTTCTCATGGTTCCTTTGAATGCTTTGAAATGATCTTCACCATTAAATGCCATTAGCTCATACACGTAGATTTTTTTCTTCTTTCCGAAAAAAGACAGAAGGTTGGTTTCTCTACTTTAGAAGTCCATTAAAATTGCAAGTCCCACAACGCCCCGTTCACTCGGTCTACCCTATTGGAGGATAACTTACAGTGTTTGTTATTTTGGTTGACATTTTTTAGTGAGTTAAATTGATTCACCATAAAAACACTAATTATTATCTTCCTAATTTTTTATTTTTTATTTTTAATTTGCTAAAAAATCATACACCAGTTCCACCTCCTAGGTCTAGTACCCAAACCTGTGTCGTTCTGGACTCAACCCAAGCTTGCCCAATCGGAATGATTCGGGTAGGTTCTCGGGCGACCCCATGTCCTTGTTCACCAACATCTGCGGTTGAATGCAAGCTCTATCTAGCCTGCGGATTTTTTTATGAGGCTTTGAAATGTTATGGCCAGTAAAATGGTATAAAACAAATTACCTAGAAAAAAAAAGAAAAAGAGTATAAAGAATTCTGTCGGATATGGGTATTCGCCATGATATGGAACGTGAAAGGATAAGGTGTAACTCCAACTTTTGTTCTTGGGTATTCGCTCTCTACTTGTTGCAAGAGAAAGCTCATTGTAATGAATCCCAATTTCACAGACATGATCAATAAAGTGGTAAAGTGGTAATATGGATATTCGTTCTCTCTCTCTTTTGTTTTTTTTTTCTTTCTTTTTCTCATATCGGGCTAAAAATAGTATTAGTGTTTAGCTCCAGTGTCCTGTCTTCTCGCTAATTCATAAGTATGATATTTATGTCAAATTTGAATGTTGAATATTACTTTCCGAAGTACTGACTTATGTATGAATATACTTTTAAGTTTGGTTTGTGAAAGCGATCGGATTCTTTGCAAGGATACATAATGTCCATTAAATTATAGTTTTTGCTAACAAAAATAATATGGGGCCTATTTGTTCGTAAGTTTTGTTTGGTACATATTTTCATTCAAATATATAAGAAGCATGCATTCCTTCTGGAATATAATAACACTGTGCATACGATGTATTTGCTTTTTTTTTTTTAACAGAGGTCAGCATATATTTTTTTTGGTGATGCATCTTGCAAAAATAATATATTTAATCTACTAGTTTTATATCATACTGTTTCAATCCACACGCACCCACATATACATATATTTATTTATAAAGTATATTTCAACTTAACTTTAATACAAATCAATGAAATGGACTTTGTTTAGACGAATAGACTTTGTTCGGCCGGCAATGGGTCAAAAAATGTTGATCTGTACCTCACTCCAGAAAGGAAATTTAAAGATAGGCGGTAATGTTAATGAAAAAAGGTAATAACAGTAGATCGATGACACCAAAATCAATTTAACAAGTATTATTTTTCTATGAAAATAAGTAAGTATATGTTTGCGCTCATCAATGCATAAATTAATTGTTAAATCAAAAATTTTAATTAAAAAATTATAAAATTTAAACATAAAAGCGACAACAATTTATTTATATATCTACTAATATATATATATATTTATATATTTATTTATTCTTTTTTTTTTTGTCTCCTTTGACAGCTTGCGTTCACTCAACTTTTTCTCGAATCGAATCATTTCATATCTTCGTCAGTGGCGGGGGGGTGGGCTTGTCGAAGCATCCCCATTTGATAAATTTACCATTATGGATTTGAGAAGCGAGTTTGAAGGCCACGCTCTGTGTTGCACAGGATTCTCATTGAAACATAAGCCTCTCTCTGGTCCCCAAAGCTCTGAGCGTACATCTCACGGCGCATGAGCCTCTTTGGTGGGGGTGTGCCACAAAGAGAAAAATCGCGAAAAGAAAGAAAAAGAAAAAAACAAGTCCACAAGTATTAATGCTTTGGGGGACACTCTTTCTGTCTGTTTTTGACAAATTGGGTTCCATCAACTTTTGGTCGAATCTACTCACTTCGTGTCTTCTTCAGTCGTCGGTGGGGATGGGCCACATGCTTGTTCTGTAATGCTTCCCGTTTGTTGATTAGTTCATGCCCTGTGTTACCTACCTTCCTCGTTGAAACACAATTAAGCTTCCGGGTGTACATCTTGCGGCGCCTAAGCCTCTGAGCGAGATCTCCTACTATAAGTTCACTCAAACACTGTTAAATTTCCTTTCTTCAACTTGCGCCCAACAGAAACATGGCAGAAGGATTACTGTTCGGTGTTGCAGATGGAATTGTTGAGAAATTGGGCTCCTCTGCTCTTCGAGAGATTGGCCTGTGGTGGGGTGTCAGAGATGAGATTGAATTGCTGCGCATCAAAGTTGACGGTGTCAAGGGCGTGCTTCTTGATGCAGAAGGCCGGCAAGCACGACCTGACGACCCACTGGAACGTTGGCTCGGTAAGCTGAAAGAAGTCGTGTACGATGCAGATGACTTGCTGGATGACTTTTCCACGGAAGTTCTGCGGCGACAAGTCATGACGGGGAACAAAGTGGCAAAGGAGGTACGCCTTTTCTTTTCAAGTTCAAACCGGGTTGCATATGGCCTTAAGATGGGTCACAAAATCAAGGCAATTCGGGAGAGACTAGATGCTGTTATGCGTGTCGGAAAGCAGTTTAACTTTCAGCAACGTCTTGTTGACACGTCAACGTCTGTGATGGCTAAGGAAAGAGGGCAAACACACTCCTCTGTCCCTGAAGTAGTTGTTGGCAGAGAAGTTGAGAAGAACAAGATTACACAACTTCTTTTGTCAGATAACTATGAGACTAATGTGGCTGTGGTTTCGATAGTTGGAATTGGAGGATTGGGAAAGACGACCTTGGCTCAGCTCGCATACAACGACGAAAATGTGAAGTCGCAATTTCAATTAAGAATGTGGGTCTGTGTCTCTGACGATTTCGATGTGAAACTGATAGTTGAGAAGATTTTAGAACGTGTAAGTGAAAAAAGATCTGATGTGAACCAAATGAATACGTTAAAAAATTCTCTTCATGAAAAAATTAATGGAAAAAAATATTTGCTCGTATTAGATGATGTTTGGAATGATGACGCTAAAGAATGGGATTCTTTGAGAGATTTATTAGTTGGTGGTTCAAGAGGCAGCCGAATACTAGTAACCACACGTTCTAGAAAAGTTGCAAAGATCACAAGTCTGCCGCAATCCCGATATGAATTGACGGGCTTATCTAACGGGAAATCTTGGTCTTTGTTTGCTCAAATGGCATTTGAACAAGGTTGTGCGCCACCGAGTTATGAAGAAATTGGAAAGGAAATTGTTGCAACGTGTAAGGGGGTTCCCCTGTCAATAAGAGTAATTGGGCGTCTCTTGTATTTCAAGGAAACGATATCTGAATGGGAATTATTCAAAAGTAAAGAACTGACGGAGATGGATCAAGGAGAAGGCAGGATCATGGCAACTCTTAAGTTGAGTTATGATATTCTTCCTCCACATTTGAAACACTGCTTTGCTTATTGTAGATTGTTTCCAAAAGACTATGAAATCGACGTGGACGAATTGGTAGATCTCTGGATGGCGCAAGGGTATATTAAGTTATCATCAGACCAGAGTCCGTGTCTTGAAGATGTTGGTCGGGAGTGTTTCATGGATCTCCTATGGAGGTCTTTCTTCCAAGATGTGGAAAAAGATGTGAATGGGAATGTAATGAGTTGCAAAATGCATGACTTAATGCACGATCTTGCTTCCTCAGTAGCTGGAGCTGAAAGTGCTTGTGTGTCGATTTCAAACCCGATAGGAGTAGATGCAAAAACTCGACATATCTCATTTGATCCTTCTTCGTTCAGATACGGTGACACTTGGCAAGTTCCGGTATCCATGCTTGAAGCAAAAAGTCTGCGGACATTTTTTGCACAAGGCAAAATAGGCGAAGGGCAATGCCATGCAATTTTTTGTAAGTTGAGGCGTTTACGGCAGTTGGATCTACTAGGATTGGGTATTGAGACAGTGCCACATTCCATCGGTAAGTTGAAGCAGTTAAGGTATCTTGATTTGTCTGGGAGTGTAAAGATCAAGATGCTGCCCCGTTCGATTACCAGACTACAAAACTTGCAAGTGCTCAAACTACAACTATGTCATCAGCTGAGACAATTACCCAAGGATATCAAAAAGCTGGTCAGCCTCAAGAAACTTGACATCGATGAATGCTATAGGTTGACGCATATGCCACGCGGGATTGGACAGTTGACATCGCTGGAGAGATTAACGAGATTCGTACTGCCTAAAAGTAAAAAGGAGGAGAGTGAGAGTGCAGGACTTGAGGAATTACATGACTTGAACAAGACTTGTCACGGGGTCATTACCTTCTCCTCAAAAGGCAGCCTGTTGGGGTGTGCAGCACCCACGTTTATATGACCCAGGATCCCCCTCTTCCTATCCGATGTGGGATGTGGGAGTTGGGTTGTACCTAACCCATCCCTGCCCGGACATAACCCGTCCGTGACATTCTCCCCCACCGAATTCATCGACGTCCTCGTCGGAATCGGGGTCTCCCTGCCTACTTCCCGGTGAAGCGCTTGGCGAGAAACATCGGAGTCGGGGTCGGGTCGGGTCGGCTCTGATACCACTTGTCACGGACTTGGTCTCGATCACCCAACGACCCGTGCGGCACTAGCAATTCGCTGGACTCGAATGCTAGTTTAGCCTTCTTCGATAGCTAGAATGCTACTAGCGAAAAGTAGAGAGAAGCAATCAAGCATCAATATATTCTCCAAGTTCTCTATCTCTTTCTTGTGTGCTTCTCTCTACTTTTCGCTAGTAGCATTCTAGCTATCGAAGAAGGCTGAACTAGCATTCGACTCCAGCGAATTGCTAGTGCCGCACGGGTCGTTGGGTGATCGAGACCAAGTCCGTGACAAGGGCAGGAGGAGAGCTAAGCATTGAGAATTTGCCGCATCATGGGAATGCAAGAGGCAATGCCAATTTGAGAGAGAAACCACGTCTCCAAGTGTTGGGATTAGAATGGGTAAGCATGGATGGTAACGATGATATTGATATAAATGAAGATGAAATGTCATTAGAAGCTCTGCGGCCACACTCAAATTTGAAAGGATTGAAAGTGAGGAATTACGGAGGAATGAAGTTTGCGAGCTGGCTTTCTTCCCTCACGAATCTGGTCAGCCTTAAGTTATACGATTGTAAAAAATGCCAAAGTCTTCCAGCATTGGATCAATTCCCTTCGCTAAAAAAAATATACATATATGGATTAACTCATCTGGAATACATAGACGTACAGAGTTGTTGTGCAGTCGGAGGAGGACGAGGAGGAGGATCAGCTTTTTTCCCTTCCCTTGAGACACTGGAGCTCTACAACTGTCCCAATCTGAAGGGATGGCGGCTATCATCACCGTCGTCGTCGTCGTCTTCGTCTTTGCTTCCCCAATTTCAGTGTCTTTCTCGGCTGTTGACTAAATCATGCCCAAACCTGACTTCAATGCCGGCGTTTCCATCCTTGAAAGAACTCGATATAACATCAGTCAGCTTCAAGTCATTAGAGCAAATGCTTAAGGGGACGATTTCTCCAGCACATGAACCGTCGTCTTCTTCTCTTCCATCTATTCTCTCTTCTTCTTTGAAACATCTGTCAATTTTTGCAATTGAGCATCTGCCAGAAGATTTTCTGCCGGTGGAGTTGCTGCAAACCCTCACTTCTCTGGAGCGTTTAATCATTGGGAGTTGCGCGACATTAACTTGTCTACCTCATGCGAAAATGCTACTTCTCACTTCCCTCAAGAGTCTCGTTATTTCAAATTGCGAAAATCTAGATCTGTCCAAAGATGATGATGACAGCAACAGCAACAACAACGATGCTATTCTATGGCAAGGGCAAGGCCTTAGAAGCCTCACCTCTCTTCGACTTGAACGAATTCCAAAGTTGGTGCATCTCCCAAGGTGGCTTCTTCTGCATTCAATTGTCCTGCAGCGTCTCACAATCACGAATTGCACTAATTTGGCGTCGTTGCCGGAGTGGATGCCCAACCTCACCTCATTACAATTTTTAGTGCTTTCAAATTGCGAAAATCTAGATCTGTCCAATTATGATGATGACAGCAACAGCAACAACAACGATGCTATTCTATGGCAAGGGCAAGGCCTTAGAAGCCTCACCTCTCTTCGAATTGATAGTATTCCAAAGTTGGTGCATCTCCCAAGGTGGCTTTTTCTGCGTTCAATTGTCTTGCAGGGTCTCGACATCCAAAATTGCCCTAATTTGGCGTCGTTGCCGGAGTGGATGCCCAACCTCACCTCATTACAATATTTATGGATTTACAGTTGTTCCCAACTGTCAAAGAGATGCAAAAACAACATGGGCGAGGATTGGCCCAAGATTGCCCACATCCCTAACATTGAAGTCGATGACAGACACATCCAGCGGGATGGCTGCTATCAACTTTGATTTGGGCTGAAGAATCCGTCCACCTTTCCTTTCCAGATTCAGCAGGTTCCTCCTCCTACTGCTCTCTTCTTTGTATCTCCATCTCCATCCATTTTGTTCCTAGTAAAAAGAGAGCCCGTGGTGTTTGTCTCCCGCAAATTAACAGATTTCTTCTTCCTTAAAAAAAAATTGTAGGCATCTTCAATTGACATTGCAGTTTTCCTTACCAAATTGTATCGTCAAAACTAGTACCATCATCTTGCAAAACACTCATATTTCATCCACTCGTGTTTCTCATATATCCGAGAGTGTGTTGGGTATGTGAGATTCACAGCTTAGGATATTTCGATTTTTCGTTTCCTCACTATAGCACAAATCATTTTATGTGCAAATCAATGCTGAGGCATTTTTGATCTAGCAAGTTAACAGATTTCTTCTTCTTTCCGTTTTTTAATTACAGGTATGTCCAGTAGACGTTGCATCATCCTCTTGCAAAACACTCATATGTATTTCGTCCGTTCATACATCTACAAAGTGAGAGGTAGCACAGATACCGTGACGATGTCAACAATCTCATACATCATCCTCTACAATGATCGTCTGTTTGTATGTATGTTGACTTTGTGAGATTAACACGTTGTGATATTTCAATTTTTGCCTTTTTTCTTTGTTTGCAAGTCAATGTTGGAGTATTATTGTTCGTTCTGTGTAGTGAAAAGAAATTGCTTCCAAACCTTGGTTTCCAACACTCCGCACTTTGCGTAGTTTTGTACTCGTGTTTTACATTCTTACCTTATTTTGTAGCAGAGATGCCTGTGCTCACCCTTTGTTGAGTATTGATGAAAATTGGAATATTTGGCAGGTTTTTCAGCAAATTTCGCTACCGACTTATTGAAGGCCCTATATAAACCCTACAGGATTTGTTGTAGGCACGAGGGCTAAAGGCTTGAATAATGCAGAGCAAGTTTCAACTCAGAATTACAAAGCCACCAAGTGGGCAACGATGCAATTTCAAGAAGCCTCGAGTCTTTAATTGTAGAATTCTTGTTGCAATTTGGCGCCTGCAACTTTTGCGCATGATTGTACATTAAACGACAAGGCATGATATAGAAAATTCTTTTTGCAGACTATGGGAGAGCAAAACAAGGCATTTGTTACTTAAGACGAGAACGAAACCGAGCAACTGCAATAAGCAAGCAGGATAAATTCTGGGTGCTAAATCGAGTGTCTCTAAACGTTGCAAATATTTTTTCCACTAACCCAGTACACCATCTTTAAACTATGTAATTTATGGAAAATTAACCAAAACCCAGGTGAGCAGAAACCGTGTTTATGTCTGAAACCACAATCAGGACATAAATGCATGCCCACTTACCAAAATCTACGAAATGGGTACAGTAAGTACACCAAGCGTGGCATGATGGTCTTCATGTTGTTACTTGTTTCTGGCCTGATGGGCCGGTGGGGAAGTTATAAAATTTTAAGACTTTTGAGCCGGGGAAGAATCGGATTTCTTGAGTTTTTAGGAAGAATTTAATCAAAGCAAACGAAGGTTCTTGTGCTTGCATGGCTTCGTGCGACAATCAAAGAAACTATCTTCCATTCTCTTTTTTTCTTCGTGGTACATCGGAAAACTCTTCATTTTGTTTTTTTTTGGTTCTGCTTTGGTAGGATACGCTTGGTCTGCATGCAAATACTCACAAACCAAAACTGAAATTTGGGTACCAACTAGTTAGATATTTCAGTGGAGAGTGAAAAATGAAAAAGCACTCTTTTTTTTTCAATCTACTTTCCGAATTACAATGTTTTGAATTGATGGTACAGATATATTTGATCATTCGCGGGCAAATTACATTAGCATATTTTTTTTCTTTTCAAATTAAGCTTATAACAATTTGACTTAATTCATTTTCTTTATTAGATTTTGATTAAAATGCAGTACAATTTACTTACATGTATGGTGTGCTGCTAAGGTTTCGGTGGTCATTTCTGACCAACACTCTGAAACCGCCGAATTGCGAAAGAACAAAAATGAACTTCCGATTCAAACCCAAAAACAGAAGGCATGTTACTCGTTCCAAACAAAATTGGAATGAAGTAACCAAGAATGGCAAAAGGACAACTATACAAGTTTTAACCTTCCGTAAATTCCCCTCGTCAACAAATTTTCTTCGAGGGAGTTGATCACTTGAACATTAGAGTTTACAGCACCAAGCGTGATGAGATTAGGAGCCAGTTGGCCGCACATTTCTACAACCTGATAACTGCATAAAGTAAAGGAAGTCCGATCAATGCTCAACTTTTGCATCGGAGAGATCTAGGACTTGGCATCGAAGTGAAAAAATCACGAGGTATACCTTGGAAAAATTAAAAAAAAATCAAGTAAACAAATGCCCATTTCCATCAGGTGAAGGGCGATAGCTCACGTGCAGCTTCTCCAAACGGCCAAGAGGAATTAGAAGTTGCTACGGTTACACACAAGACACGTTAAAATACAAGCTATCAAACAAGTAATAGCACTGATTTGCCATTGTAGAGCAAAAGATATCTTATCGTAAAGGTCGTCCAGTGCTTGAGAGCACAAGCCTCCCACACCCATGAGTTTCCACAAAGATATTGCTTTCGTGAGAATCTATAATTTTAATGTTGCAAAAGAATAATTTTATCATTACATTAAAGGTTTGCACTTCAAAAGGTGACTACTATTAAGATCACCTGTATGCCCACAGCAAACTTGGCACGGAATTTGGAATAATGAACAATGCAAAATAGCCAAACAAGGAATGTATGGCATTTGAATAAATCCTATTGCAGACAAAACCAACTTGAGCTTTCAGTAAGTGCTATAAGGTTAGCCAACCCAACCACTTAAACAGAAGCCAAAAGACAAAAGAGAAGATTAACTGTGTGAGCCTTTCTGATATATTTTATAAAGAAAACAGGGACAGCTAAATTAAAGAATGAACTCACCATTATCCCATCATCCTTCTTCCATGAATTCGTTTTACTATTCCTCAAATGATGGACTTCCCTTTGAACTAGTCGCCAAACTGTAAGCATGAATTTTAGCCCCGTTCTGTTGCTTCAAATGCTTTCTCATCATTTCAACCTCTTTCCACAAACCTTTACTTGCATAAATATTTGATAAAACCACATAAACCCCGTCATTACATGGCTCCAATTCTAGCATGTTCCTTGCCACCCACTCACCCATCTTCACATTCCCATATTTTTCACAACCACCCATCAAAGAGCCCCATATAATCACGTTCGCCTTCATTGGCATCCCCTCCACAAGCTCCCTGGCCTCCTCAAGCAACCCCGCACGGCCAAGTAGATCCACAATGCATCCGTAATGTTTCAGTTGCGGCACTATTCCATAAAGACTCTTCATCAGGTGGAAGTAATACCTCCCCTCTTCGACCTTACCACCATGCACACACGCACTCAGCACACCAACAAAAGTCACATGATTAGGCCTCACGCCCGCTTTTATCATGCAATGAAAGCATTCAATAGCTTCGTCGGCATGCCCATGCATAGCATAACCCACAATCATCGAAGTCCAAGTGGACACATTCTTTTGGCTCATCTCTGAAAATACCCTTTGAGCTAAGTCCATCCTACCGCATTTGCCATACATGTCAATGAGTGAATTCAGCATCAAAATGTCCGGTTTCCCCAAAGACCTAGCGTGAAAAACATATTTATGCAATTGAAGTGCCAGGTTCAAATCTCCTATACTCCCACAAGCCGACGTCACACAAAGTATGGTCACATCATCAGGTTTAAAACCCCATTCTCTCGTCTGAATAAACATCTTAATCGCTTCCCTAGCATGTCCGCCCCGACGAAGGCCTGCTATGATGGCATTCCAAGAACCCAACTTTCTTCCGGGACTTTTCTCGAACGCCTTGTAAGCATCCTCAATCGCTCCCAATTTAATATACAGGCTAATGAACCCACTCTCACAATACTTGTCAGCCTCCAGGCCCATCCTGATGGCAACAGAATGAAGCTGAACACCAATATCAATGGCGAAAAGCTGGCAGGCAGCTTTTAATACAATGGGTATCGTGTAAGAATCAGGCAGGACCCCTGCTCGAGACATAAATGCATAGACACGCAATGCTTTGACGGGATCGCCTAGTCTAGTGTACAATCTCAGAACGTTGTTCCAGTAGAATGGTGCGGCACAAAACTCGAGCATGCGGGTGCGGATTATGTGAGCGTAAATTTGATCGAGTTGTTGCAAGTTGGCGCAGGCTGATAATGGAAGGGACGTGGCATTGGCGGCGGAGGATGAATGTGGGTTTTTGAGAAAGCCGGTGTCTAGAGGGACAGCAATTGAAGCAAGACCTTGATTGAGATGGTGGCAAACGGTCAAGTGTTTGAGTGCTGGATGCTTAGAAAGTCCGATCAGGCGGTGGCCGTGGAAGAAGTTCATGTGGTTTCAGAAACTCAATCACTCTCCAATCGCGGAACCAGGCCAAATTTGGGAAAAAAAACAAAATAAAATCTGAAAAAATCACAGCCATAAATTTGTGGAACCCAGGCTGAAATCTTGATATCTGAATACACGGACTTACAGTATCGGACTTAAGCACAGGACCCATCCTCATGCTTGAAGCTTGAGATGGAGGATGAACGAAAGGACGCATAAAGTAGATAGGGACGACGTCGTTTTGAACCTGCATTCACTGCAAGGAACTCCAGATGCTTTACCGTCATACATGGTAATAAACTTCTCTTAAAGCATACGGGCTGCTCACACAGGACAGGAATCTTAATTAGTCGGAGCATTTCCGTCAGACTTCGCTGGTAGCACTTATTGAAGTTTTGTTTTTTGGCACCCCTCTGGATCTATGCGCCTCGAGAGAGCCCTTTCATTGTGAACTTGTCTAGTCTTTTACACGTCTGCGACACCATTTTGTCCTAATTGGTGTGCAAACTTGATTGATCCAACATGTCATTTCCTCAACTGCCATCAATTTCTTGACGAGATAATTACTTGAACTTCACCGATTCTTCACTACTGCGGATGAATTCTCAATCTATTACTTAGCAAAACCTAGCGATCGAGACTTTTTTCGGAGGGAGTTTATCGGCCAGAGTTTTCCCTTTTGTTCAGCAAACCATTTTCAATAGAAAGAAAAATTTTGTTTTGTCTTCAACGAAATTGGGAAATTCAGCCACCATAGTAGGTAGAAGTTTAACCAAGTCGAGTTTTATGTTAAAATGGCGTTAGTTTGCTTTCTTCTTTTTGGTTTTTCCATGTCCTACTTACAGAATCGATTGAATTCTCACGGCAAGATGCTGCCCCATTAGGAGTGGTCGATTCTAGCCTACTCCAAGTGTCCCGAAATGAGCATCACATATGATTGACTTAAATAGAACAGACAAAATTTATCCTGCCTCCAGTTTCTTTCCTATTGTTTGCCCGAGAAATCTGATATAAACACAATCTCATAAATAATAATCAATGTAAAATATTCTTATATTACATAAAAAAAACATTTTATATAACATAACAGAGATGATTATCAATATGATAACACTTTATAAGTAATATAAAATTATTTTGTGTATATAAAATAATATTGGTCCTATAAATACGGCCCCCCAAAACCATACAAAAGAGGCATATTCCAACGAGGAGGAATCTAAGACCTTATGATGGTAGGCCATGCCGCTGGGGGTTATTACTGTAGATGTTTAATCCGTGAGTTCATGACTTCCACATCCAGAATTCAGTACTGTTTTTTTTTTTCATTTACCTTTAAATTTCTTCATATACGTTCATTATTGCTCTTGAAAAAATGAATCTTAAAACATCATTCTATTCCCACAAGAAAAAGCCCACCAAGAATCACACATTGTCACAGTTGTTAGGTTGCACAGAGAATTGGCCGCTATTTTAAAACAGAGATAACAAAAAGAGATGGAATTGTATGTAGGAAAAAAGATGTCTCATTCAACTACAAGAATGTTCACTTCGAGCGCTTCCATGGAATTCATTATCAAGAAGCAGGAGGAACACAGCAGTTCTTGGGTACTCTTCAAACATTCTGATGACTCCGACAAATTCTAAATGCTGAAGATGCCGATTCCATCAAAAGCCGAATTCTCCTTCATCATTTTCATTTTATTTCCTCTAATTTATTTTCACAAACCCAGCTTAAAATAATTGTGAGAGAAAAGTGCAGTAATCTTGATGATGCCCTAACTATGTTCAAACCGATGGATCAATTGCCATTGGATACCAAATAATACAAGTAACGTGCATGACAAAACAACTCAACATCGGATTGAACAAAGTTAGGGCAACATCAACGTTACAACACTTCCATCCACAAATTGTTCAACCTAGGATCCGTGTCAAAAAAAAGAGTCCCTTAATACACCGCCATCTGAAGAAGAAGCAGTCTGCAAAACGGATCCACAGCATGCGCACTTACAATGAGAAAGATATAAGCTAATAGCCCCAAAAACTACACAAGTACGATTTCAAGTCAAAAGCAAACACAGAAAAAAAAAAATGAACATAACGGCGGGGGCGTCATTTACCTCAGAGATAAATAGAATCTACATCGCAGCGTCCTTCGGTTGCTTCGTATCTAAATACGAAGACAAAAGAAGAAAAACAAACTAGAAGGAGAAGCTGAAGAGAGAGAAACAGGGCTGACAGCCCTGCGAACAAGGGATTGAGAGACGATTTATAGAAAAGAAGGTGGGGTTTGGCACGCTATTCACGTGACTGCGGTAATATTTCACACGATATCGGATCTATATAAATATAAAAAATACATATTTTAATTATGTTACGGTGAAAAGAAAATCAAGTAATTGTTTTTTTTTTTTATATATCTCGTGTCTTTCAAATATCTACGAAAATAAAAATATTAAAACAAGAAATCAGGCATTATCGGCGGCGCGAGTTTGCGAGAACTTTAGGGTTTTAAGCTCTGGCCGAGATCTAGACTCTTCTAAGATGTAAGTCATTAAATCACCGACTTGACTGTCCAAGAAACGAATAGACAGCCAGCCACTGCATTTATTGGGCCGGGCTCACAGACGATGCATGCATTGAGATTCAACCTGCATCGAGCCCATCCCCAATTGCTTGTAAGCACGCAGCCCAGGCGATTCTAATTTTTTATTATGGTTCCCTCCTGCCCTTAATTTTTCTTTTCTTGTTTATTTTTCCGAGTTTGGAAAGAAGGGTTAATATATTAAGGTGGCGCTTCTTGCTAAGCAAGCAAAATGTGTACTGTGCCGTGACATGGACCTTTCACGTGTAATGTGACAGAACAGGTTGTGCTTAATTAAATCGCCATTGTTTTGTTTTTTTTTTAAAATTTTTTTTTTGTTTTTGTGTATATTTTTCTATGGATTAATAAATTTTTAAAATGGGTAAATTCTAGAAAATGTGTTTTGGACATTAATTCACTAATGATCCTTCTAACCTCATGTTTTGCAGGACTGTGAGTTTATTGGCCCCAATATAATTATCCTGCTAATGAGGGGAGAGAGAAACAGGTAGGTTTGTCAGTCACACTCGAATAGAGACTTTAGGCAGAGATAAAGCTTGAGGCTCCAAAGGGATGCCACGAAGCTAGGCTTTAACCCTACTTCGGTGGCCAGCCCAGGCTAGTCGGCTGACTATTGTGTCTATCCTTCATGAGGAACAAAAACATAACGGCAAATGGAAATATAACTTTCAAAGAAGAATCTTCAGTTTAGACTGCTTGAGTGGTTTAGTAACTTATGAATGCGATTTAATTTGGCCCATTGTCAGACAACTAACACAGTGTTAGAATTTGTCTCCATGTGTATTATACAACCTACCATGTGATGCACTGTCATGTGTCTTGACTATCTTTGCAACCTACCATGTGATGCATTTTTATTTCTCTTGACTTTCTCGGACTGAGTAACAAACATACTTTCAAAGCTTGATCTTGTTTAAACAATGTTGATATTTGCGGACACAGAATGCGTAGGCTTGGTCCTATGGAGAGTAGGCTTGGTCCTATGGAGAGCAGTCCTTGGAGAATAATAGCAAGTTTTTTATTTTTTCTTTTTCTTATTTAAATTTTTAACACTACTTTTTATTTAAAATTTTAAAACATTTAAATTTACTTTTCTTGAAATCACATTATTTTTTATTAAATATTTTAATTTTTATTTAGAGAGTAAGAGCGAGGTCTTTAATATTATTTTTTATCTCAATTTTTAAGATATTAAATTATAAATTTTCATTATTTATATGTTACTTTACAACTCCCTTTCATTTTTACGTGAGATTTTAGTTTTCTTTTGTTGAATTTCTCACTTTTATCTTCTGTTTAACTCTAATTAGTTACTTGATCTTCTACAAACAATCTTTCTATCAAAAAAATATTAATGTGTACAATGAAAAGCATATTCAATTACATTTAAATGATTTTCTCGAGAGAATGACAGCCTAACTGGAAGCAAGAACTGGCCATTGGATAGCTAACTAATTAATCCGGAGATTGCGTGTATGAAAAGGAAGAGCCAGCTAATTTCTTTTCTTGGTTTACCTTAAAGTGCAAAGATCGATTGGAATGTAATACCAATTAGTGACAAATAGAAAGTGCACACGGAAGACATTGTTTTATAAGATTATTATGACTTGATGACCATCAATTTGAGTTTTAACTTCATCTAAAACAGAAGTATTGATGAAACGGAAATGAAAAAGAATGAGAAATTAAAAGTTTATCATTATCAAGATTCTCGCATCCCACTTTTTCGGTTGACCTGCCCAACTTACCTTTTGCACTCCAAATTGAGAATATGAATCCTTTCAAGCACATAGGACAAAAGGTCAAAATAATAAAAGGGAAAAAAAGAAAAAAAGACTATCGAAGGGAATTCATATTCCACCCACTACGGCACCATATAGGCATGGATATAATTGTAATGTGTTTAACAATTATCCGTAATTTGGTGGCAATTAGTCCCAACTGGCCAATATCAATATAGAAGATAAAAGGATAATCCAATTTAGATTATAATTACAATTGGTTATTCAGAATTGCAGCAAGCATTCTGTTGGAGCTGATGACCCTTTGTCACCCGCTAAAATGTGTACGTCAGTCATATTCAAGACTCTAAGAAAGGGTCTTTCGAAGGGGGCTTGCAACATTATTATAGGAGTCTTTCGAGAAGGGGGGGTTGTAACATCATTATACGAGTCTTTCGAGAGTTGGGGTGGGGGGTTGCAACATCATGATCGCCCATCTCATGCTTATTGGAAACAATTAAACGCAACTAACACACCAGTCTTTCAAAGTGCCGCATAGCAATATATACGTGAGCAAGTTGTTTTTCTGAGTCCTTCCATTCTCTCTTTCCCCCTCTCTCCCTGCCTCTCTCTCTCTCTCCTCGCTACCCCAATTGATTAAGCTTCTTGCAATGGAGCTTCCCTACAGGAAATTCTCAAAACTACGAAAGACATCACTAATAATCCTTCTAGTAACCTTAGTCATATTCATTTCTCTATGTTATCCTTTACTGGGTTACCCCTTATATTTGTTGAAAAATTTTTCCAAATCATCATCTAGACCTTCCAATGCGAGACACGACTCAACGAAGGCGCCAATGACCGAGGGATGTGATCTATTCTCTGGAGAATGGGTGCCAGATCCTGATGCGCCGTACTACACAAACACAACATGTTGGGCGATACATGACCATCAAAATTGCATGAAATATGGAAGACCCGATGCCGGGTTTATGAAGTGGAGATGGAAGCCACATGGATGCGAGTTGCCAATTTTTGACCCGGTTCAGTTCCTAGAAATCGTTAGAGGCAAGTCCATGGCATTTGTTGGAGACTCAGTGGGTCGAAACCAAATGCAGTCGTTAATATGCCTCCTCTCTAAGGTAAGTATCCCTCTACTCTATATTTGCGTCATCCTGTAAATTTGTCAGTTTTACTTATATCGATATATATAAAGTCCAGTAAAATGCAATTATGCAACAAAAGAAATCGTTGAACGTAACTATATATTTCGGCGATCAATTTCGAGTTTTAAATTTACTTGAAGTACAGTAAGCAATCTTCTCAATATCGGCTAAGTCCATCCTTGCGTGGGAGAGAGGGCAAAGTAAACAATTGCATATAGCTTTCATGTTTTTCATGTTTCCACTCAAAAGCTAATTAATTATGTCGATCAAATCAACAATCGTATCTGAGTAACCTTTATACACAAATTTTGATCACCTTTAGTTTTTAAATATGTTATTAGGTAAATTATATCTATTAATTATAAAATTTCCTAATAAATTTGATAAAATGAACTTATTTGGTGTCGCATGAATCTTTAACTGTTACTCTCACATATATCTTTTAGTTTGATTTAATATAACACTTTAGATTGGCACCACGTTTATTAGTTGACCTAAATAATTATACCTTTCCTTGATTTGGTAAACATCTAGCTGGGCACAGACACATGGAATATCACTTGGGCCTAAAGAATTATACCTTTCCTTGATTTGGTAAACATCTGGTTGGGCACAGACACATGGAATATCACTTGGGCTGGGCGATCCAGCAGATAGATGGCACGGGATGGAATCTTCAGGTGGCATCATTATCTTCTAATAATAGGACAAAAAAACCCATAATAAAATTAAGATTTCATAGTATTACAGTGTTTCGTATTTAATTGGTTATTTAACATGCTAGTTACGCTTAAGCTTAACCCCTGAACAATGTATTAAGAGCATACAAATATCAAAATCTCACAAGATATGTTTGTAAATTTCGACGATTAATAATTTCAAATTTTGGCTTCAAACATTTCAGTGTTTCGTATATACATTATACCATGTATATGTACTGTATAAAATAGGCGGAACTTAACTAAATAGTGATGAAATAATTTTTGTAAAAACTCTCTGCTGACTTGCCAACAAAAATGTAGTTTTGACAATTTGAGCTGCGAAAGCGACTTATAACTATTGCATGAGAAATATTTCTTGTTTCTTATTATTCCATAAGTAATCTCTTTGTTTCTTTGACGTTTTGGTATGAAATATTGTTTCCAATATTACACCCCAAGTAAATTGACGGTTCCCCGGCCTTGAGTGGCTTCTTTCAAACCATTGCAAAGGGATGGATTTCTGAAACGTGAATCTTTGTTGAAAAAAATGAATGAAGAATTTAATGGGTCTCTTTGTATCCTGGAAGAATCGAAAGAATATCACAGAAAGTTATTAAATGCAAGCTTAGGTCAGTTCCCATTATTATTTCTTTTTGTTTTTCTTTTTTCTTTTTAATGCACGTGTCACAATGTTTCTTGAAACCGGCCAATTTCACTGAGATAATTAACAATTAAAAAATTTTGATATAAATTACATTAAATAAAAACACGAGTAATACGAGAGAGAGTACAGAATTTATCCTTTTTTTTTCTCTTCTTTTCAGGTGGAATATCCCATAGATGTATCTTATTCATCAAGGGAGGAATTCAAGCGCTTCAGATACACAGCATACGATTTCAACCTTGTCGAATTTTGGTCCCCACAGCTAGTAAGGCTGACACAACAAGACGCTGATGGGCCAACCCACACAGGCCTATTCAACCTCTACCTGGATGAATTCGACGATGAATGGGCCTCGGAGATCGAGGAGTTCGACTACGTGATCATCGGCGTCGGCCACTGGTTCTTCCGTCCGTCCATATATTACGAAGATCACAAACTTGTAGGCTGCCGCTATTGCCTTCTAGACAATGTCATTGACTTGCCAATGTCCTATGGGTACCGCAAGGCATTTCGGACGGCATTTAGACTCATCAATAGTCTGAAAAATTTCAAGGGGGTAACGTTTCTTAGGACATTTGCACCATCACATTTTGAAAATGGGGAGTGGAATAAAGGGGGGAATTGTGTGAGGACAAGGCCTTTTTGGAGCAATGAGACGAGTCTAGGGGGTACTGAGTTAGAGCTTTACTTAACACAAGTGGAGGAATATAGGGCTGCAGAGAGGAAAGGGAGGAAGCTGGGCAAGAGGTTTAGGTTACTTGACACTACAAACGTTATGTGGCTGAGACCAGATGGTCACCCCAGTCGATATGGGCATTGGCCTCAAGAAAATGTGACACTATATAATGATTGTGTGCATTGGTGCTTGCCTGGACCCATTGACACATGGAACCAACTCTTGCTGGAGATGTTGAAGATTGAGAATCACACAAAATAAGCAAACGTAAAACTTAAATTCATTCAAGCACAAACAATTTTTCTTTTTTTCACGTAAGTTGGTCAATCGTCTTTTATTGAGCGGTTCAATTGCAGTCTTTTGTCATTTTTGCGTTTTCTATATTCTCATGGTCAATCTATTGTCTGTATTCATCAAACCAGATATAACACATTCTTAATCGCCCCATCATATGTGATTTATATGTCAAGTTCCGCCAAAACTCCCATCCCTCAAGACTGTCGATTCACAAAAGAGCGAGATCTCACTTTCCATCAATGACCTTATGCTATTGTTTTAAATCGGGTCAACGTGAAAGGACTTAGTGGCATCCGTTAATTGCAAAGAGTTGGGAGGAAGAGGAGGAGGAGGCGGCAGCGGAGGTGGAGGAGGATGCGCTGCGGGTGCTGGCTGTGATTGGAATGGCGGTGAAATACCCTGCTTGTGCTGGTGCTGGAAACATTTAAGATTGAGATTGAGGTCCCCAATACCAAGATGCATCGTCAAAATCAAAAGCCACCATACTAACTTAAACATCTATTTTCTGTGTCTATATAATGCCATTGTGAGTCTTCAAACTTCCTCGTATCTGGATCAAGTTAAATTTGTTCCTCTTCCATCTTTACGTAGGTTGAGGAAATTATTTTCCTTCTAACTCTTTTTGTTACGGTTTAACCAAATGATGAACTTTCGGCTTAACGAGGGATATGCCAAGATTCCAAGACTTTAGAATTGAAGCATTTATGGACAAAAAGAAAAAAAATTCATCGCAACATGTACAAACATTTCCTCAATGCGTACAATCTTATGCACTGTGGATCAACTAATTATGGATTAGACAAAGAAAATTCAAACGCGAGACTCTAAATTGGGCTAGGGACATATGCACTAATGCGGGCTTCAAACCCCAAGCAAGAGAACTCAATTTCCCTTTTACTTTAAAAGTCCATTAAAATTGTAAGTCCCACAACGCCCGGATCACTAGGTCTACCCTATTGGTGGATAACTTGCAGTGTTTGTTATTTTGGTTGACTTTTTTTAGTGAGTTAAATTGGTTCACCATAAAAATACTAATTATTATCTTCCTAATTTTTTATTTGAAACTTTTAAAAATTATTTTAATTTGCTAAAAAATCATACACCAGTTCCACCTCCTAGGTCTAGTACCCAAACCTGTGTCGTTCTGGACTCAACCCAAGCCTGCCCAATCGGAATGATTCGGGTAGGTTCTCGGGCGACCCCATGTCCTTGTTCACCAACATCTGCGGTTGAATGCAAGCTCTATTTAGCCAGCGGATTTTTTATGAGGCTTTGAAATGTTATGGCCAGTAAAATGGTATAAAACAAATTACCTAGAAAAAAAAAAGAAAAAGAGTATAAAGAATTCTGTCGGATATGGGTATTCGCCATGATATGGAACGTGAAAGGATAAGGTGTAACTCCAACTTTTGTTCTTGGGTATTCGCTCTCTACTTGTTGCAAGAGAAAGCTCATTGTAATGAATCCCAATTTCACAGACATGATCAATAAAGTGGTAAAGTGGTAATATGGATATTCGTTCTCTCTCTCTTTTGTTTTTTTTTTTCTTTCTTTTTCTCATATCGGGCTAAAAATAGTATTAGTGTTTAGCTCCAGTGTCCTGTCTTCTCGCTAATTCATAAGTATGATATTTATGTCAAATTTGAATGTTGAATATTACTTTCCGAAGTACTGACTTATGTATGAATATACTTTTAAGTTTGGTTTGTGAAAGCGATCGGATTCTTTGCAAGGATACATAATGTCCATTAAATTATAGTTTTTGCTAACAAAAATAATATGGGGCCTATTTGTTCGTAAGTTTTGTTTGGTACATATTTTCATTCAAATATATAAGAAGCATGCATTCCTTCTGGAATATAATAACACTGTGCATACGATGTATTTGCTTTTTTTTTTTTTAACAGAGGTCAGCATATATTTTTTTTGGTGATGCATCTTGCAAAAATAATATATTTAATCTACTAGTTTTATATCATACTGTTTCAATCCACACGCACCCACATATACATATATTTATTTATAAAGTATATTTCAACTTAACTTTAATACAAATCAATGAAATGGACTTTGTTTAGACGAATAGACTTTGTTCGGCCGGCAATGGGTCAAAAAATGTTGATCTGTACCTCACTCCAGAAAGGAAATTTAAAGATAGGCGGTAATGTTAATGAAAAAAGGTAATAACAGTAGATCGATGACACCAAAATCAATTTAACAAGTATTATTTTTCTATGAAAATAAGTAAGTATATGTTTGCGCTCATCAATGCATAAATTAATTGTTAAATCAAAAATTTTAATTAAAAAATTATAAAATTTAAACATAAAAGCGACAACAATTTATTTATATATCTACTAATATATATATATATTTATATATTTATTTATTCTTTTTTTTTTTGTCTCCTTTGACAGCTTGCGTTCACTCAACTTTTTCTCGAATCGAATCATTTCATATCTTCGTCAGTGGCGGGGGGGTGGGCTTGTCGAAGCATCCCCATTTGATAAATTTACCATTATGGATTTGAGAAGCGAGTTTGAAGGCCACGCTCTGTGTTGCACAGGATTCTCATTGAAACATAAGCCTCTCTCTGGTCCCCAAAGCTCTGAGCGTACATCTCACGGCGCATGAGCCTCTTTGGTGGGGGTGTGCCACAAAGAGAAAAATCGCGAAAAGAAAGAAAAAGAAAAAAACAAGTCCACAAGTATTAATGCTTTGGGGGACACTCTTTCTGTCTGTTTTTGACAAATTGGGTTCCATCAACTTTTGGTCGAATCTACTCACTTCGTGTCTTCTTCAGTCGTCGGTGGGGATGGGCCACATGCTTGTTCTGTAATGCTTCCCGTTTGTTGATTAGTTCATGCCCTGTGTTACCTACCTTCCTCGTTGAAACACAATTAAGCTTCCGGGTGTACATCTTGCGGCGCCTAAGCCTCTGAGCGAGATCTCCTACTATAAGTTCACTCAAACACTGTTAAATTTCCTTTCTTCAACTTGCGCCCAACAGAAACATGGCAGAAGGATTACTGTTCGGTGTTGCAGATGGAATTGTTGAGAAATTGGGCTCCTCTGCTCTTCGAGAGATTGGCCTGTGGTGGGGTGTCAGAGATGAGATTGAATTGCTGCGCATCAAAGTTGACGGTGTCAAGGGCGTGCTTCTTGATGCAGAAGGCCGGCAAGCACGACCTGACGACCCACTGGAACGTTGGCTCGGTAAGCTGAAAGAAGTCGTGTACGATGCAGATGACTTGCTGGATGACTTTTCCACGGAAGTTCTGCGGCGACAAGTCATGACGGGGAACAAAGTGGCAAAGGAGGTACGCCTTTTCTTTTCAAGTTCAAACCGGGTTGCATATGGCCTTAAGATGGGTCACAAAATCAAGGCAATTCGGGAGAGACTAGATGCTGTTATGCGTGTCGGAAAGCAGTTTAACTTTCAGCAACGTCTTGTTGACACGTCAACGTCTGTGATGGCTAAGGAAAGAGGGCAAACACACTCCTCTGTCCCTGAAGTAGTTGTTGGCAGAGAAGTTGAGAAGAACAAGATTACACAACTTCTTTTGTCAGATAACTATGAGACTAATGTGGCTGTGGTTTCGATAGTTGGAATTGGAGGATTGGGAAAGACGACCTTGGCTCAGCTCGCATACAACGACGAAAATGTGAAGTCGCAATTTCAATTAAGAATGTGGGTCTGTGTCTCTGACGATTTCGATGTGAAACTGATAGTTGAGAAGATTTTAGAACGTGTAAGTGAAAAAAGATCTGATGTGAACCAAATGAATTCGTTAAAAAATTCTCTTTATGAAAAAATTAATGGAAAAAAATATTTGCTCGTATTAGATGATGTTTGGAATGATGACGCTAAAGAATGGGATTCTTTGAGAGATTTATTAGTTGGTGGTTCAAGAGGCAGCCGAATACTAGTAACCACACGTTCTAAAAAGGTTGCAAAGATCACAAGTCTGCCGCAATCACGATATGAATTGACGGGCTTATCTAACGAGAAATCTTGGTCTTTGTTTGCTCAAGTGGCATTTGAACAAGGATGTGCGCCACCAAGTTTCGAAGAAATTGGAAAGGAAATTGTTGCAAAGTGTAAGGGAGTTCCCCTGTCAATAAGAGTAATTGGGCGTCTCTTGTATCTCAAGGAAACGATAGCTGAATGGGAATTATTCAAAAGTAAAGAACTGACGGAGATGGATCAAGGAGAAAGCAGGATCATGGCAACTCTTAAGTTGAGTTACGACCACCTTCCTTCACATTTGAAACACTGCTTTGCTTATTGTAGATTGTTTCCAAAAGACTATGAAATCGACGTGGACGAAGTGGTAGATCTCTGGATGGCGCAAGGGTATATTAAGTTATCATCAGACCAGAGTAGTCAGTGTCTTGAAGATGTTGGTCGGGAGTGTTTCATGGATCTCCTATGGAGATCTTTCTTCCAAGATGTGGAAAAAGATGTGAATGGGAATGTAAGGAGTTGCAAAATGCATGACTTAATGCACGATCTTGCTTCCTCAGTAGCTGGAGCTGAAAGTGCTTGTGTGTCGATTTCAAACCCGATAGAAGTAGATGCAAAAACTCGACATATCTCATTTGATCCTTCTTCGTTCAGATACGGTGACACTTGGCAAGTTCCGGTATCCGTGCTTGAAGCAAAAAGTCTGCGGACATTTTTTGCACGAGGCAGAATAGGCGGAGGGCAATGCCATGCAATTTTTTGTAAGTTGAGGCGTTTACGGCAGTTGGATCTACTAGGATTGGGTATTGAGACAGTGCCACATTCCATCGGTAAGTTGAAGCAGTTAAGGTATCTTGATTTGTCTTGGAATGGAGAGATCAAGATGCTGCCCCGTTCGATTACCAGATTACAAAACTTGCAAGTGCTCAAACTAGAACAATGTGAGACGCTTAGACAATTACCCAAGGATATCAAAAAGCTGGTCAGCCTCAAGAAGCTCGACATCCATGGATGCTCTAGTTTGACGCATATGCCACGTGGGATTGGACAGTTGACATCACTGGAGAGATTAACGAGATTCATACTGCCTAAAAGTAAAAAGGAGGAGAGTGGGAGTGGAGGACTTGGGGAATTACATAACTTGAACAAGTTGGGAGGAAGGCTATGGATTGAGAATTTGTCACATCATGGGAACGGAAGAGGCGATGCCAATTTGAGACAGAAGCCACGTCTCCAAGTGTTGCGATTAAACTGGGTAGATTTGGATGGTGACAATGATATTGATATAAATGAAGATGAAATGTCATTGAAAGCTCTGTGGCCACACCCAAATTTGAAAGCATTAACCGTCTTGAATTACGGAGGAATGAAGTTTGCGAACTGGCTTTCTTCCCTCACGAATCTGGTCAGCCTTGAGTTGTATGATTGCTCGAAATGCCGAAGTCTTCCAGCATTGGATCAACTCTCTTCGCTAAAAGAAGTACGCATAGCTGGATTAACTGATCTGGAATACATAGACATAGACATAGACATACGGAGTTGTTGTGCGGTCGGAGGAGGAGGATCAGCTTTCTTCCCTTCCCTTGAGACAATGAGGCTCTACAACTGTCCCAATCTGAAGGGATGGCGGCCATCATCACCGTCGTCATCATCGTCTTTGCTTCCCCAATTTCAATGTCTTTCTTGTCTGTCGATTAAATCATGCCCAAACCTGACTTCAATGCCAGCGTTCCCCCCATCCTTGAACAAACTGTTCATAACATCAGTCAGCTTCAAGTCATTGGAGCAAATGCTCAAGGGGACGATTTCTCCAGCACATGAACCGTCGTCTTCTTCTCTTCCATCTATTCTCTCTTTGTCGTCTTTGCAACATCTGTCAATTTTTGCAATTGAGCATCTGCCAGAAGATTTTCTGCCGGTGGAGTTGCTGCAAACCCTCACTTCTCTGGAGCATTTAAACATTGAGAGTTGCCCGACATTAACTTGTCTACCTCATGCGAAAATGGTACTTCTCACTTCCCTTAAGAGTCTCCAGATTTCACATTGCGAAAATCTAGATCTGTCCAATTATGATGATGACAGCAACAACAACGATGCTATTCTATGGCAAGGGCAAGGCCTTAGAAGCCTCACCTCTCTTGAAATTTGGGGTATTCCAAAGTTGGTGCATCTCCCAAGGAGGCTTCTTCTGGATTCAATTGTCCTGCAGCGTCTCGACATCTACTATTGCCCTAATTTGGCGTCGTTGCCGGAGTGGATGCCCAACCTCACCTCATTACAAAACTAAACAATTTCAAATTGCGAAAATCTAGATCTGTCCAATTACGATGATGACAGCAACAGCAACAACAACGATGCTATTCTATGGCAAGGGCAAGGCCTTAGAAGCCTCACCTATCTTCGAATTAATGGTATTCCAAAGTTGGTGCATCTCCCAAAGAGGCGAGGCTTCTTCTGCATTCAATTCTCCTGCAGTTTCTCTACATCGAAAATTGCCCTAATTTGGCGTCGTTGCCGGAGTGGATGCCCAACCTCACCTCATTACAAAGTTTATTAATTTTCCGTTGTTCCCAACTGTCAGAGAGATGCGAAAACAACGTGGGCGAGGATTGGCCCAAGATTGCCCACATCCCTAACATTGAAGTCGATGACAGACACATCCAGCGGGATGGCTGCTATTAACCTTGATTTGATCGGAAGAATCCGTCCACCTTTGCTTTCCAGATTCAGCAGGTTCATCCTCCTACAACCGCTTTTTTCTTTGTGTCTCCATCTCCATCCATTTTGTTTCTATTAAAAAGAGAGCCTGCGGTGCTGTTTTTCTCCTACAAATTAATAGATTTCTTCTTCCTTTTTTGTTTTGTTTTTTTTCAAAAAAAGAAAAAAAAAAAGTAGTAGGCATCTTCAATTGACATTGCAGCTTTCCTTACCAAAATGTATCGTCAAAACTAATATCGTCATCTTGCAAAACACTCATATTTCATCCACTCGTGTTTCTCATATATCCCGGAGTGTGTTGGGTTTGTGAGATTCACAGCTTAGGATATTTCCATTTTTCGTTTCCTCACTATAGCACAGATCATTTTATGTGCAAATCAATGCTGAGGCATTTTTGATCTAGCAAGTTAACAGATTTCTTCTTCTTTCCGTTTTTTAATTACAGGTATGTCCAGTAGACATTGCATCATCCTCTTGCAAAACACTCGTATGTATTTCGTCCCACTGGAGTCGTTCATACATCTACATAGTGAGAGGTAGCACAGACACCGTGATGATGTCAACAATCTCAATCTAGCAAGCGATCTCTACAATGATCGTCTGTTTGTATGTATGTTGACTTTGTGAGATTAACACGTTGTGATATTTCAATTTTTGCCTTTTTTCTTTGTTTGCAAGTCAATGTTGGAGTATTATTGTTCATCCTTCTGTGTAGTGAAAAGAAATTGCTTCCAAACTTTGGTTTCCAACGCTCCGCACTTTGCGTAGTTTTGTACTCGCCTTTTGCATTCTTACC
>JAIRCJ010000189.1:0-126037 GCA_020883675.1 Bruguiera gymnorhiza
ATGGAAATGTTCATTTTACAACTAGTTGCTCTTTATTTAAAAATTGTGTAGAGTTTTAGACTTGATGTCTTTGCCTCTTGATGAGTATGCTAGCTTACATGGTTAACACATGGCTGAAATAGTGAAGAAGTTACATGAGAAGGTTAGCAATAAATTGCAAACTAACTGACTAATATGCATCTGATGTAAATAAAAGGTGAAAGAAGGTGTTATTTAAACTTGATGATTGGATTTAGGTGCATATGCTCAAGAAAAATTCCTGAATTAAAAGTGTTCAAATTATAACTCAAAAGAGATCATCCATTTCAAGTAGTGGTACTGATTAATGACAATACCTATAAGTTGGCCTTCCTAATGAGTACAATGTGAGTGTAACATTTAATATTTCTAATCTTCTCTTTGTGTAGGTGATGTTTGAGGATAGAATCCTTTGAGGAGAAGGAAAATGATAAGATCTAGGGAGGTGCTGAAGCTGAAAGGCTTCTAAATTCCATTAAGCATTAGAAAGGGCCCATGACACGTTCAAGGGTTAAAATGATGAAAGAAGCACTAATTGGGTGATTGAGGATATTCAAGCCAACAAAGTACAAATGACATGAATTCAAGCTTGAAAGAGATTAAGGCTTCATTATAAGATAGAAGTGCTTAATGGGTAAGTTAAGTAATAAAATCTACTTCTAAATACAATTGTTATAATATAGGAGTATATATATAAAATAGGTTACAATAAAATAGTAGAATTCTATTTAAGAGTATATCATTGTCTTACTTTTAGGGTTAGGGTTGTTATTTCAACTTATTAAATAAATTTGATTTCTTTGTTAAAGAGCAGACAATATATGAATGGAAAGTGAGATTTTCTCAGATTTTTTCAATAATAAGAACTTAGTAAGAGCTAACTCTTCTTATAGTATTAACCTACTTATCACTCATAAATTCATTCTTTTCTAGACTATGGCATCCATATTGGTCTAGGATTGTACATGATTGAAATCTGATTTAATTTTTTTGGTTCTTGTTTGAATTTCCTTATGTGTGTTGGGTCCTAAGGCAGGTCATTTGGGTTCACATCAGGTATAAACAAGGATATGGATGCCACACTCCAAAAAGGAATGGATTTGGGAATGATAAGTGATTGAACTTGACAAAAGAGCTAGTTATTGATAAGTTCTTTAGTTCTTGAAAGAATTAATGGGAAAAAATTCTCAGTTTTTTTTTTTGGGTGCAAATGATCTGCTCTTTAACAATGAAAAACACCTATTTATAGGTTTGAATTAATGAACCTAGAGATAAGGACAACTTCATATATTAAGCTGACAATAAATCTACTTGTATATTTTAGCAATGTTTAAAACCTTACAATGACTGTACATACAGTGCATTAAGCATACTTATACAATTAATAAAACTCAGCTAGTATTAAGATATACTTTTCCGCCCTTCGTGCTTGGATTAGCTTCTTTGGCCCAAACTTCTCAATCAATCTATTAAAAGCTTCTTTCATCTTTTAGCTCTTAAATGCATCATTCGCTCTTTGTGAATGCTTAATGGATCCTTAGAAGCCCACCATTCATCAGCTCCTCCTTTCATTGTAAAGAATTTTTCACACAAAATGATCTTGAAAATAACATTTGTCTCTACAAGAAACATTATATTCGTTGATCATTATTCGCTTTTCTTACAAGTATGTAATGGTTCAATTCTCGTTAACAAGGCTCCTCTGTTCATTAGAAGAACTCATTCATGCAAACTGATCTTAAAATGATGAAAAGCTTGGAGAGGATGTGTGGAGGGCTTCAGCAGATTCAACAGATACACTGCACATTCTAAAAGGTCCAATCAAGCAAGCTAGAGCCAAAAGATGAAAGAAGCACTAAATGGGTGGTTAAGGACATTCAGCTAACCAAATCACAAATGGCATGCATTCAAACTTGAAAGAGGACCAAACTTATTAATATGAAAGGAGTGCTTAATGTGCCAAGCTTAAGCAATTAAAATCAACTCCAAATAGGAGTTTACTTAAAATACGAGTTTGCTAACTGTAATTAAGTTCCTTTTTAATAAAATAAAGTGTACCTAGATTTTAGGATAGTCTATCATATCTCTACTTTAGACTTGTTATTTTAACTTATAAATAAGCACCTCCTTCTCTTTAGGTTCTTCTTTGACTTGGAGGAACTTATCAAGATTATTGAGATGTGGCATTCACTCAACTTATCACTCCCAAGTCCCATTCTCTTTAGATGTGGCAATTATATTCCTTCCTTATTACCTTAGGTTATTGTTCCTTAACATTGGATCTAGGACTTACATGATTGAAATCTAATTTAGCTTTCTTGTGTTCTTTTTTAATTCCTTGTGTGTGTCAGGTCCCTCAACCACATCTTTTGGGGTTCAAATCAGCTGGTATCGAGCCAGGTTTTAAATCAGGTTGGATCAATCAATTTTACAATTTACTTTCTTGAGATTTATTTATTACCATTGAAACTCGTTATTCTGCCAATTTGCAATCTTTCTTGCTTTGTTCATTTGTTTGAGAGCATAATCATCAAAAAGCAATGAAAGAGGAAGGAAGTTAGAGTGGTAAACTAAGAGTGTGAGCTCATTATAAGAGACACCACTAAAGAGAAGTAAACACAAGGATTGGGTGACAATGATTGAGAGAAACACGTGAGGGAGTGTATGTGAGGTTATTTTTAATGTTTGTTTTGGTGAAATTAGCAACATGATTTTGAAATATAATGGAGTGAGTGAAGTACATCAGAAGGATGATTCATTCATACTCCACACTATGCAAAAATAATTTGAGTGCGTGAATGTTGTGTTTGATGAGATGAGAGATTTGGTGGAGAGGCAATATGCTGTTATAGCTGATTTGCAAAGGGACAGACATGTGTAGCTCCTAATGCAGAAAGCAAGAGGAGCATAATCATAATGATGATTATGATTAAAATGGAGACGATGATGCCAATTTTGATTATCAAACCATAGTAACCAGATTTTCCAATAATTGAGGTGGTAAGAGGGATACAAGAAAGCATGATGCTTCTGACTGTGACTTGGGAAGCATCAAAATGAAGATTCTGCCATTCCAATGGAAAAGTGACCCTAATGTGTATTTGGAGGGGGAAAACAAGGTGGAGCTAGTATTTGATTGCCTTAACTACTATGAGGAGAAAAGGTAAAATTAGTTGCCATTAAATTCACTGATTACACTATTATTTGGTGGGAGCTTGCTTCGAACAGGCAAAGAAACTAAGGAGGCGTATTGATACATGGGAGGAGATGAAGGTTATCATGAGGAGGAGGTTTGTCCCTAACCATGTCTACAGAGATTTGTTTTAACAATTGCAAGGACTCACCCAAGGCACTAAGAGTGTTGAAAGGAGATGGAGATTGTAATGATTTGAGCCAATGTGGAGGAAGATAGGGAAGCAACAATGCCCTGATTCTTGCAAGGGCTGACTAAAGACATAACCAAGGTGGTTGAGTTGCAACACTTTGTGGAAATAGAAGACATGTTGTACATGACAATGAAAGTTGAAAAACAACTCAAATTGATGAGATACATAGAGGAGCCAATGCATAAAGGGCTTTTAAGGATTCATTGTGCATTCATGAAGGGCAAATGACACATTCAAGGTTTAAAATATGAAAGAAGCACCAAAGGGATTGATTGAGGATAT
The DNA here is from genome assembly GCA_020883675.1 of Bruguiera gymnorhiza. Lineage (NCBI taxonomy): Eukaryota > Viridiplantae > Streptophyta > Magnoliopsida > Malpighiales > Rhizophoraceae > Bruguiera > Bruguiera gymnorhiza. Next base: position 3,687 of record JAIRCJ010000189.1, read on the forward strand.
TTGAGACAAACAGGTTGCAAATGACATGAATTCAATTGAGGTGAATTCAAGCTTAAAAGAGGGTAAAGGCTTTATTAATATGATTAGAGTGTTAGGTAATAAAATCTACTCCTAAGTAGGAGTTTATTATGAAGGAAGAGGTTATAATAAAGTAGTAGTTTGTTATAAAATAAGAGCTTACAATAAAATAGGAGTGTTCCTATCTTTTAGAAGTATATCATTGTCTCTACTTTTAAGGTTCTTGGGGTTGTTATTTCAGCTTATAAATAGGCTTAATTTCATTTTTAAGGGAGTAGGCAATTGATGTAGCCTGCATCACCATGTCTCTCACCAATAAGTCCTCATTGACAAGTTTCACAATGTTCACTTAGCCAAGAATATCAGTTCACATTCAAACTCATCAGTCTTCTTAACAAGTCATTAGCCAAAAAAATTCTCATTGTTGATTTTGTCATTTTCTATACATTGAAAATATTTTGTTTTGATATATTTTTTTTATTAGCTCCTAGTTCCTAGGCTTGATTTGATTCTTTTCATTATCTTTTATTTTAGTTTAAAAGGAAATCAATATTACGTAGAGAACAACTTGACTGGATGAATGGAATTGCCTTGGGCATTCTTTAAAACTTAAAGAGTTCATACCCATGAAAATGTAGAAAAGTTTTCACTTTGTGCTTGAAGAGCTAGAGCTTTTCAATGTCTACATCCTTGAAGAGTTGTAGCAATTAATGTAGAAGAATTGATGACCCACCGACTTTATTGGAAACCTAGAAGAGCAACCATTAAAGTCCCTTCTCGTTTTCATGTTCTAACTAGTTGTGCTTCATTCACTTCTTCCCCCAAATGGATAACTCTGCAGCGCTTATCTGAAAAAACTCAAAATATCAAGAATTTTCTCCTTCAATTCTTTTAAGAACTAAATAACATATCAAGAATTAACTCTTTTTATTGCTTTCAACTTGACTTATCACTCTTAAATTCGTTCTTTTCTAGAGTGTGGCATCCATATCTTTCTTTATATCTTAGGTTCATGTCCCTTTAAATTTGGGTCTAGGGTTTGTATGATTGAAATCAAATTTAGCTTTCTTGGTTTCTTGTTTGGTTAGTTGTGCATGTTGTATGTCAAAGCCCTATTTTTGGGGTTCACATCAGTTGGTATCAAAACTTGGCTTTAAATCAAGTTCGCTGATCCAAATTTGAGTTTTGCTATTATTCTTCTTCTTGGCTACATTCTATACCTCTTTTCTTGTCTTTAAATTCATGCAAAAAATTAAAAAAAAATAGATAAGAAGAAAAGAAAGAAAAAAAAGAAGAAGGAAGATTGCATTTAATTTCTTTATATTTGAAAAGTAAACTTGTTTAATTAGGTCAAAGGGAGATATAGACTTTACTTCCTTTTTAATTGGACATCTTACAAAATAAGGAAATTCTAAATTAAAAAATAGATCTTATTGCTTCCAATTCCTACAAGTACTCAAATCTAATTATTCCCTGTGTATTGCAATTTAATCTTGTTGGTTCCTTTTAACCCATGACTATTATTCATTATACTTCCTCAATTTCTTTTACTCTGATTTATTGGAATTAATTAGTTACAAGGTAACCTTGATTAAGGTTATTTAGTTCAATAAAGAATTAAGAGAAAATTTAAGTTGCAAAATGCAAGAGTGTAAACACGAAGGTGTGTTAACACCATTTTTGATTGAATCACATAAAGGGACTAAGAAGGTCTAATGTGGAAAACCCTAAAATGATGTGGCTTAGGGATCCAAACACATGTATGGAATCAAAGAATATCTAGGAAAGCAAAATCAGATTTAATAACACAAACCCAAACCCAAACCCAAACCCAACATTTAAAGGAACATGAACTTAGGGTATTTAAGAAGGATAAGGATGCCATGCTCCAAAGTTAAGTTGAACATCACAAGAGAGGTATTTTTGATAAATTCTTTAGTTCTCATAAGAACTAAAGGAGGAAAAGTCATACTTTTTATTCTTTCAAAGTTGTTTGATGTTCTAGAGTTTACAAGGAAGTGCCTATTTATAGGCTAAGATAGCAATTCTAAAGAGGCATAAATTCCTCTTTAGGACAAATCCTTATTTATGAGAAACTCCTATCTAGGACAAATTCTCATACAAAAACTTTCACTTTTATAACAATCACTTATTTAGTATAAACTCTTATTTAGGAGTGAATGCTATTACTTAGTGTTAGCCCATTAAGTACTTTAATCATATTAATAAGGCCTTGACTCTTTTTCAAGTTTGGATTCGTACCATTTGTAACTTTGTTGGCCTAAATGTCCTCAATTAGCCCATTTAGTGCCTCTTTCATCTTTTTGGCTGTAACTTGTGTTATTAGACATTTTGGAATGTGTAATGGACCTCTTGCATCCTTTGAAGCCTTCCACACATCATCTCTAAGCTTCTCATCACGATGAAACTTATGCAACAACAATTTGAATGCATGAACACCAGATTTGATGATATGAAAGATAGGATAGAAGAGCAAGCCAATACAATAACGAAATTGTAAAGAAGGCATAGGGGCCATGATGTTCCTAATGCAAGAAAGTATGAAAGAAAAGATTATGGCCATGTAGATGATGCCAAAGATGATGAATTTGATGATCTAGCTTCTTTGGTTAGCATTACAATTAATAGAAATGGTCAAGGAGATTTTTGGAGGTGAACCACTTATGATTGTGATTTTTCTAGCATTAAAATGATAATTGTTCCAAGGGAAAATTGATCCAAAAGCCTATTTAGGATGATGAGAGAACAAGGTTAAGTTGGTCTTTAACTATCACAACTATTATGAAAAGGAAAGGGTCTAATTTCTACCATTAAGTTTGTTGATTATGCTATTATTTGGTAGGATCAACTTGTTTTTACTAGGAGAAGGAATCATGAGAGGCCTATTGATACATGGAGGAGATGAAGGCTATCTTGAGGAGGAAGTTCATTCCTTAATCACCATTATAGTGCTTCATACTAATGGCTGCAAGGGCTTACTCAAGGTACCAAAAGTGTAGAGGACTACTACAAGGAGATGGAGATTGCTATGATTTGGGCTAATGTGGAGGAGGATAAAGAAGCAAATATGGCTTGTTTTTGAAAGGGCTAAATAGCAATATTGCCAATGTAGTTGAATTGCAGCATTATGTGGAATTAAGGACATGGTACACATGGAAATGAAAATTGATAAGTAACTCAAGTGGAAAGGTTATATGGTTTGGATAGAATTTGGATTCCACTTCACTCTATAAGCTTAACTAGAGCAAAAGGATGAGAGGGCTGATTAGAAAGCCAAGGCCAAATCATACAAGAGTAAGGAAGTGGGTCTTAGCAAGGAGAAAGTAAATTCTAATTCCCAACTTAGTAAAAATAGAGATGCTAAATATTTTAAGTGTCTGGAAGACTTAGTGTCCAAATTAGTGTACCATAGTGTTGTGACGGTAATGATGATATTGAAACTGAAAATAAGTCTGATGATGACTCTATGCCACCATTGGAGGATTCAGCAATGGGGGAGAAGTAGGATGCAAGGATGGAGAGGAGTACCTAGTTAAGGGAGATGTATTGGTGGTTAAACAAGCATTGAGTGTACAAACCAAGGAAGATGATGAAGTGCAAAGAGATAATATATTCCATACTGGTGCAATGTCAAAGATAAGATATGTAGTACGATCACTGATAGGGGTAGCTCAACAAATGTAGCTAGGCATTACTTTGGTTCAGAAGTTTAATTTACCTACCATGAAACACCCTAAGCCATATTTGTTTTAATGGTTGAATGAATGTGGAAAAATTAAGGTAAATAACAAGATGTTAGTGCTATTTACTATTAGAAAATATACTAATGAGTTTTTGTGTGATGTTATACCTATGCAAGTTAAGCATATTTTGTTGGAAACATCGTGACAATATAATCGATGTGTAATGCATAAAGGGTTTAAGAATCAGTACCCTTTTGTAATAAATGATAAACTTGTTACTCTTATATATTTGATATTTAGGCAAGTTTATAAAGATCACTTAAGGATGAGAAGGTCCAGTTACAAATTGTAAAACAAACTGAGCAATATCCATCTAATGTTAACAAAGGGTGAAACAAGGTGGTGTTTGAACTTGGTGATTAGGTTTAGGTGCATATAAGTAAAGAAAGTTTCTACTCAGAGGCGTTTAAAGCTATAGTTTAGAGGAGATGGTCCATTTTCAAGTAGTGACACAAATTAATGACAATGCCTACAAGTTGTACCTTCCTAGTGAGTATAATGTGAGTACAACAATTAATATTTCTAATCTTTCTCTTTTTGATACAGGTAATGATTAGAGGATGAATCCTTTTTAGGAGAGGGGGAATGATGAGATCTATGGAGGAGCTAATGCATGGAGGGCTTTTAAAGATCCATTGAGCATTCATGAAGGGCCAATGACACATTTTAAGGGCTAAAAAATGAAAGAAGCACTAGATAAGTTGATTAAGATATTTAAACCAAACAAGGTACAAATGGTGTTAATTCACTAATAACATTAATTCAAACTTGAAAGAAGTCAATGCTTTATTAATGTGATTGATATGTTTAATGGGGTAAGTTAAGTTATCTTGGTTACCTAAAAGCTTGACTTAACTTCCTTAGACCAAATGTCTTTAATCAAACCTGTTAGTGTGTCTTCCATCCTTTTAACTCTAAAATTATGTCATCAGCCCTTCTTGAATGCTCAATGGATCCTTAGAAGCACTCCTTGCATTGGGGCCCCAATGAATGTCATCATTTATACCTTAAGTTCAAACTATCTTAAACATGGGATCTAAGGTTTTTCATGATTGAAATCTAATTTATCTTTTTCTATTCTGCTTGATTCCTCGTGTGTGTTAGGTCGTTAAACCTCATGTTTTAGGGTTCACATCATAGCTAGACCATGAAAACTACACATATCATTAACTTAGTGTAGGCCAATCAATAATTGTCCTAACCTTTTCCTCATCAACCTTAATACCCCAAGTACTGACAACATAGCCAAACAATATGATTGGTCAGTACAAAGGAATAGTTCTTGAGATTAGCATACAATTTCTTAGAATGTAAAATCTTAGAACAAAAGTGAATGATGAAAATGCTCATCTAAGTTTTTTCTATAAATAAAAATATCATCAAAATACACAACAACAAATTTACCAATGAATGCATGCAAAACATGATTATCAGTGTCATAAAAGTGCTTGGTGTATTAGTGAGACTATATGGCTAACAAACCATTGATACAAACTATCCTTAGTTTTAAAAGCTATTTTCCACTTGTCTCTCTCTCTCATCTTAATTTGGTGATATCTACTCTTAAAATCAATTTTAGAAAAAGACACATGAACTATGTAATTCATTTGACATGTCATATAAATCAAGATGCCTTTGTCTACTCAACCTTCTTCTCCTATTCTAGATAGGTTTCAAGATCATTTTTTCCCTCAAAACAAAGGAATTTCATTTTAATGCTACCCAAATCATGGTCATAATGTTTTACCTCATAAAATGTCTTTAACTATTACTATTATTGGTGATTCTAACCAAAGTAGCTAAATCATCAAAATAAGCATCATTATCTCCATCATCATTGTAATCATCATAATGATTACACCTTTCTTACCTTCATGCATTAGGAGATTCTTGTTTTATGCCCTTTCAATTCAATTACAATAGCATCTTACCTCTCCATCTGATCTCCCATTTCACCAAACAGAATATTGATGTGCTCAAACTATTGTTTATAGCTTGGAACATGAATACATCATCCATCCTACCTTCCTTGCTCACTCCTGTATCTTTGAAGTCATGCTACTAACTACACAAAAAAAAAAAAAATTGTTAGAAATAACCTCACACACACTCCCATTGCATTTTCTTTTTCTTAAGAAATATGTTTCAAGTCTAAAATTATATAAATCATTTCAAATTGCATTATGGCAAAGGAGGCAATAAAAAATTATAAAATTTAAGTAAATTAATTATTAACAATGCATTTATCCTTATGGAATTTTAAAATTCTAAAAATTGAAAAAGTGTAATGTTTTGGCTTTTAAATTTATTGTTAATGCCATTGCATTTGAATGGTGAGAAAAAGATAATATTTGAATATATTAATTAAGCTAATATACAGGTAATGGACTCAATTGTATAAAATACATTTTAGTGAATGAATATTTTAAATAGCAATTTGAAACTTCAATGTTGGGTCAAGCAAATTGCTCTTGAGGAGGGTGGGGAAACTTCTTATTAGAGTCCATTGCATTTGCTTTTTCTTAATAAATAAGTTTCTAGACTAAAATTATATAACTCATTTCAAATTGCATTGTGGCAAATGAGACAACAAAAAAATTATAAAATTTAAATTCAACTGATTATTAACATTGCATTTATCCTTATAGGACTTTAAAATTCTAAAAATTGAAAAAGTGCAATGCTTTGATTTTTAAATTTATTGTTAATACAATTGTATTTGAATGGTAAGAAAAACATAATATTTGAAAATATTAATTGAAAAAAAATACAGGTAACAGACTCAATTGTATAAAATATACTTTAATGGATGAATATTATAATTAGTAATCTTAAGTTTCAATATTGGGTCAAGCATATTGGTTTAGAGGGAGTGGGGAAACTTCTTATTAGAGTCCATTGGAATTGCCCTTGCTTAAGTAATATATTTTTTGACTAAATTTATATAAATTATTTCAAATAGCATTGCCACAAAGGTGACATTTAAAAAAATTTCAAAATTCAAATTCAAGTGATTATAAATAATGCATTTATCCTTATAAGACTTTAAATTCTAAAAATTGAAAAATTGCAACGTTTAGATTTTTAAATTATTCTAAATGCCATTGCAGTTGAATTATGAGAAAACCATAATTTTTGAATATGTTAATTGAACAAAAATTCAAGTAATTGATTTAATTGTATAAAGTTCACTTTCGTGCGTGAATATTATAAATAGCAATCCCAAGATTCAATGTTGTGGCAAGCATATTGTTCTTAAGGGGAGTGGGGAAACTTCTTATTATAATCCATTGCATTTGCTTTCTCAAGTAATATGTTTGTAGAATAATTTTATGCTAATCATTTTAAATTGCAATGTGTAAAGGAGACAATAAAAAAAAATTATAAAATTTAAATTCAACTGATTATTAACATTGTATTTATCCCGATAAGACTTTAAAATTCTAAAAATTAAAAAAGTGCAATGCTTTGATTTTTAATTTTATTATTAATACAATTATATTTGAATAGGGAAAAAAACATAATATTTGAAAATGTTAATTGAAAAAAAATACAAGTAATGGACTTAATTATATAAAATACATTTTAATGGATGAATATTATAATTAGCAATCCCTAACTTCAACGTTGAGTCAATCATATTGGTTTTAAAGGGAGTGGGGAAACTTCTTATTAGAGTTCATTGCATTTGCTTTTGCTTAAGTGTTATATTTTTTGACTAAATTTATATAAATTGTTTCAATTATCATTATTGCAAAGGTGACCTTTAAAAAAATTACAAAATTCAAATTCAATTGGTTATAAACAATGCATTTATCCTATAAGACTTTAAATTCCAAAAATTGAAAAATTGTAACATTTTGATTTTTAAATATATTCTAAATGTCATTGCATTTGAATGGTAAGAAAAATATAATATTTGAAGATGTTAATTGAACAAAAATTGAAGTAATGGACTCAATCGTATAAAATTCAATTTAGTGCATAAATATTATAAATAGCAATCTCAAGATTTAATGTTGTGCCAAGTCTTTTTCAAATTGCATTGTGGTAAAGGAGACAATAAAAAAATTACAAAATTTAAATTCAACTGATCATTAACAATGCATTTATCCCTATAGGACTTTAAAATTCTAAAAATTGCATAAGTGCAATGTTTTGATTTTAAAATTTGTTATTAAAGTCATTGCATTTGAATGATGAGAAAAACATAATATTTAGATATGGTAATTGGAAAAAAATACAGGTAATGGACTTAATTGTATAAAATACAATTTAGTGGATGAATATTATAAGTAGCAATCCAAAGTTTTAATGTTGGGTTAAGCATATTGCTTTTAAGAAGAGTAGGGAAACCTTTTTATTAGAACCCATTGCATTTGCTTTTTCGCAAGTAATATGTTTCTGGACTAAAATTATACAAATCATTTCAAATTGTATTATGACAAAGGAGACAATAAAAAAATTACAAAATTTAAATTCAACTCATTATTAACAATGCATTTCTCCTTATAGGTCTTTAAAATTCTAAGAATTGAAAAAGTGTAATGCTTTAATTTTTAAATTTATTGTTAATGTCATTGCATTTGAATGGTGAGAAAAACATAATTTTTGAATATGTTAATTAAATAAAAATAAAGGTAATGGACTTAATTGTACAAAATACACTTTAGTGGATGAATATTATAAATAGCAATCTGAAACTTCAATGCTAGGTCAAGCATATTGTGCTTATGGGGAGTGGGAAACTTCTTATTAAAGTCTATTGCATTTGTTTTTTCTTAAGTAATATGTTTGTAGACTAAAATTATATAAATCGTTTCAAATTGCAATGTGGCAAATGAGACAATTTAAAAAATTAGATTATTCACAATGCATTTATCCTTATAAGACTTTCAAATTCTAAAAATTGAAAAGGTGCAATGTTTTAGTTTTTATATTTATTGTTAATGTCATTGAATTTGAATGGTGAGAAAAATATAATACTTGAATATGTTAATTGAACAAAAATATAGGTAATGGACTCAATTGTACAAAATACACTTTAGTGAATGAATATTTTAAATAGCAATCTAAAGTTTTAATGTTGGGTCAAGCATATTGCTCTTTAGGAGAGTGGGGAAACTTCTTATTAGAGTCTATTGCATTTGCTTTTTTTTAAATAATATGTTTCTAGACTAAAATTATATAAATATTTTCAAATTGCGTTATGGCAAAGGAGACAATAAAAAAAAATTACAAAATTTAAATTTAATTAAGTATTAACAATGCCTTTATCCCTATAGGACTTCAAAATTCTAAAAATTGAAAAAGTCCAATGTTTTGATTTTTAAATTTATTCTTAATGTCATTGCATTTGAATGGTGAAAAAAACATAATATTTGGATATCTTAATTGAACAAAAATATAGGTAATGGACTCAATTGTATAAAATACACTTTAGTGGATGAATATTATAAATAGTAATCTAAAGCTTTAATCTTGGATCAAGCATATTGCTCTTGTGGAGAGTGGGGAAACTTCTTATTAGAGTCCATTCAAGTAATATGTTTATAGACTATAATTATATAAATCATTTCAAATTGTATTATGGCAAAGGAGACAATAAAAAATTTACAAAATTTAAATTCAACTGATTATTAAGAATGCATTTCTCTCTATAGGACTTTAAAATTCTAAAAATTGAAAAACTGCAATGTTTTGACTTTTAAAATTATTGCTAATGCCATTACATTTGAATGGTGAGAAAAACATCATATTTGAATATGTTAATTGAACAAAAATATAGGTAATGGACTCAATTGTATAAAATATACTTTAATGGATGAATATTATAAGTAGCAATCCCAAGTTTCAATGTTGTGTCAAGCATATTGCTCTTACGATGAGTGGGGAAACTTCCTCTTAGAGTCCATTGCATTTACTTTTTCTTAAGTAATATGTCTCTACACTAAAATTATATAAATTATTTCAAATTGCAATATGGCAAGTGAGACAATTAAAAAAATTACAAAATTTAAATTCAACTATTTATTAAAAATGCATTTATCCCTATAAGATTTCAAAATTCTTAAAATTGAAAAAGTGTAATGTTTTGATTTTATAATATATTGTTAATGCCATTATATTTGAATGGTGAGAAAAACATAATATTTGAATATGTTAATTGAGCAGAAATACAGATAATGGGCTTAATTGTATAGAATACACTTTAGTAGATGAATATTATAAATAACAATCTCAAGTTTCAGCGTTGGGTCAAGCATATTGCTCTTTAGAGGGGTGAGGAAATTTCTTATTAAAGTCCATTGCATTTGCTTTTACTTAAGTAATATATTTTTAGGCTAAAATTATATAAATCATTTCAAATACCATTATCGCAAAGGAGATAATTAAAAAATTACAAAATTTAAATTCAATTAATTATTCACAATGCATTTATTTCTATAAGACTTCAAAATTCTAAAAAATGAAAAATGCAATGTTTTGATTTTTAAATTTATTGTTAATGCCATTGGATTTGAATGGTGAGAAAAACATAATATTTGAAGAAGTTAATTGATCAAAAGTACAAGTAATGGCTTTAATTGTATAAAATACACTTTAGTGGATGAATATTATAAATAGCAATCGAAAGATTCAATGTTGTGTCAAGCATATTGCTCTTACAGGGAGTAGGGAAACTTCTTATTAGACTCTATTGCATCTGGTTTTTTGTAAATAATATGTTTGCAGACTAAAATTATATAAATCACTTCAAATTGCATTGTGGCAAAGGAGACAGTTAAAAAAATTACAAAACTTAAATTCAACTAATTATTAACAATGCATTTATCCTTATAGAACTTTAAAATTCTAAACATTAAAAAAGTGTGATGTTTTGATTTTTAAAATTATTGTTAATGCCATTGCATTTGAATGGTGAGAAAAATATAATATTTGAATATGTTAAGTAAACAAAAATACACGTAATGGACTCAATAGTATAAAATATACTTTTGTGGATAAATATTATAAATAGCAATCCTAAGTTTCAATGTTGGGTCAAACATATTGTTCTTGAGGGGTGTGAGAAACTTCTTATTATAGTGCATTAAATTTGCTTTTTCTTAAGTAATACATTTTTAGACTAATATTATATAAATCATTTCAAGTAGCATTGTCGTAATAGAGACAATTAAAAAAATTGCAAAATTTAAATCAACTAATTATTAAGAATGCATTTGTCCCTATAAGACCTTAAAATTCTAAAAATTGAAAAAATGCAATGTTTTGATTTTTAAATTTATTGTTTGGTGACAACAACATAATATTTGAATATGTTAATTGAACAAAAATACATGTAATGGACTCAATTGTATAAAATACACATAAGTAGATGAATATTATAAATATAAATCCCAAGCTTCAATGTTGGGTCAAGTATATTGCTGTTAAGGGGAGTAAGGAAACATCTTATTAAAGTCGATTGTATTTGCTTTTTCTTAAGTAATATGTTTGTAGACTAAAATTATATAAATAATTTGAAATTGCATTGTGGCAAATGAGACAATTAAAAAACTTACAAAATTTTAATTAATTGATTATTAATAATGCATTTATCCTATAGAACTTTAAAATTCTAAAAATTGAAAACGTGCAATGTTTTGGTTTTTAAATTTATTGTTAATGTCATTGCATTTGAATGGTAACAAAAACATAATATTTGAATGTTTTAATTGAAAAAAAAATACAACTAATGGACTCATTTGTATAAAATACACTTTAGTAGATGAATATTATATATAGCAATCCTAAGCTTCAATGTTGAGTCAAGCATATTACTCTTGAGAGGAGTGGACAAACTTCTCATTAAAGTTTATTGCATTTGATTTTTCTTTAGTAATACATTTTTAAAGTCCCATATATTAGCTTTTTCAAAAGTAATATTTTCTAAACTAAAATTATATAAATCATTTCAAACAGTATTGTCGCAAAGGAGACAATTAAAAAAATGACAAAAGTTACATTCAACTGATTATTAACAATGCATTTATCCCTATAAGACTTTAAAATTCTAAAAATTGAAAATTGCAATGTTTTGATTTTTAAATTTATTGTAAGTGTCGGTGCATTTGAATGGTGAGAAAAATATCATATTTGAATATGATAATTCAAGAAAAATACAAGTAATGGACTTAATTGTAAAAAATACACTTTGATGGATAAATATTATAAATATAAATCCTAAGTTTCAATGTTGGGTCAAGCATATATCTTAAAAGAGTAGTGGCAAATCTTCATATTAGAGTCCATTGCTTTTGCTTTTTCTTAACTAATATGTTTGTAGACTAAAATTATGTAAATCACTTGAAATTGCATTGTGGCAAAGGAGACAATTAAAAAAAAATTAATTTCAACTAATTATTAACAATGCATTTATCCTTTTAGGACTTTAGAATTCTAAAAATTAAAGAATTACAATGTTTTGATTTTAAATTTATTCTTAATGTGATTACATTTGAATGGTGAGAAAAATATAATATTTGAATATGTTAATTGATAAAAAATACAGGTAATGGACTCAAGTGTATAAAATACACTTTAGTAGATGAATATTATAAATAGCAATTGCAAGATTCAATGTTGTGTCAAGTATATTGCTCTTACAAGGAGTGGAGAAACTTCTTATTAGACTCCATTTCATTTGGTTTGTCTGATGTAATATGTTTATAGACTAAAATTATATAAATCATTTCAAATTGCATTGTGGCAAAGGAGATAATTAAAAATTATAAAATTTAAATTTAACTAATTATTAATAGTGCATTTATCCTTATAGGACTTTACAATTCTAAAAATTGAAAAAGTACAATGTTTTGATTTTTTTAATTTATTGTTAATGTCATTGATTTTGAATGGTGAGAAAAACATAACATTTTAATATGATAATTGAACAAAAATACAAGTAATGGACTCAATTGTATAAAATACACTTTAGTGGATGAATATTATAAATAACAATCCCAAACATTAATGCTTGCTTAAGCATATATCTCTAGAAGGAAATGGGAAAACTTCTTGTTAAAGTCCATTGCATGTGTTTTTTCTTAAGTAATATGTTTGTAGACTAAAATTATATAAATCATTTCAAATTACATTGTGCCAAATGAGACAATTAAAAAATTAGAAAATTTAAATTCAACTAATTATTAACAATGCATTTATCCCTAAAAGACTTTAAAATTCTAAAAATTGAAAAAAATGCAATGATTTGATTTTTAAATTTATTATTAATGGCATTACATTTGAATGTTGAGAAAAACGTAATATTTGAATATGATAATTGAACAAAATACACTTTAGTGGATAAATATTATAAATAAAAATCCTAAACTTCAATGTTAGGTCAACCATATATCTCAAAAGGGTAGTGGCAAATCTTTATATTGGAGTCCATTGCTTTTAGTTTTTCTTAAGTAATATGTTTATAGACTAAAATTATGTAAATGACTTGAAATTGCATTATGGCAAAGGAGACAATTAAAAAAAAAAAGAAAATTTAATTTCAACTAATTATTAACAATGCATTTGTCCCTTTAAGACTTGAAAATTCAAAAAATTAAAGAATTGCAATGTTTTGATATTTAAATTTATTCTTAATGTCATTGCATTTGAATGGTGAGAAAAACATAATATTTGAATATGTTAATTAAGCAGAAATATAGTTAATGGACTCAATTGTATAAAATACACTTTAGTGGATGAATATTATAAATAGCAATCCCAAGCTTCAAAGGTGGGTCAAGCATATTGGTTTAGAGGGGAGTGGGGAAACTTTTTATTAGATTCCATTGCATTTGCTTTCACTTAAGTAATATACTTTTAGGCTAAAATTATATAAATCATTTCAAATACCATTCTCACAAAGGAGACAATTAAAAAATTACAAAATTTCAACTCAACCGATTAATAACAAAGCATTTACCCATATATGTCTATAAAATTCTAAAAATTAAAAAAATCCAATATTTTGATTTTTAAATTTATTGTTAATGGCATTACATTTTAAAGGTGAGAAAAATGTAATATTTGAATATGTTAATTGAATAGAAATACATGTAATGGACTCAATTGTATAAAATACACTTTAATGAATGAATATTATACATAACAATCTCAAGCTTTAATGTTGTGCTAAACATACTACTCTTGAGGGAAGGGGGAATACTTCTTATTAGACACCATTGCATTTGCTTTTTCTTAAGTAATTTGTTTGTAGACTAAAATTACATAAATCATTTCAAATTGTATTGTGGCAAAAGAGACAATAAAAAAAATTACAAAATTTAAATTCACCTGATTATTAACAATGCATTTATCCCTATAAGACTTTAGAATTCTAAAAATTGAAAAAGTGCAATATTTAGATTTTAAAATTTATTGTTATGCCATTGCATTTGAATGGTGATAAAAACATAATATTTGAATATATTAATTGAACAAAAGTACAAGTAATGGACTCAATCGTAAAAAATACACTTTAGTGGATGAATATTATAAATAACAATACCAAACTTCAAAGTTGGGTCAAGTATATTCCTTTTAAGGGGAGTGGGGAAACTTCTTATTAGAATTCATTACATTTGCTTTTTCTTAAGTAATTTGTTTGTACGCTAAAATTATATAAATCATATCAAATTGCATTGTGGCAAAGGAGACAATTAAAAAAATTGCAAAATTTAAATTCAACTTATTATTAACAATGCATTTACCCTTATAACACTTTAAAATTCTAAAATTTGAAAAAATGCAATGTTTTGGTTTTTGAATTTATTGTTAATGTCATTGCATTTTGAATGGTGAGAAAAACATAATATTTGAATATGTTAATTGAACAAAAATACAAATTATGGACTCAATTGTATAAAATATATTTTAGTAGGTGAATATTATAAATAGAAATCCCAAACTTTAATGTTGGGTTAAGCATATTGCTCTTGAATAGAGTGGAGAAACTTTCTTATTAAAGTCCATTGCATTTGCTTTTCCTTAAGCAATATATTTTTAGACTAAAATTATATAAATCATTTCAAAGAACATTGTCACAAGAAAGACAATTAAAAAAATTACAAATTTTAAATTCAACTAACTACTAACAATGCATTTATCCCTAAAAGCAATGAAAATTCTAAACATTGAAAATATGCAATGTTTTGTTTTAAAAATTATTGTTAATGCCATTACATTGGAATGGTGTGAAAAGAAAAATATTTGAATATGTCAATTGAACAAAAATTCAAGTAATGGACTCAATTATATAAAATACACTTTAGTGGATGAATATTATAAATTGCAATCCAAAGCTTTAATGTTGGGTCAAACATATTGCTTTTGAGAGGAGTGGGAAAACTTCTTATTAGAGTCCATTGCATTAACTTTTTCTTAAGTAATATGTTTGTAGACAAAAATTATATAAATCATTTCATATAGCATTGTAGCAAAGGAGACAATTAAGAAAATTACAAAATTTAAATTCAACTGATTGTCAACAATGCTTTTATCTTTTTAAGACATTAAAATTCTAAAAGTTGGAAAAATGTAATATTTTGATTTTTAAATTTATTGTTAATGCGATTTCATTTGAATAGTGACAAAAACATAATATTTAAATATTTTAATTGAACAAAAGTAATGTACTCAATTGTATAAAATACACTTTAGTGAATGAATAGTATGAATAGCAATCTCAAGCCTTAATGTTGGGTCAAATGTATTACTCTCAAAGGGAGTGGGGAAACTTCTTATTAGAGTCCATTGCATTTGCTCTTTTTTCAGTAATATATTTGGAGACTAAAATTATATAAATCATTTCAAATTGCATTGTGGCAAAGGAGAGAATTAAAAAAGTACAAAAATTAAATTCAACTAATTATTAACAATGCATTAACCTTTATAAGATTTTAAAATTCTAAATGTTGAAAAAATATAATGTTTTGATTTTCAAATTTATTGTTAATGTAATTGCCTTTTGAATGGTAAGAAAAACATAATATTTGAATATGTTAATTGAACAAAAATACAAAATATGGACTCAATTGTATACAATACACTTTAATGGATGAATATTATAAATAACAATCCCAAACTTTAATGTTCAGTTAAGCATATTGCTTTTCAGAGGAGTGGGGAAACATCTTATTAAAATCCATTGCATTTGCTCTTTCTTAAGTAATATGTTTGTAGACAAAAATTATATAAATCATTTCATATAGCATTGCCGCAAAGGAGACAATTAAGAAAATTACAAAATTTAAATTTAGCAGATTATTAACAATGCATTTATCCCTATCAGATTTTAAAATTCTAAAAATAGAAAAGAAATGCAATGTTTTGATTTTTAAATTTATTGTTAATGTAATTGCATTTTGAATGATGAGAAAAATATAATATTTAAATATGTTAATTGAACAAAAATACAAGTAATGGACTAAATTATTGAAAATACACTTTTGTGCATGAATATTATAAATAGGAATCCCAATCTTTAATGTTGGGTTAAGCATATTGCTATTAAAGGAAGTGGGGAAACTTCTTATTAGAGTCCATTGCATTTGTTTTTTCTTAAGTAATATGTTTGTTGACTAAAATTAAATAAATCATTTCATATACCATTGTAGCAAAGGAGACAATTAAGAAAATGACAAAAATTAAGTTGAGCAATTTATTAACAATACATTTATTCTTATCATACTTTAAAATTCTAAAACTTGAAGAAAAACAATGTTTTGATTTTTAAATTTATTGTTAATGTAATTACATTTTGAATGGTGAGAAAAATATAATATTTTAATATGTTAATTGAAAAAAAATACAAGTAATGGACTCAATTGTTTAAAATACACTTTTGTAGTTGAATATTATAAATAACAATTCCAAACTTTAATGTTAGGTCAAGCATATTGCTAATCCATTGTATTTGTTTTTTCTTAAGTAATATATTTTTAGACTAAAATTATATAAATCATTTCAAATAGCATTGTCACAAGGGGGACAATGAAAAAAATTACAAATTTTAAATTCAACTAACTATTAACAATGCATTTATCCTTAAAAGAGTTTAAAATTTTGAAAATTGAAAATATGCAATGTTTTGATTTTAAAAATTATTGTTAATGCCATTTCATTTGAATGGTGAGGAAAACATAATATTTGAATATGTTAATTGAACAAAAATACAAGTAATGGTCTCAATTGTATAAAATACACTTTAATAGATGAATATTATAAATAGCAATCCCAAGTTTCAATGTTGGGTGAAACGTATTGCTCTAGAGAGGAGTGGGGAAACTTCTTATTAGACTCCATTGCATTTGCTTTTTCTACAATAATATATTTGCAGACTAAAATTATATAAATCATTTCAAATTGCATTGTGGCAAATGAGAGGATTAAAGAAAGTGCAAAATTTAAATTCAACTAATTATTAACAATGCATTTACCGTTATAAGACTTTAAAATTCTAGAAGTTCAAAAAGTGTAATTTTTTGATTTTTAAATTTATTGTTAATGCCATTGCATTTTGAATGGTGAGAAAAACTTAATATTTGAATATGTTAATTGAACAAAAATAGAAGTAATGGACTCAATTGATTAAAATACATTTTTGTGGATGAATATTATAAAAATCAATCCTATGCTTTAATGTTGGGTCAAGCATATTGCCCTTGAGGTGAGTGGTCAAACTTCTTACTAGAGTCCATTGCATTTGTTTTTTCTTAACTAATATATTTTTAGACAAAAATTATATAAATTATTTCAAATAGCATTGTTGCAAGGGAAAAGATTAAAAAAACTTGAAAAGTTAAATTCAACCTTTTATTAACAATGCTTTTATCCTTATAAAACTTTAGAATTCTCAAAATTGAAAAAGTACAATGTTGAGGTTTTTAAATTTATTACTAATGCCACTATATTTGAATGGTGAGAAAAACATAATATTTGAATATGTTAATTGAACAAAAATACAAGTAATGGACTCAATTGTATAAAATACACTTTAGTGGATGAATATTATAAATAGTAATTGTAAGCTTTAATCTTTGGTCAAGCATATTGCTCTTAAGGGGAGTGAGGAAACATCTTATTAGAGTCCATTGCATTACCTTTTTCTTAAGTAATATGTTGGTAGAGTAAAATTATATAAATCATTTCATATAGCATTGTGGCAAATGAGGCAATTAAGAAAATTACAAAATTTAAATTTAGTAAATTATTAACAATGCATTTATCCCTATCAGATTTTAAAATTCTAAAATTTGAAAAAATGCAATGTTTTGACTTTTAAATTTATTCTTAATGCTAATGCATTTTAAATGGTGAGAAAAACATAATATTTGAATATATTAATTAAAGAAACATACAAATAATGGACTTAATTGTGTAAAATACACCTTAGTGGATGAATATTATAAATAGCAATCCCAAGTTTGAATGTTTGGTCAAGCATATTGCTCTTGAGGGAAGTGGGGAAACATCTTATTAGAGTCCATTGCATTACCTTTTTCTTAAGTAATATGTTTGTCGAGTAAGATTATATAAATTATTTCATATAGCATTATAGCAAAAAAGAAAATTTAGAAAATTATAAAATTTAAATTCAATTGATTATGAACAATGCATTTATCCCTTCAAGACATTAAAATTCTAAAAGTTGGAAAAATGCAATGTTTTGACTTTTAACTTTATTTTTAATGCTATTTCATTTAAACAGTGAGAAAATCATAATATTTGAATATGTTAATTGAACAAAAATACAAGTAATGGTCTTAATTGCATAAAATACATTTTAATGGATGAATATTATAAATAGCAATCCTAAGCTTTAATGTTGGGTTAAGCATATTACTCTTGAGGGGAGTGGGGAAGCTTCTTATTAGAGTCCATTGCATTTGCTTTTTCTTAAGTAATATGTTTGTAGACTAAAATTTTAGAAATCATTTCATATAGCATTGTCATAAAGGAGACAATTAAGAAAATTACAAAATTTAAATTCAACTGATTGTTAACAATGCATTTATCCGTTTAAGACATTAAAATTCTAAAAGTTGGAAAAATGCAATGTTTTGATTTTAAACTTTGTTGTTAAAGCTATTTCATATGAATTATGAGAAAAATATAATATTTGAATATGTTAATTGAACAAAAATACAAGTAATAGACTCAATTGTATAAAATACAATTAGGATATGAATATTATAAATTGCAATCCCAAGCTTCAATGTTAGGTCAAATGTATTGCTCTTGAGGGGAGTGAGGAAACTTCTTATTAGAGTCCATTGCATTTGCTTTTTCTTAAGTAATATATTTGTAGACTAAAATTATATAAATCATTTCAAGTTGCATTGTGGCAATAGAGAAATTAAAAAAAGTACAAAATTTAAATTCAACTAATTATTAACAATGCATTCACCCCTATAAGATTTGAAAATTCTAAAAGTTGAAAAATGCAATGTTTTGATTTTTATATTTATTGTTAATGTCATTGCATTTTGAATGGTGAGAAAAACATAATATTTGAATATGTTAATTGAAGAAATAGCATTAGTGGATGAATATTATAAATAGCAATCCTAAGCATCAATGTTGGGTCAAGCATATTAATCTTGAGGGGAGTAGAGAAACTTCTTATTAGAGTCCATTGCATTTGCTTTTTCTTAAGTAATATGTTTGAAGACTAAAATTATATAAATCATTTCATATAGCATTGTCGCAAAGGAGAGAATTAAGAAAATTGCAAAATTTAAATTCAACACATTATTAACAATGTATTTACCCCTATAAGACTCGAAAATTCTAAAAGGTGAAAAAATGCAATGTTTTGATTTTCAAATTTATTGTTAATGTCATTGCATTTTGAATGGTGAGAAAAACATAATTTTTGAATATGTTAATTGAACAAAAATACAAGTAATGGATTTAATTGTATAAAATACACTTTAGTGGATGAATATTATAAATTGCAATCCCAAGTTTTAATGTTAGGTCAAGTATATTTGAAGTTCCTAACTTCACCCTAGGATCTACTAGTTTGTGATACTGAGAGGGGGGGTGAATCAGTATCACCACAATTCGCAATTTGTAGGTTAGTGAACAACTTCAATCTCTTCTTAAAAGTGAACTCTTTCTCAGATTCGACTAAGGTAGATCTATTGCTACCTACTAATCACAATAGTCACCTTTCAGACACCTTGCCTAATAGACAATTTGGATGTTCTTGTTTAGGTCTTCGTTAGGTTATGGGTTAGCTGATACTTTAGCTGTGTTCACAACTCAATTCAAAATACAAAATGTAAAGCAAATTAAGGACACACGAGATTTATGTGATTCCATCAACGTGATATACATCCACGATGGTAGGGACTCTCCTTTACCAAGACTATCCACTATACTTGAGAATTCCAGTTACAATGGATGTCTTAATCTTTTGCTCCTTTCACTATTGCAATTACTAAGCAAGTACAATACAAAGAGTGTCACTTACTGTGTTTACCCTTCTTCTAGTTTGTCTTGCCTTTTTTGAATTGAAAGGCTGCTCCACTGCAGCTTAGAAGTTCACCGCAACGCTCTCTAACCTCTCTTGAAGAAATCTGGAAATACGTTGAGTTCTTTCCGATGCTTCGCCAAATTCCTTCTCTAGGTTGTCTCACACAGCTCCTGCTTTCACCGTCTCACGGTCTCACCCGTCTCCTATTTCAGTCTTACTGTTTCACGGCCTATCCTCATGCTTCTCCTAACATACACCCACGCTTCTGGTCTGCCGTTTCACATCTCTTGGCCTGCCTCACACTACTGGTTTTTCTGGTTCATGTCTTTCGGCCTGCCTCATGCTTCTGGTCTGCTGTCTTCTCTTCCGGTTGGTCTCACGGATACCAGGTCTGCTGTCTTCTCTTCCGGGTGATCTCACGGATATCAGGTCTGCTGTCTTCTCTTCCGGTGGTCTCATAGATACCAGGTCTGCTGTTTTCTCTTCTGGGTGGTCTGTTTCTTATTTCTTCTCTTGCTGGTCGTGCGTTTCTGGTTTGCTTGCAGGACGTATTTCTGGTTTCCTTGCAGGAGGTCGCACATTCTGGTTTGCTCTCCTGGTGGTGACATTTCTGGTTTGCTTTCCTGGTGGTGTCGTTTCTGATTTCTTGCCGTTCTGCTCTCTTTTCGGCTGTCTCCTCTCGACCTCAGTTCTTCGTTCAGCCCCCCTTCGGTCATCTCCTCTTTTTCTCCTTTTTTTTTTTGCTGATGGTGGGGTTCCCTTTTGGTATATTATTTTCTCTTCTTTTTGGCTGGTTGTTGTAGAGTTGCCATTTATTCAATTTTAAGCCCTCCTTTTTGGTTTTGTTCCATGAAACCCTAATAGGGCTTACGTGGCAGATTTACGTTCTTGCCCTTACGCGGCGGATTTACTTTCTTGCCCTTCCATGTGGTTTTACTTTCTTGCACACTTAACCCTAGTTGACAACAATTACAACTCATACAAGGCTGTGGGAACAACAATGTTGAAAATAGCTCCCTTAGAACATGGAATCCATTGAATTTCTTTAAACAAGGAGTCTTTGATGATGATTAGCATTTCTTACAAGTATTTTCAGCTAAATTACTGAATAAAGAGACTTTCTCTTCATTTCTTCATAATAAGGCTCCAATTTTTTTTGTAATTACTCATTTACGCTTAATGATTTTGAAAAAAGCTTGTGTACTAACAACTAGAACTATATTTATGGCAACAAGCACATCTATACTCCCTTGGAGCATGAAATCCATTGAATTTCATTAAACAAGGAGTCTTTGATGATGACTAGCATTTCCTACAAGTATTTTCTGCTTAATTATTGACTAATGATACCTTCTCTTGATTTCCACCTATAAAGGCTCTAATTTCTGTTCTAATTACTCATTTCCACTTAATGATTTTAAAAATAGCTTATGTATAAACAACAGGACCTATATTCATGGCAACAAGCACATCTATAGTCCTATGGATCTCGAAATCCATTTAATTTCATTAAACAAGGAGTCTTTGAGATGACTGGCATTTCTTACAAGTATTGTCAGCTTAATTACTGACTAATGAGACCTTCTCTTCATTTCTTCCTGACAAGGCTCCAAATTTTGTTGTAATTACTCATTTTCACTTAATGATGTTGAAAATAGCTTGTGTACTAACAACAGGAACTATATTCATGGCAACAAGTACATCTATACTCCCTTGGATCTGGGAATCCATTGAATTTCATTAAAAAAGGAGTCTTTGATGATGACTAGCATTTCTTATAAGTATTTTGTACTTAATTATTGACTGATAAGACCATCTCTTGATTTCTTCTTGACAAGTGTCTATAGCAATTAAATGATAAGAAAAAAGTAAAACCTAGATAAGCTTGTACAAAACAAAGCTGCATATAGAAAGAAGAAAACAGAGCCTATAAGAAATAGTCAATAAGAAGAAAACAAAGTTTAAAGCAAATAGATTTTAGGAGTAGGTACTAAAATAAACATTTTATCACTTCGTGCACTCCTGTTCCTTTCATACATCGAAAAATATTATACAGAAAATTAAATTTTAAGGAATAGATTCTATTTTATATTATATGGTTAAAATACCCGTGGACTTTATGTATGCGAAAATCAAGCTACTTCTTTCAAAATTATGTGCACAGGCAACCTTTAGTAATTAATCCTCTTCCTCATTTTGTTGCTTTCCAACTGTTGAAAACTCATGTGACTATTAGCTACCATCAGAGTGTATGGCCTAAGATTGGGAGGACTCTTAATCCACTTGTCCAAATAAAGCAACCTAGAGTCATTGATGATGACTAGCATTTTTCACAAGTATTTTCTGCATAATTGCTGTATAGTGGGACCGTTCCCTCATTTAGTCGTAACAAGGCTCCACCTTTTGTTGCAACAACTCATTCACACTGAATGATCTTAGAAATAGCTTCTTTGCCCTCACAAGGAAGTAGATTCACCAAAACAAGCACATCTACTCTCCCTTGGAACCAAGAATGCATTAAATTTCATTCAACAAGGACTCTTTGATGATGACTAGCATTTCTTCCAAGTATTTTTGTTATAATTACCATATAATCGGACTTTCTCCCCATTTATTCGTAACAAGGCTCTAACTTTTGTTGCAACAACTCACTCACACTTAATGATCTTAGAAGTAGCTTGTTTTCCCACAAAAGAAACTATATTTACTGAAACAAGCAGATCTACACTCCCTCGGAACCAGGAATGCATTGAATTTCATTCAACAAGGACTCTTTGATGATGACTAACATTTCTTCCAAGTATTTTGGTTATAATTACCGTATAATCAGACCATCTCCGCATTTATTCATAACAAGGCTCCAACTTTTGTTGCAACAACTCACTCAGACTTAATGATCTTCGAAATAGCTTGTTTTCCCACAAAAGAAACTATATTCATAGAAACAAGCAGATCTACACTCCCTTGGAACTAAGAATGCATTGCATTTCATTCAACAAGGAGTCTATGATGATGACTAGCATTTTTCACAAGTATTTTCTGTATAATTGCTATATAATGGGACCATTCCACCATTTATTCGTAACAAGGCTCCAGCTTTTATTGCAACAACTCATTCACTCTCAATGATCTTGAAAATAGCTTGTTTGCCCACAAAACAAACTAGATTCACTGAAACAAGCACATTTACACTCCCTTGGAAGTATGAGAGCATTGCATTTCATTCAAGAAGGAGTCTTTGATGATGACTACCATTTTTCACAAGTATTTTCTATATAATTGCTGTATAATGGGACTGTTCTCTCATTTATTCGTATCAAGGCTCCACCTTTTGTTGCAACAACTTATTCACACTTAATGATCTTGCGAATAGCTTGTTTGCCCACAACATGAACTAGATTCACTAAAACAACCACATCTACTCTCCCTTGCAACTGGGAATGTATTGAATTTCATTCAACAAGGACTCTTTAAAGGTGACTAGCATTTCTTAAAGTTATTTTCGGTATAATAACTGTATAATTGGACCGTCTCTCCATTTATTTGTAGCACGGCTCCACCTTTTGTTGCAACAACTCACTCACACTTAATGATCTTGGAAATAACTTGTTTTCCCACAAAAGGAACTATATTCACTGAAACAAGCACGTCTAGACTACCTTGGAGCAAGGAATGCATTGCATTTCGTTGAACAAGGACTCTTTGATGATGACTAGCATTTTTTTCAAGTATTTTCCGTATAATTGCTGTTTAATGGGACCGTTCCCCCATTTATTAGTGACAAGGCTCCACCTATTCTTGCAACAACTCATTCACACATAATGATCTTGGAAATAGCTTATTTGCCCACAAAAGGAAGTAGATTCATTGAAACAAGCACATCTACACTCCCTTGGAACTAGGAATGCATTGAATTTCATTCAACAAGGACTCTTTGATGATGACTAGCATTTCTTACATGTATTTTCTGTATAATTACTATATAATGGGACTGTTTCCCCATTTATTCGTAAGAAGGCTCTACCTTTTGTTGCAACAACTCATTCACACTTAATGATCATGGAAATTGCTTGTTTGCCGACAAAAGGAACTATATTCAGTGAAACAACCACATCTACTCTCACTTGGAACTAGGAACGCATTGAATTTCATTCAATAAGAACTCTTTGATGATGACTAGATTTTGTTACAAGTATTTTCGGTATAATTACTGTATAATTGGACTGTCTCACCATTTATTCCTAATAAGACTCCATCTTTTGTTGCAACATCTCTTTCGCACTTAATAAGCTTGGAAATATCTTGTTTAACCACAAAAGGTACTATATTCATTGAAACAAGTACATATACACTGCCTTGGAACTAGGAATGCATTGCATTTCCTTCAAAAAGGAGTCTTTGATGATGACAAGCATTTTTTACAAGTATTTTCTGTATAATTGCTGTATGATGAAACCGTTCCCCCATTTTTTCGTAACAAGGCTCTACCTTTCCTTGCAACAACTCATTCACACTTAATGATCTTAGAAATAGCCTGTTTGCCGACAAAAGGAACTATATTCACTGAAACAAGCATGTCTACACTCCCTTGGAACAAGGAATGCATGCATTTCATTCAACAAGGACTCTTTGATGATGACTAGCATTTTTTTCAAAAATTTTCTGTATAATTGCGGTATAATGGGATCGTTCCCCCATTTATTTGTAAGAAGGCTCCACCTTTTGTTGCAACAACTCATTCACACTTAATGATCTTGGAAATTGCTTGTTTGCCGACAAAAGGAACTATATTCACTGAAACAACCAAATCTACTCTCCTTTGGAACTAGGAATTCAACAAGGATACTTTGATGATGACTAGCATTTTTACAAGTATTTTCATTATAATTACTGTATAATGGGACCGTCTCCCCATTTATTTGTAACAAGGATTGACCTTTTGTTGCAACAACTCATTCACACTTAATGATCTTGAAAATCACACATTTGCCCGTAAAAGGGACTAGATTCATTGAGACAACTACATCTACCCTCCCTTGGAACTAGGAATGCATTGAATTTCATTCAACAAGGACTCTTTGACGATGACTAGCATTTCTTACAAGTATTTTCGGTATAGTTACTTATAATGGACCGTCTCCCCATTTATTCATAACAAGCCTTAACAATTTGTTGAAAGAAGTAATTCACAATTAATGATGTTTAAAATACTTATTTGCCCACAAAAGGAACTAGATCCACTGAAACAGCCACACCTACTCTCCCTTGGAATTAGCAATGCATTGAATTTCATTCCACAAGTATTTTTAGTATAATTACTGTATAATGGGACCGTCTCCTCATTTATCCATAACAAGGCTCAACCTTTTGTTGCAACAACTCATTCACTCTTAATGATCTTTAAAATAGCTTGTTTGCCCACAAAAGGGACAAGAATCACTGAAACAACCACATATGTTCTCCCTTGGAAATAGGAATGCATTGAATTTCATTGATCAAGGACTCTTCGATGATGACTAGCATTTCTTCCATGTATTTTTGTTATAATTACCGTATAATCGAACCATCTCCCCATTTATTCCTAACAAGGCTCCAACTTTTGTTGCAACAACTCACTCACACTTAATGATCTTGGAAGTAGCTTGTTTTCCTACAAAAGAAACTATATTTACTGAAACAACTCCACCTACTCTCCCTTGGAACTAGGAATGCATTGAATTTCATTCAATAATGACTCTTTGATGATGACTAGCATTTCTTACAATTATTTTCGGTATAATTACTGTATAATGGGACCGTCTCCCCATTTATCCATAACAAGGCTTAACCTTTTGTTGCAACAACTCATTCACACTTAATGATCTTTAAAATAGCTTGTTGGCCCAAAAAACTATATGGATTCGCTAAAACAACCCCACCTACTCTCCCTTGGAATTAGCAAAGCATTGAATTTCATTTAACAAGGACTCTTTGATGATCACTAGCATTTCTTACAACTATTTTCAGTATAATTGCTGTATAATGGGACCGTCTCCTCATTTATCCGTAAGAAGGCTCAACCTCTTGTATCAACAACTCATTCACTCTTAATGATCTTTAAAATAGCTTGTTGGCCCACAAAACAATATGGATTCACTGAAACAACCCCACCTACTCTCCCTTGGAATTAGCAAAGCATTGAATTTCATTGAACAAGGACTCTTGGATGATCACTAGCATTTCTTAAAACTATTTTCGGTATAATTACTGTATAATGGGTCCGTCTCTCCACTTATTTGTAACACGACTCAACCTTTTGTTGCAACAACTCATTCACTGTTAATGATATTTAAAATAGCTTGTTTACCACAAAAGGTGCTAGATTCACATAAACAACCACACCTACTCTCCCTTGGAATTAGCAATGCATTGAATTTCATTCAACAAGGACTCTTTGATGATGACTAGCATTTCTTACAAGTATTTTCGGTATAATTACTGTATAATGGGACCGTCTTCCCATTTATCTGTAAGAAGGCTCAACCTTTTCTTGCAACAAGTCATTCACTCTTAATGACCTTGAAAATAGCTTATTTGCCCACAACAGGAATTAGATTCACTAAAACAACCACACCTACTCTCCCTTGGAACTAGCAATGCATTGAATTTCATTCAACAAGGACTCCTTGATGATGACTAGCATTTCTTACAACTCTTTTCGGTATAATTGCTGTATAATGGGACCGTCTCCCTATTTATTCGTAACAAGGCTCAACCATTTGTTACAATAACTCATTCACTGTTTTGATCTTTAAAATTGCTTGTTTGCCACAAAAGGTGCTGGATTCACTGAAACAACCACACCTACTCTTCCTTGGAATTAGCAATGCATTGAATTTCATTCAACAAGGAGTCTTTGACGATGACTAGCATTTCTTACAAGTATTTTCGGTATAATTACTGTATAATGGGACTGTCTCCCCATTTATCCATAAGAAGGCTCAAGCTTTTGTTACAACAACTCATTCACTCTTAGTGACCTCAAAAATGGCTTATTTGCCCACAACAGGAACTGGATTCACTGAAACAACCACACTTACTCTCCCTTGGAATTAGCTATGCATTGAATTTCATTCAACAAGGACTCTTTGATGGTGGCTCGCATTTCTTACAAGTATTTTTGGTATAATTCCTTTATAATGGGACCATTTCCCTATTTATCCGTAAGAAGGCTCAACCTTTGGTTGCAACAACTCATTCACTCTTAATGACTTTGAAAATAGCTTATTTGCCCACAATAGGAATTAGATTCACTGAAACAACCAAACCTACTCTCCCTTAGAATTAGCAATGCATTGAATTTCATTCAACAAAGATTCTTTGATGATGACTAGCATTTTTTCCAACTATTTTCGATATAATTGTCGTATAATGGAACTGTCTCCCCATTTATTCGTAACAAGGCTCAACCTTTTGTTGCAACAACTCATTCAGTTTTAATGATCTTGAAAATAGCTTGTTTTCCACAAAAGGGACTAGATTCACTAGGATAATCACATCTAGTCTCCCTTAAAGCTAGGAATGCATTGAATTTCATTCAACAAGGACTTTTTGATGATGATTAGCATTCATACAACTATTTTTGGTATAATTGTTGTATAATTGGACTGTATCCCCATTTATTCGTAACAAGGCTCAACCTTTCGTTGCAATGACTCATTCACTCTTAATGACCTTAAAAATAGCTTGTTTGCCCACAAAAGCAACTAGATTCGATGAAATAACCACATCTAGTCTCCCTTAGAGCTAGGAATGCATTGAATTTCATTCAACAAAGACTCTTTGATGATGACTGGCGTTTGATACAAGTATTTTCGGTAACATTACGGTGTAATGGGATTGTCTCCCCTTTTATTCATAACAAGGCTCAACCTTTTGTTGCAACAGCTTATTCACTCTTAATGACCTTGAAAATAGCTTGTTTGCCCACAAAAGGAACTAGAGTCACTGAAATAATCACATCTAGACTCCCTTAGAGCTAGGAATGCATTGTATTTCATTGAACAAAAACACTTCGATGATCACTAGCATTTCCTACAAGTATTTTCGGTATAATTACAGTATAATGGTAACCCTTCCCCATTTATTCATAATAAGGCTCAACCGTTTGTTGCAACAACTCATTCACTCCTAATGACCTTGAAAATCGCTTGTTTGCCCACAAAAGGAACTAAAGTCACTGAAATAACCACATCTAGTCTCCCTTGGAGCTAGGAATGCATTGAATTTCATTCAATAAGGACTCTTTCATGATAACTAGCATTTCATACAAGTATTTTCGGTATAATTACTATATAATGGGACCGTCTCCCAATTTATTCATAACAAGGCTCAACCTTTTGTTGCAACAAATCATTAAGTCTTAATGATCTTGAAAATAGCTTGTTGGCCCACAAAAGAAACTGGATTCACTGAAACAACCACACCTACTGCCCCTAGGAACTAGGAATGCATTGAATTTCATTCAACAAGGGCTCTTCGATGATAACTAGCATTTCTTACAAGTATTTTTGGTATAATTACTGTATAATGGGATCATCTCTCCATTTATTCGGAATAAGGCTCAACCTTTTGTTGCAACAAATTATTCACTCTTAATGACCTTGAAAATATCTTGTTTGGCCACAAAAGGAACTAGATTCAATGAAATAACCACATCTAGTCTCCCTTGGAGCTAGCAATGCATTGAATTTCATTCAACAAGGAATTTTTTATGATGACTAGCATTTCATACAATTATTTTAGGTATAATTAATGTATAATGGGTTGGTCTCCCTATTTATTCGTAGCAAAGCTCAACCATTTGTTGCAACAACTCATTCACTCTTAATGATTTTGAAAATAGCTTGTTTGCCCACCGAAAGAACTAGATTCACTTAAATAACCACATCTAGTCTCCCTTAGAGCTAGGAATGCATTGAATTTCATTCAACAAGGACTCTTTGATGATGAGTAGCATTTCATACAAGTATTTTTGGTATAATTACAGTATAATGGGACCCTTTCCCTATTTATTTATAACAAGGCTCAATCTTTTGTTGCGACAACTCATTCACTCTTAATGACCTTCAAAATCGCTCGTTTGCTCACAAAAGGAACTAGAGTCATTGAAATAACCACATCTAGCCTCCCTTGGAGCTAGGAATGCATTGAATTTCATTCAACAAGGTCTCTTTGGTGATGAATAGCATTTCATACAAGTATTTTCAGTATAATTACTGTATAATGGGACCGTCTCCCCATTTATTCGTAACAAGGCTCAACCTTTCATTACAACAACTCATTCACACTTCATGATCTTGAAAATAGCTACTTTGCCCACAAAAGGAACTAGATTCACTAAAACAACCACATCTACTCTCCTTTGGAACTAGGAATGCATTGAATTTCATTCAACAAGAACTCTTTGATGATGACTAGCATTTCATTCAAGTATTTTCAGTATAATTACAGTATAAGGGGACCGTTTTCCTATTTATTTGTAACAAGGCTGAACCTTTTGTTGCAATAACTCATTCACTCTTAATGATCTTGAAAATAGCTTGTTGGTCCAGAAAAGGAACTAGATTCGCTGAAACTACCACACCTACTATCCCTTGGAACTAGGAATGTATTGAATTTCATTCAACAAGGACTCTTTGATGATGACTAGCATTTCTTATAAGTATTCTCGGTATAATTATGGTATAATGGGACCGTCTCCCCATTTATTCGTAACAAGGCTCAACCTTTTGTTGCAAGAACTCATTCACTCTTAGTGAGCTTGAAAATCGCTTGTTTGCCGACAAAAGGAACTGGAGTCATTGAAAGAACCACATCTACTCTCCCTTGAAGCTAGGAATGCATTGAATTTTATTCAACAAGGTCACTTTGGTGATGACTAGCATTTCATACAAGTATTTTCAGTATAATTACTCTATAGTGGGTCCGTCACCCATTTATTCCTAACAAGGCACAACCTTTCGTTGCAATAACTCATTCACACTTCAAGATCTTGAAAATAACTACTTTGCCCACAAAAGGAACTAGATTCCCTAAAACAATGACATTTACTCTCCCTTGGAACTAGGAATGCATTGAATTTCATTCGACAAGGACTTTTTGATGATGACTAGCATTTCATACAAGTATTTTTGGTATAATTACTGTATAATGGGACCATCTCCCCATTTATTCATAACAAGGCTCAACCTTTTGTTGCAACAACTCATTCACAATTAATGATCTTAAAAATTGCTTGTTGGCCCATAAAAGGAACTAGATTCACTGAAACAACCACACTTATTGTCCCTTGGAACTAGGAATGCATTGAATTTCATTCAACAAGAACTCTTTGATGATGACTAGCATTTCTTACAAGCATTTTTGGTAAAATTACAATATAATGGGACCCTCTCTCCATTTATTTGTAATAGTGCTCAACCTTTTGTTCCAACAACTCATTCACTGTTAATGACCTTGAAAATCGCTTGTTTGCCCACAAAATGAACTAGAGTCATTGAAATAACCACATCTAGTCTCCCTTGGAGAAAGGAATGCATTGAATTTCATTCATCAAGGTCTCTTTGGTAATGACTAGCATTTCTTACAAGTATTTTCGGTATAATTACTATCTAATGGGACCGTCACCCCATTTATTCATTACAAGGCTCAACCTTTCATTGCAAAAACTCATTCACACTTAATGATCTTAAAAATAGCTACTTTGCCCACAAAAGGAACCAAATTCATTGAAACAACAACATCTACTCCCCCTTGGATCTAGGAATGCATTGAATTTATTTCGACAATGACTCTTTGATGATGACTGGCATTTCATACAAGTATTTTCGGTATAATTACTATATAATGGGACCGTCTCCCCATTTATTCATAACAAGGCTCAACCTTTTGTTGCAACAACTCATTCACTCTTAATGATCTTAAAAATAACTTGTTCGCCCACAAAAGGAACTAGATTCAATGAAACAACCACATCTACTCTCCCTTGGAACTAGGAATGCATTGAATTGCATTCAACAAGGACTCTATGATGATGACTAGCATTTCCTATAGGTATTTTTGGTATAATTACTGTAAAATGGGACTGTCTCCCCATTTATTCGTAACAAGGCTCAACCTTTTGTTGCAACAACTTAATCATGCTTAATGACCTTGAAAATAGCTTATTTGCCCACAAAAGTAACTAGATTCACTGAAATAACCACATCTAGTCTCCCTTGGAGCTACGAATGCATTGAATTTCATTCAGTAAGGACTCTTTGATGATGGTTAGCATTTCTTACTAGTATTTTTGGTACAATTACTATATAATGGGACCGTCTCACCATTTATTAGTAACAATGCTCGACCTTTTGTTGCAACAACTAATTCACTCTTAACGACCTTGAAAATAGCATGTTTAGCCACAAAAAGAACTAGATTCACTAAAATAACCACATCTTGTCTCCCTTGGAGCTAGGAATGCATTGAATTTCATTCAATAAGGACTTTTTGATGATGACTAGCATTTTATACAAGTATTTTCGGTATAATTACTGTATAATGTGACGATCTCCCCATTTATTCGTAACAATGCTCAACATTTTGTTGCAACAACTCATTCACTCTTAATGACCTTGGAAAGAGCTTGTTTGCACACCAAGGGAACTAAATTAATTGAAATAACCACATCTAATCCCCCTTAGAACTAGTAATGCATTGAATTTCATTCAATAAGGACTTTTTGATGATGACCAACATTTCTTACATGTATTTTTGGTATAGTTACTGTATAATGAGACCATCTCCCTATTTATTCGTAACAAGACTTAACCTTTTGTTGCAACAACTCATTCACTCTTAATGATCTTAAAAATTGCTTTTTGGCCCACAAAAGGAACTAGATTCAATAAAACAACCACATCTACTCTCCCTTGGAAGTAGGAATGAATTGAATTTCATTCAACAGGGACTCTATGATGATGTCTAGCATTTCTAAAGGTATTTTCGGTATAATTACTGTATAATGGGACTGTCTCCCCATTTATTCAAAACAAGGCTTAGCCTTTTGCTGCAACAATTGATTCACTCTTAATGACCTTGAAAATAGCATGTTTGCCCACAAAAGGAACTAGATTCACTGAAATAACCACATCTAGCCTCCCTTAGAGCTAGGAATGCATTGAATTTCATTCAACAATGACTCTTTAATGAGGACTAGCATTTCATACAAGTATTTTCTATATAATTACTGTATAATGGGACAATCTCCCCATTTATTCATAATAAGGCTCAACATTTTGTTGCAACAACTTATTCACTCTTAATGACCTTGGAAATAGCTTGTTTGCCCTCAAAGGGAACTAGATTAACTGAAATAACCACATCTAATCTCCCTTGGAGCTAGGAATGGATTGAATTTCATTCAACAAGGACTCTATGATGATGACTAGCATTTCATACAAGTATTTTTGGTATAATTGCTGTATAATGGGACCGTCTCCCCATTTATTCGTAACAAGGCTCAACATTTTCTTACAACAACTCATTCACAGTTAATGATCTTGAAAATAGCTTATTTGCCAACAAAAGGAGCAGGATTCATTGAAACAACCACACCTACTCTCCTTTGGTACTCGGAATGCATTGAATTTCATTTATGAAGGACTTTTTGATGATGACTAGCATTTCATACAAGTATTTTTGGTATAATTGCTGTATAATGTGACCATCTCTCCATTTATTTGTAACAAAGCTCAACATTTTCTTGCAACAACTCATTCACACTTAATGATCTTGAAAATAACTTATTTACCAACAAAAGGAGCAGGATTCATTGAAACAACCACACCTACTCTCCTTTGGCACTCATAATGCATTGAATTTCATTTATGAAGGACTTTTTGATGATGACAAGCATTTCATACAAGTATTTTTGGTATAATTATTGTAAAACGGGTCAGTCTCCCCATTTATTCATAACAAGGATCAACATTTTCTTGCAACAACTCATTCACACTTAATGATCTTGAAAATAGCTTATTTGCCAACAAAAGGAGCAGGATTCATTGAAACAACCACACCTACTCTCCTTTGGTACTCGGAATGCATTGAATTTCATTTATGAAGGACTTTTTGATGATGACTAGCATTTAATACAAGTATTTTCAGTATAATTATTGTAAAACGGGTCCGTCTCCCCATTTATTCATAACAAGGTTCAAGGTTTTCTTACAACAACTCATTAACACTTAATGATCTTAAAAATAGCTTATTTGCCCACAAAAGGAGCTAGATTCCCTGAAACAACCACACCTACTCTCCCTTGGTAATTGGAATGCATTGAATTTCATTCATCAAGAACTCTTTGATGATGACTAGCATTTCATATAAGTATTTTTGGTATAATTACTGTATAATGGGACCATCTCCCTATTTATTCGTAACAAGACTCAACCTTTTGTTTCAACAACTCATTCACTCTTA
Organism: Bruguiera gymnorhiza; assembly: GCA_020883675.1. Taxonomy (NCBI): domain Eukaryota; kingdom Viridiplantae; phylum Streptophyta; class Magnoliopsida; order Malpighiales; family Rhizophoraceae; genus Bruguiera; species Bruguiera gymnorhiza. The sequence goes on from JAIRCJ010000189.1 coordinate 37,500, forward strand.
ATGATCTTAAAAATAGCTTGTTGGCCAACAAAAGGAACTAGATTCAATGAAACAACCACATCTACTCTCCCTTGGAACTAGGAATTTATTGAATTTCATTAAAGAAGGACTCTATGATGATCACTAGCATTGCAACAACTTATACACCCTTCATGACCCTGAAAATAGCTTGTTTGCCCATAAAAGGAACTAGATTGACAGAAATAACCACATCTAGTCTCCTTTGGAGCTACGAATGCATTGAATTTCATTCAGTAAGGACTCTTTGATGATGACTAGCATTTCTTACAAGTATTTTCAGTACAATTACTGTATAAGGGGACCATCTCCCTATTTATTCATAACAATGCTCAACCTTTTGTTGCAACAATTGATTCACTCTTAAAGACCTTGAAAATAGCTTGTCTGTCCACAAAAGGAAATAGATTCACTGAAACAACCACACCTATTGTCCCTTGGAACTAGGAATGCATTGAATTTCATTCAACAAGGACTCTTTAATGATGACTAGCATTTCATACTAGTATTTTTGCTATAATTACTGTATAATGGGACCGTCTCCCCATTTATTCATAACAAGGCTCTTCCTTTTGTTGCAACAACTCATTTACTCTTAATGATCTTGAAAATAGCTTGTTGGCCCAAAAAGGAACTGGATTCACTGAAACAACCACACTTACTCTCCCTTGGAACTCAGAATCCATTGAATTTCATTCAACAAGGACTCTTTGAAGACGACTAGCATTTCTTACAAGTATTTTCGGTACAATTACTATATAATGGGACCGTCTCCCCAATTATTCGTAACAATGCTCAACCTTTTGTTGCAACAACTTATTCACTCTTAAGGACCTTGAAAATAGCTTGTTTATCCACAAAAGGAACTAGATTCACTGGAATAATCACATCTTGTCTCCCTTAGAGCTAGGAATGCATTGAATTTTATTCAACAAGGACTTCTTAATGATGACTACCATTTTCTTACAAGTTTTTTCGGTATAATTACTGTATTATTGGACCGTCTCCCCATTTATTCGTAACAAGGCTTATCCTTTTGTTGCAACAACTCATTCACTCTTAATGATCTTGAAAATAGCTTGTTGGCCCACAAAAGGAACTGGATTCACTGAAGCAACCACACTTACTCTCCCTTGGAACTCATAATCCATTGAATTTCATTCAACAAGGACTCTTTGAAGACGACTAGCATTTCTTACATGTATTTTCGGTACAATTACTATATAATGGGACCATCTCCCCAATTATTCATAACAATGCTCAACCTTTTGTTGCAACAACTTATTCACACTTAAGGACCTTGAAAATAGCTTGTCTGTCCACAAAAGGAACTAGATTCACTGGAATAACCACATCTAGTCTCCCTTGGAGCTAGGAATGCATTGAATTTCATTCAACAAGGACAATTTGATGATGATTAGCATTTCATACAAGTATTTTTGGTATATTTACTGTATAACAGGACCATCTCCCCATTTATTTGTAATGAGGCTTAACCTTTTGTTGTAACTCATTCACTCTTAATGATCTTAAAAATAGCTTGTTGCCCCACAAAAGGAACTAGATTAAATGAAACAACCACATCAACTCTCCCTTGGAACTAGGAATGCATTAGAATTTCCTACAGGTATTTTTGGTATAAATACTGTATAATGGGACTATCCCCCCACTTACTTGTAACAAGTTTCAACCTTTTGTTGCAACAACTGATTCACTCTTATTGACCTTTAAAATTGCTTGTTTAGCCACAAAAGGAGCTAGATTCATTGAAATAACCACATCTAGTCTCCCTTAAAGCTATGAATACATTGAATTTCATTCAATAAGGACTCTTTGATGTTGACTAGCATTTCTTACATGTATTTTTGGTACAATTACTGTATAATGGGACCGTCTCCCCATTTATTCATAACAATGCTCAACCTTTTGTTGCAAAAACTTATTCACTTGGAAGGACTTTGAAAATAGCTTATTTGTCCACAAAAGGAACTGGATTCACTAAAACAACCTCACTTACTCTCCCTTAGAGCTAGGAATGCTTTGAATTTCATTCAACAAGGACTCTTTGATGATGACTAGCATTTCATACAAGTATTTTCGCTATAACTACTATATAATGGGACCATCTCCCCATTTATTCATAACAAGGCTCAACCTTTTGTTACAACAACTCATTCACTATTAATGATCTTGAAAATAGCTTATTGGCCCACAAAAGGAACTAAATTCACTAAAACAACCTCACTTACTCTCCCTTGGAACTTGGAATGCATTGAATTTCATTCAACAAGGACTCTTTGATGATGACTAGCAATTCTTACAAGTATTTTCGGTATAAGTACTGTATAATGGGACCGTCTCCCCATTTATTCATAACAAGGCTCAACCTTTTGTTGCAATAACTCATTTACACTTAATGATCTTGAAAATAGCTTGTTGGCGCACAAAAGGAACTGGAACAACCATAGCTACTCTCCGTTTGAACTAGCAATGCATTGAATTTCCTTCAACAAGGACTCTTTGATGATGACTAGCATTTCTTACAAGTATTTTCAGTATAATAACTATAAAATGGGACTGTCTGCCCATTTATTCGTAACAAGGCTCAACCTTTTGTTGCAACAACTTGTTCATTCTTAACGACGTTGAAAATAGCTTGGTTGGCCACAAAAGGAACTAGATTCACTAAAATAACCACATCTTGTCTCCCTTGGAGCTAGGAATGCATTGAATTTCATTCAATAAGGACTCTTTGATGATGACTAGCATTTTATACAAGTATTTTCGGTATAATTACTGTACAATGGGACCCTCTCCCCATTTATTTGTAACAATGCTCAACCTTTTGTTGCAACAACTCATTCACTCTTAGTGATCTTGAAAATAGCTTGTTGGCCCACAAAAGTAATTCAATTCACTGAAACAAACCTACTCTCCCTTGCTACTCAAAATGCATTGAATTTCATTGAACAGGGACTCCTTGATCATGACTACCATTTCTTACAAGTTTTTTCGATATAATTACTGTATAATGGGACCATCTCCTCATTTATTCATAATAAGGCTCAACCTTTTGTTACAATAACTCATTCACTCTTAATGATGTTGAAAATAGCTTGTTGGCCCACAAAAGGAACTGGATTCACTGGAACAACCACACCTACTCTCCCTTGGAACTAGCTATGCATTGAATTTCATTCAACAAGGACTCTTTGAACAACTCATTGACACTTAATGATCTTGAAAATAGCTTATTGGCCCACAAAAGGAACTAGATTCACTGAAACAACCACACCTACTCTCCCTTGGTTGTCATAATGCATTGAATTTTATTCAACAAGGACTTCTTAATGATGACTACCATTTTCTTACAAGTTTTTTCGGTATAATTACTGTATTATTGGACCGTCTCCCCATTTATTCGTAACAAGGCTTATCCTTTTGTTGCAACAACTCATTCGCTCTTAATGATCTTGAAAATAGCTTCTTGGCTGGCAAAAGGAACTGGATTCACTGAAACAACCACACCTACTCTCCCTTGGTACTAGCAATACATTGAATTTCATTCAGCAAGAACTTTTTGATGATGACCTGCATTTCTTACAAGCATTTTCGGTATAGTTACTGTATAATGGGACCATCTCCCCATTTAGTCCAAACAAGGTTCAACCTTTTGTTGTAACAACTTATTCACTCTTAATGACCTTGAAAATAGCTTGTTGGCCCACAAAAGGTGCTGGATTCATTGTAACAACCACACCTACTCTCCCTTGGAACTAGGAATACATTGAATTTCATTCAACAAGGACTCTTTGATGATGACTAGTTTTTCTTATAAGTATTTTCGGTACAATTACTATATAATGGGACCGTCTCCCCATTTATTCGTAACAAGGCTCAACCTTTTTTTGCAACAACTTATTCACATTTAATGACCTTGAAAATAACTTGTTTGCCCACAAAAGGAACTAGATTCATTGAAATAACCGCATCTAGCCTCCCTTAGATGTGATGCCATTGACCCAATACACAGGGAATGATTGAATACCAATTCATTCATTGAGTGACACATTGAGTGACACGATAGCATCATGTGTCAGTTCAACACTTGTAGGTGACAGATTGAAGGAAACAGGTAGGGCTCCTTGCATTTTTAATGAGAGAAACAAACTTGTGGTGTAAAATTGACTGGTCTCTTATTAGACAGGAAGGCCAGAAATTAATTAGACATTTAAAATTAATTAAAGATTACATTCGTACCATTGTTTCCCATTACTAGGCCCATCAGCCTATGTAGCTTGGATAATGGTAGGAAAACGTAATCTTCTCTTTGATTTTAAGAAAAAAATTATTTTTATAATTCAAATATACGAATTTAGTGTTACAACTGAGTAATTTTATTGTTAACATGAACACGAATATTAAAAGTAAATGGTTCCAAAGGAACTCACACATAACACATAGCTCCATCAATTTTCATTTCTTATTTCCTGTTCCAAATAGTATAACGTATCAATAATTTTAAATTCAAATACTAGAATTTCTAGTCCAAACTTCAGTTAAAAAAAAACAAAAAAACTACAGCAAGCAAGCAAGCAACATTTCAAATCCTCAAGCTGCATCCATAAGACTGAAAAAAGGGAACATTAAATACCTTCACAGAATTGTACATTGAAAATTTATGTCAAACATGCAAGGTTGAAGAGCTTATTGAATGGGAAAACAATGGCTGTACCAACAATATCCCATACGACCATTAATATACAACAGGTTAGATTTACTTCAGATGTCTACAAACTGAGGTGCATATTTACAAATATAAATCATATTTGCAGAGTCACGGACAGACATTGAAACTTGGGGGGAGGGCCCCGAGTTCCTCTATACGATTGAACAACATCTTTGATAGAAAATATGAACAAGATCCCGAGAACTTTTTATGAAACATTAGACATTATGAGTTTGACTCAACCAATAAAATTGCGAAACATTTTATGGTGACAACGATTGTCCTATGTAATAAAATTCTCAACATGTAGTCCGTGCAATAACAGATTACTTCCTTCTGGGTTTCAATATCTTATCTCGACCATAAATTCTTGGCTAGTCGTGTGGGCCAAATCGTTCCTCCAATGCACCTTTGAACGAACCAAAATGGATTAGAATATCCATACTAATTCTGCCATTCCAAAATCAAGCACTCTATTATTTCACCAAAAAGAATAAAGGTCATGGTAATACAAATTTCACAAAATTGGGGTTCAAGCTGGCATGATCAGAATTTGAGACATTGTCCAGGAGGCAAAAATGGAGACATAACAGACACCTAGACTACTCGTGCATTGGCACCATCTCATATGGGGCGGGGCATTCTCACACAACCAGCCAGCCCCTCTATCCAGCATTTGGTAAAAAATTAATGCCTTCAAAAGTCTATTTTCCCTCTCGCATGGACAATCACATGTCATGTAACATATACAAGCAACACACCAATCATGTGGCTAGCAGAATCCGTGGCATCTTCAAATGGAAGAAGGAAAGGCTCCCACTTGATGGCTACTTTACCTAGTCTTCTTTTGTAGGACTTGAGTATTCAGTTCCGATTTCTGGCGATGTTATCCCAGATGATGCGCTCGATGACATATTGACACCCGTGTTTGCTCTATTATGAAAACTTCTTGAAACTAGCGGAGGGTTTCTTTGAGGATCATTAGTTGCAGCTTTCTGTCCCTCCTGTGCTAGTCTTTTCAGCAGGTTCATAACAGTAGGAAGGAACTTTGTAGACAAAGAAATAAGCCCAGGCAGCTGTAAAACATAAAGACTAGACATTATACTCTGAAATCCTTGAAAAGAACAATCCAAGTTGAGAGTTTCAATAAAGCATATAATAAATTATTTTGAGAACTTATCAGCCTCTAGTATTGGTGATATGAAATCTAATGGTGTGATAGAAGTATCAGCTACAAGGATAAAAAATTTGTAGAAAACAACTTGGAAAATCCATCCAACCAAATGCTATGGTTATCAAAGAGTTTCACTAACATAAATCAGAAATGCCCACTACAAAACCGGGATCTACTCGAAGAAGTAGTTGACACTCACAGCACCATTGCGGAATTCACCAGAAATGTCTAGCTGCACCCATAGGGCTTTAAAGATTAGATGGCCTACAAATATCAAACCCAGATACAAAGGATTTCTGCCATGAAGAAAAGAAAAAATTAAAACAAAACATTAGCACGAGAGACAATATAGTCTTAGCCAAGCAAAAAATCAACTCAAATACGTCTGATATATGCACCTGAGCAGTGTCATAAATTCGTTGAATCCCAGCACAAGCATCGCAACAATGGCCCATGGGGGTGGTAACCAGTTGTTACCACACTTGTTAGCTTCCTGGAGATTGAAATGGCAAACAAATAAATATGAGGAAACAAATAAAATCAATCATTCCTCTGAAAATAGCTTGTTTGCCCATAAAAGGAACTAGATTCACTGAAATAACCACATCTAGCCTCCCTTAGATGTGAATGAATTGGTATTCAATCATTCCCTTAGCTTAATTGCCCACATCTTGCAACAACTCATTCACTCTAAAAGACCTTGGAAAAAACTTGTTTGCCCACAAAGTGAACTAGATTAACTAAAATAACCACATCTAATCTCCCTTGGAGCAAGGAATGAATTGAATTTCATTCAACAAGATCTCTTTGATGATGACTAGCTTTTCAAACAAGTATTTTCGGAATAATTGTTGTATAATGGGACCGTCTCCCCATTTATTTGTAACAAGGCTCAACATTTTCTTGCAACAACTCGTTCACACTTAATAATCTTGAAAATAGCTTATTTGCCCACAAAAGGAGCTAGATTCACTGAAACAACCACACCAACTCTCCCTTGGAACTAGGAATGCATTAAATTTCATTCAACAAGGACTCTTTGATGAAGATTAGCATTTCATACAAGTATTTTCTGTATAATTACTGTATAATGGGACTGTCTCTCCATTTATTTATAACAAGGCTCAACCTTTTGTTGCAACAACTCATTCACTCTTAATGATCTTGAAAATAGCTTGTTGGGCCACAAATTGAACTGGATTCATTGAAACAACCACACCTACTATCCGTTGGAACTAGCAATGCATTGAGTTTCATTCAACAAGGACTCTTTGATGATGACTAGCATTTCTTAAAAGTACTTTTGGTATAATAACAGTATAAAGGGACCGTCTCCCCATTTCTTCGTAACAAGGGTCAGCCTTTCGTTCCAACAACTCATTCACACTTCATGATCTTCAAAGTAGCTTATTTGCCCACAAAAGGAACTATATTCACTAAAACAACCAAATCTACTCTCCATTGGATGTAGGAATGCATTGAATTTCATTCAACAAGGACTCTTTGATGATGACAAGCATTTCATAAAAGTATTTTCGGTATAATTACTGTATAATGTGACCATCTCCCCATTTATTCGTAAGAAGGCTCAATATTTTGTTCAAACAACTCATTCACTCTTAATGACCTTGAAAATAGCTTGTTTGCCCACAAAAGGAACTAAAGTCACTGAAATAACCACATCTAACTCTTTGATGATATCTAGCATTTCATATAAGTATTTTCGGTATAATTACTGTATAATGAGACCGTCTCCCCATTTATTCATAACAAGACTGAAACTTTTGCTGCAACAACTCATTCACACTTAAGGATCTTGAAAATAGAATCTTTCGCCACAAAAGGAAATGGATTCACTAAAAGAACCACACCTACTGTCCCTTGGAACTAGGAATGCATTGAATTTCATTTAACGAGGACTCTTTGAAGATGACTAGCATTTCTTACAAGTATTTTTGGCATAATTACTGTATAGTAGGACCACCTCCCCATTTATTCATAACAAGGCTCAACCTTTTGTTGCAACAAGTCATTCTCTCTAAATGATCATGAAAATAGCTTGTTAGCCCACAAAAGGAACAAGATTCAGTAAAACAACCACACCTACGCTCCCTTGGAACTAGGAACGCATTGAATTTCATTCAACAAGGACTCTTTGATGATGACAAGCATTTCATAAAAGTATTTTCGGTATAATTACTGTATAAGGTGACCATCTCCCCATTTATTCGTAAGAAGGCTCAATATTTTGTTGCAACAACTCATTCACTCTTAATGACCTTGAAAATAGCTTGTTTGCCCACAAAAGGAACTAAAGTCACTGAAATAACCACATCTAACTCTTTGATGATGTCTAGCATTTCATATAAGTATTTTCGGTATAATTACTGTATAATGAGACCGTCTCCCCATTTATTCATAACAAGACTGAAACTTTTGCTGCAACAACTCATTCACACTTAATGATCTTGAAAATAGAATCTTTCGCCACAAAAGGAAATGGATTCACTAAAAGAACCACACCTACTGTCCCTTGGAACTAGGAATGCATTGAATTTCATTTAACAAGGACTCTTTGAAGATGACTAGCATTTCTTACAAGTATTTTTGGCATAATTACTGTATAGTAGGACCACCTCCCCATTTATTCATAACAAGGCTCAACCTTTTGTTGCAACAAGTCATTCTCTCTAAATGATCATGAAAATAGCTTGTTAGCCCACAAAAGGAACAGGATTCACTAAAACAACCACACCTACGCTCCCTTGGAACTAGGAACGCATTGAATTTCATTCAACAAGGACTCTTTGATGATGACAAGCATTTCATACAATCATTTTCATTATAATTATTGTATAAAGGGGCCGTCTCCCCATTTATTCGTAACAAGACTCAACCTTTTGTTGCAACAACTCATTCACTCTTAATGATCATGAAAATACCTTCTTTGCCCACAAAAGGAACTGGATTCATTGAAACAACCACACCTATTGTCCCTTGGAACTAGGAATGCATTGAATTTCATTCAACAAGAACTCTTTTAAGATGACAAGCATTTCTTACAAGTAGTTTTGGTATAATTACTGTATAATGGACTGTCTCCCCATTTATTCATAACAAGGCTCAACCTTTTGTTGCAACAACACATTCACTCTTAATGATATTGAAAATAGCTTGTTGGTGCACAAGAGGAACTGGATTCACTGAAACAACCACACTTACTCTCCCTTGGAACTAGGAATGGATTGAATTTCATTCAACAAGGACTCTTTGATGATGACTAGCATTTCTTACAACTATTTTCGGTATAATTAGAGTATAATGGGATTGTGTCCCCATTTATTCGTAATAAGGCTAAAAATTTCGTTCCAACAACACATTCACACATTATGATCTTGAAAATAGCTTATTTGCCCACACAAGGAACTAGATTCACTAAAACAACCACATCTACTCTCTGTTGCAAGAAGGAATGCATTGAATTTCATTCAACAAGGACTCTTTGATGATGACTAGCATTTCATAAAAGTATTTTTGGTATAATTACTGTATAATCGGACCGTCTCCCCATTTATTTGTAACAAGGCTCAATATTTTGTTGCAACAACTCATTCACTCTTAATGACCTTGAAAATAGCTTGTTTGCCCATAGAAGGAACTAGATTTACTAAAATGACCACATCTAGTCTCCCTTGGAGCTAGGAATGCATTGAATTTCATTCAACAAGGACTCTTTGATGATGACTAGCATTTCATACAAGTATTTTTGGTATAATTGCTGTATAACGGGACCGTCTCCCCATTTATTTATAACAAGGCTCGACCTTTTGTTGCAACAATTCATTCACACTTAATGTTATTGAAAATAGCTTATTTGCTCACAAAAGGAACTGGATTTACTGAAACAACCACACCTTCTCTCCCTTGGAACTAGCAATGCTTTGAATTTCATTCAATAAGGACACTTTGATGACGAATAGAATTTCTTACAAATATTTTCAGTATAATGAATGTATAATGGACCGCCTCCCCATTTATTCGTAACAAGGCCTAACCTTTTGTTGCAACAAGTCATTCACTCTTAATGATCTTGAAAATACCTTGTTGGCCCATAAAAGAAAATGGATTCACTGAAACAACCACACCTACTCTCCCATGGAACTAGGAATGCATTGAATTTCATTCAACAAGGACTCTTTGATGATGACTAGCATTTCATACAAGTATTTTCAGTATAATTACTGTATAATGGGACCGTCTCCCCATTTATTCGTAAGAAGACTCAACCTTTTGTTGCAAAAACTCATTAACACTTAATGAACTTGAAAATAGCTTATTTGCACACAAAAGGAATTGGATTCACAGAAACAACCACACCTACTCTCCCTTGAAACTAGCAATGCATTTGAATTTCTTTCATCTTTCAACAAGGACTCTTTGATAATGACTAGCATTTCTTAAAAGTATTTTCGGCAAAATAACTTTATAATGGGGCTCTCTCCCCATTAATTCGTAAAAAGGATCAACCTTTTGTTGCAACAACTCATTCACTTTTAATGATCTTGAAAATCACTTGTTTGCTGAGGAAAGGGACTAGATTCACTGAAACAACCACATCTATTCTCTGTTGGAACTAGGAATGCATTAAATTTCATTCAACAAGGACTATTTTGATGTTGTCTAGCATTTCATACAGGTATTTTCGGTACAATTACAGTATAATGGGACCGTCACCCCATTCATTTGTAACAATGCTCAACCTTTTATTGCAACAACTCATTCACTCTTAATGATCTTGAAAATAGCTTATTGGCACACAAAAGGAACTAGATTCACTGAAACAACCACACCTACTCTCCCTTGGAACTAGGAATGGATTGAATTTCATCCAACAAGGACTCTTTGATGATGACTAGCTTTTCATACAAGTATTTTCGGTATAATTATTGTATAATGGGACCATCTCCCCATTTATTCGTAACAAAACTCAACCTTTTGTTGCAACAACTCATTCACTCTTAATGACCTTGAAAATAGCTTGTTTGCCCACAAAAAGAACTAGAGTCACTAAAATAACCACATCTAGTCTCTCTTGGAGCTAGGAATACATTAAATTTCATTCAACAAGGACTCTTTGGTGATGACTAGCATTCCATACAAGTATTTTCGGTATAATTATTGTATAATGGGACCGTCTCCCCATTTATTCGTAACGAGACTCAACCTTTCGTTGCAACAACTCATTCATACTTAATGAACTTCAAAATAGCTTATTTACCCACAAAAGGAACTGGATTCACAGAAACAACCATACCTACTCTCCCTTGGAGCTAGCAATGCTTTGAATTTCATTCAATATGGACTCTTTGATGATGACTAGCATTTCTTACATGTATTTTCAGTATAATTACTGTATAGTGGGACCGTCTCCCCATTTACTCATAACAAGGCGCAACCTTTGGTTGCAACAACTCATTCACACTTCATGATCTCAAAAATAGCTTGTTTTCCCACAAAAGGAACTAGCTTCTTTGAACAAGGACTCTTTCATGATGACTAGCATTTCATACAAGTATTTTCCTTATAATTACTGTATAATTGGACTGTCTCCCCATTTATTCATAACAAGACTCAACCTTTTGTTGCAACAACTCATTCACACTTAATGATCTTGAAAATAGCTTATTTGACCACAAAAGGAACCAGATTCATTGAAACAACCACACCTACTCTCCCTTGGAACTAGCAATGCATTAAATTTCATTAAATAGGGACTATTTGATGATGACTAGCATTTCTTACATGTATTTTTGGTATAATTATAGTATAATGGGACTATCTCCCCATTTATTCGTAACAGGGCTTAACCTTTTCTTGCAACAACTCATTCACTCTTAAAGATCTTTAAAATAGCTCATTTGCCCACAAAAGGGACTAAATACATTGAAACTACCTCATCTACTCTCCTTTGGAACTAGGAATGTATTGAATTTCATTCAACAAGGACTTTTTGATGATGACTAGCATTTCTTACACTATTTTTTTTATAATTACTGTATAGTGGGACCGTCTCCCCATTTATTCATAACAAGGCCCAACCTTTTATTGCAACAACTCATTCACTCTTAATGATCTTGAAAATAGCTTGTTTGCCCATAAAAAGGACTAGATTCAATGAAACAACCAGAGCTACTCTCCCTTAGAACTAAGAATGCATTGAATTTAATTCAACAAGGACTCTTTGATGATGACAAGCATTTCATACAAGTATTTTCGGTATAATTACTGTATAATAAGACTGTCTCCCCATTTATTTGTAACAAGGAACAACCTGTCGTTGCAACAACTCATTCACCTTTGATGATCTTGAAAATAGCTTGTTTGCCCAGGAAAGGGACTAGATTCACTGAAACAACCACACCTACTCTCCCTTAGAACTAGGAATGCATTGAATTTCATTCAACAAGGACTCTTTGATGATGACTAGCATTTCACACAAGTATTTTCTGTATAATTATTGTATCATGGGACTGTCTACCCATTTATTCCTAACAAGCCTCCACCTTTTGTTGCAACAACTCATTCACACTTAATGATCTTGGAAATAGCTTTTTTGACCACAAAAGGAACTAAATTCATTGAAACAACCACATCTACTCTCCCTTGGAACTAGGAATGTGTTGAATTTCATTCAGCAAGGACTTTATGACGATGACTAGCATTTCTTACAAGTATTTTCTTTATCATTAGTGTATAATGGGACCGTCTCCTCATTTATTCGTGACAAGGCTCAACCTTTTGTTGCAACAACTTATTCACTCTTAATGATCTTGAACATTGCTTGTTTGCCCACACAAGGAACTAGTTTAACTGAAACAACCACATCTACTCTCCCTTAAAGCTAGAAATGCATTGAATTTCATTCAACAAGGACTCTTTGATGATCACTAGCATTTCTTACAAGTATTTTCGATATAATTACTGTATAATAGGACCGTCTCCCCATTTATTCCTAACTAGCCTCCACCTTTTGTTGCAACAACTCATTCACACTCAATGATCTTGGAAATAGCTTGTTTGCCAACAAAAGGAACTATATCCACTGGAACAAGTGCATCTAAAGTCCCTTCGAAGTAGGAATGCATTCAATTTCATTCAACAAGGAGACTTTGATAATGACAAGCATTTTCTACAAGTGTTTTCGGTACAATTACTGTATAATGGGACTGTCTCCTCATTTATTCGTCACAATGCTCCACCTTTTGTTGCAATAACTCATTCACACCTAATGATCTATAAAATAGCTTGTTTGCCCATAAAGGAACTATATTCATTGAAACAAGCACATCTACACTCCCTTAGAACTAGGAGTGCATTGAATTTTGTTCAACAAGGAATCTTTGATGATGACAAGCATTTTCTAAAAGTATTTTTGGTATAATTACTGTATAATGGGACTATCTCCCCATTTATTTATAACACGACTCCACCCTTTGTTGCAACAACTCATTCACACTTAATGATCTTGACAATATCTTGTTTGCCCAAACATGGAACTAGATTGATTGAAACAAGCACATCTACACTTCCATGGAACTTGGAATGCATTGAATTTCATTCAAGAAGGAGTCTTTGATGATGACTACCATTTTTTACAAGTATTTTATGTATAATTGTTGTATAATGGGACCGTTCCTTGATTTAATCGTGACAAGGCTCCACATTTGTTAGAATAACTCATTCACACTTAATGATCTTGGAAATAGCTTGTTTGCCCACAAAAGGAACTAGATTCACTGAAACAACCACATCTACACTCTCTTGGAACTAGGAATGCATCGAATTTCATTAAACAAAGCTTCTTTGACGATGATTAGCATTTCTTACAAGTATTTACATCATAATTTCTGTATAATTGGACCGTCTCCCCATTTATTCATAACAAGCCTCAACCTTTTGTTGCAACAACTCATTGACACTTAATGATCTGAAAATAGCTTGATTGGCCACAAAAGGAGATTCATTGAAACAACCAAATCTACTCTCCCTTGGAACTAGGAATGGATTGAATTTCTTTCAACAAGTGCTCTTTGATGATGACAAGCATTTCTTACAAATATTTTCGTTATAATTACTATATAATGGGACCATCTGCCCATTTCTTTGTAGCAAAACACGACCTTTTGTTGCAACAACTCATTCACACTTAATAATCTTAGAAATAGCTTGTTTGCCGACAAAAGGAACTATATTCACTGGAACAAGCACATATACACTCCATGGGAACTAGGAATGCATTGAATTTCATTCAACAAGAACTCTTCCATGATGACTAGCTCTTCATACAAGTATTTTCAATATAATTAATGTATAATGGGACCGTCTCCCCATTTATTCATAACAAGGCTCAACATTTTGTTGTAACAACTCATTCACTATTAATGATCTTGAAAATAGCTTGTTAGCCCACAAAAGGAACTAGATCCATGGAAACAACCACATATACTCTCCCTATGAACTAGGAATGCATTGAATTTCATTTAACAAGGATGATGACTAGCATTTTTTACAAGTATTTTCACTATAATTATTGTATAATGGGACCGTCTCCCCATTCATTCATAACAATACTCCTCCTTTTGTTGCAACAACTCATTCACTCTTAATGACCTTGAAAATAGCTTGTTTCCCACAAAAGGAACTAGATTCACTGAAACAACCACATCTACTCTCCCTTGGAACTAGGAATGGATTGAATTTATTTCAACAATTACTCTTTGATGATGACAAGCATTTTTTACAAGTATTTTCGTTATAATTACTGTATAATGGGACTGTCTGCCCATTTATTTGTAACAAAACACAATCTTTGTTACAACAACTCATTCACACTTAATAATCTTGGAAATAGCTTGTTTGCCCACAAAAGGAACTATATTCACTAGAACAAGCACATATACACTCCCTGGGAACTAGGAATGCATTGAATTTCATTCAACAAGAACTCTTCCATGATGACTAGCTTTTCATACAAGTATTTTCAGTATAATTACTATATAATGGGACTGTCTCCCCATTTATTTGTAACAAGGCTCAACATTTTGTTGTAACAACTCATTCATTATTAATGATCTTGAAAATAGCTTGTTTGCCTAGAAAACGAACTAGATTCACAAAACCAGCTAGATTCACTGAAAGAAGCACATCCAATCTCCCTTGGAACTAGGAATGCATTGAATTTCATTCAACAAGGACTGTTTAATCATGACTAGTATTTCTTACAAGTATTTTCCTTACAATTAATGTATAATAGGACCATCTCCCCATTTATTCGTAAGAAGGCTCCACCTTTTGTTGCAACAACTCATTCACACTTAATGATCTTAGAAACAGCTTCTTTGCCCACAAAAGCAACAAGATTCACTGAAAGAAACTCATCCACTCTCCCTTGGAACTACAAATGCATTGAATTCCATTCAACAAGGACTCTTTCATGATGACTAGCATTTCTTACAAGTATTTTCGTCATAATTACTGTATAATAGGATCGTCTCCCCATTTATTCGTAACAAGGCTCCACTTTTTGTTGCAACAACTCATTCACACTTAATGATCTTGGAAATAGCTACTTTGCCCACAAAACCAACTAGATTCACAGAGAGAAGCACATTTACTCTCCCTTGGAACTAGGCATGCATTGAATTTCATTAAACAAGAACTCTTTGATGATGACTAGCATTTCTTACAAGTATATTCATTATAATTATTATATAATGGGACCATCTCCCCATTTGTTCGTAACAAGACTCGACCTTTTGTTGCAACAACTCATTCACACTTAATGATCTTGGAAATAGCTTCTTTGACCACAAAACCAACTAGATTCACTAAAAGAAGCACATGCACTCTCCCTTGGAACTAGCAATGCATTGAATTTCATTAAACAAGGAGTGTTTGATCATGTCTAGCATTTCTTAGAAGTATTTTCACTATAATTACTATATAATGGGTATGTCTCCCCATTTATTCGTAACAAGACTCGACCTTTTTTTGCAACAACTCATTCACACTTAATAATCTTGGAAATAGCTCGTTCACCCACAAAAGGAACTATATTCACAGGAACAAGCACATCTACACTCCCTTGGAACTAGGAATGCATTGAATTTCATTTAACGAGGAGACTTTGATGATGCCTCGCATTTGTTAAAATTATTTTCTGTATAAGTGCTGCATAATGGGACCGTTCCCCCATTTATTGCTGACAAGGGTCCACCTTTTGTTGCAACAACTCATTCACAATTAATGATCCTTAAAATAGCTTGTTTTCCCACAAAAGCAACTAGATTCACTGAAACAAGCACATCCACGCTCCCTTGGAACTAGGAATGCAATGTATTTCATTCAACAAGGACTCTTTCATGATGACTAGCATTTCTCACAAGTATTTTCGTCATAATTACCGTATAATGAGACCGTCTCCCCATTTATTCGTAACAAGGCTCCACCTTTTGTTGCAATAGCTCATTCACACTTAATGATCTTGGAAATAACTTCTTTGCCCACAAAACCAACTAGATTCATTGAAAAAGCACATCCACTCTCCCTTGAAACTAGGAATGCTATGTATTTCATTCAACAAGGACTCTTTCATGATGACTAGCATTTCTTACAAGTATTTTTGTCATAATTACCATATAATAGGACTGTCTCCCCATTTATTTGTAACAAGGCTCTACTTTTTGTTGCAACAACTCATTCACACTTAATGATCATGGAAATAGCTACTTTGCCCACAAAACCAACTAGATTCACAACATTTACTCTCCCTTGGAACTCGGAATGCATTGAATTTCATTCAACAAGGACTCTTTGATGATGACTAGCATTTCTTACAAGTATTTTTGGTATATTGACTGTATAATGGGACTATCTCCCCATTTATTCATAACAAGGCTCCACCTTTTGTTGCAACAACTGATTCACACTTAATGATCTTGAAAATAGCTTGTTTGCCCATAAAAGGAACTGGATTCATTGAAACAACCACATCTACTCTCCCTTGGAACTGGGAGTGCATTGAATTTCATTCAACAAGGACTCTTTGGTGATGACTAGCATTTCTTACAAGTATTTTTGTTATAATTACTATATAATGGGACCGTATCCACATTTATTCTTAACAAGGCTCGAACTTTTGTTGGAACAACTCATTCACACTTATTGATCTTGGAAATAGCTTCTTTGCCCACAAAAGCAACTAGATACACTGAAGCAAGCACATCTACTCTCCCTTGGAAATATGAATGCATTAAATTTCATTCAATGAGGACTCTTTGATGATGACTAGCTTTTCTTACAAGTATTTTCATTATAATTACTGTATAATGGGACCATCTTCCCATAAAAGCAACTAGATTCACTAAAACAACTTATACACATTTAATGATGTTGGAAATAGCTTCTTTGCCCAGAAAAGCAACTAGATTCACTAAAACAATCACATCTACTCTCCTTCAGAACTAGGAATGCATTGAATTTCATTCAACAATGACCTTTTGATGGTGACTAGCATTTTTTACAAGTATTTTCTGTATAATTGCTGTATAATGGGACCGTTCCCTCATTTATTCATGACAAGGCTCCACCTTTTGTTGCAACAACTCATTCACACTTAATGATCATGGAAATAGCTTCTTTACCCACAAAAGTAACTAGATTCACTAAAATAAGCACATTTACTCTCCCTTGGGACTAGGAATGGATTGAATTTCATTGTATCATGGCACCGTCTACCCATTTATTCGTAACAAGGGTCGACCTTTAATTGCAACAACTCATTCACTCTTACTGATCCTGAAAATAACTTGTTTGCCCATAAAAGGAACTGGATTCACTAAAACAATTACATCTGCTCTCCCTTGGAATGAGGAATGCATTGAATTTCACTCAATAAGGACTCTTTGATGATGACTAGCATTTCTTGCAAGTATTTTCGTTATAATTATTGTATAATGGGACCCTGTCCCCATTTATTCATAACAAGACTCGACCTTTTGGTGCAACAACTATTTCACACAAAAGGAAGTATATTCACTTGAACAAGCACATCTACACTCCCTTGGAACTAGGGATGCATTGAATTTCATTCAACAAGGAGACTTCGATGATGCCTAACTTTTGGTACGAGTATTTTCTGTATAATTGCTGTATAATGGGACCATTCCCCCATTTATTTGTAACAAGGGTCCAACTTTTGTTGCAGCAATTCATTCACACTTAATGATCTTGAAAATAGCTTGTTTGCCCATAAAAGGAACTAGATTCATTGAAACAAGCACATCTACTCTCCCTAGGAACTAGGAATGCATTGAATGTCATTCAACAGGGACTCTTTGATGATGACTAGCCTTTCTTGCAAATACCTTGTTTTCNTAATTGCAGTATAATGGGACTGTTAACCCATTTATTCGTGACAAGGGTCATCTTTTGCTGTAACAACTCATTCACACTTAATGATCCTTAAATAGCTTGTTTTCTCATAAAAGCAACTAGATTCACTAAAACAAGCACATCCACTCTCCTTGGAACTAGGAATGCATTGAATTTCTTTCAACAAAAAATGTTTGACCATGACTAGCATTCTTACAGAATTCTGGTATAATTACCATATAATGTGACCGTCTCCTATTTACTCATAACAAGGCTCCACCTTTTGTTACAATAACTGATTCACACTTAATGATCTTGAAAATTGCTTGTTTGCCCACAAAAGGACTATATTACTGAAACAAGCACATCTAATCTCCCTTGGAACAACGAATGCGGTTGAATTTCATTCAATAAGGACTCTTTGATGATAACTAGCATTTTCTACAAGTATTTTTTGTACAATTACTAGTATAATGGGACTGTCTCCCCATTTATTCGTAACAAGGCTCCACCTTTTGTTGCAACAACTCATTCACACTTAATGATCTTGGAAATAGCTTTCTTTGCCCACAAAAGCAACTAGATACACTGAAGCAAGCACATCTACTCTCCCTTGGAAATATGAATGCATTAAATTTCATTCAACGAGGACTCTTTGATGATGACTAGCTTTTCTTACAAGTATTTTCGTTATAATTACCTGTATAATGGGACCGTCTTCCCACAAAAGCAACTAGATTCACTAAAACAACTTATACACATTTAATGATGTTGGAAATAGCTTTTTTGCCCACAAAAGCAACTAGATTCACTAAAACAATCACATCTACTCTCCTTCATAACTAGGAATGCATTGAATTTCATTCAACAATGACTTTTTAATGGTGACTAGCATTTTTTACAAGTATTTTCTGTATAATTGCTATATAATGGGACCGTTCCCTCATTTATTCATGACAAAGCTCCACCTTTTGTTGCAACAACTCATTCACACTTAATGATCATGGAAATAGCTTCTTTGCCCACAAAAGTAACTAGATTCACTGAAATAAGCACATTTACTCTCCCTTGGGACTAGGAATGGATTGAATTTCATTGTATTATGGCACCGTTTACCCATTTATTCGTAACAAGGGTCAACCCTTTAGTTGCAACAACTCATTCACTCTTATTGATTCTGAAAATAACTTGTTTGCCCATAAAAGGAACTAGATTCACTGAAACAACTGCATCTGCTCTCCCTTGGAATGAGGAATGCATTGAATTTCACTCAATAAGGACTCTTTGATGATGGCTAGCATTTCTTGCAAGTATTTTCATTATAATACTGTATAATGGGACCCTATCCCCATTTATTCATAACAAGACTCGACCTTTTGGTATAACAACTCTTTCACACAAAAAGAAGTATATTCACTTGAACAAGCACATCTACACTCTCTTGGAACTAGGATGCATTGAATTTCATTCAACAAGGAGACTTCGATGATGCCTAACTTTTGGTACGAGTATTTTCTGTATAATTGCTGTATAATGGGACCATTCCCCCATTTATTTGTAACAAGGGTCCAACTTTTGTTGCAGCAATTCATTCACACTTAATGATCTGAAAATAGCTTGTTTGCCCATAAAAAAAACTAGATTCAGTGAAACAAGCACATCTACTCTCCCTAGGAACTAGGAATGCATTGAATGCCATTCAACAGGGACTCTTTGATGATGACTAGCCTTTCTTGCAAATAGCTTGTTTGCACACAAATGGAACTATATTCACTTGAACAAGCACATCTACACTCCCTTGGAACTAGGAATGCATTGAATTTCATTCAACATGTAGACTTTGATGATGCCTAGCTTTTTTACAAGTATTTTCTGTATAATTACTGTATAATGGGACTGTTCCACCATTTATTTGTGACAAGGGTCCACCTTTTGTTCCAACCAGTCATTCACACCTAATGATCTTTAAAATAGCTTAGTTTCCCACAAAAGGAACTAGATTCACTGAAACAAGCACATCTACTCTCCCTTGGAACTAGGAATGCATTGAATTTGATTCAGGAAGAACTCTTTGATGATGACTAGCATTTCTTACAAGTATTTTCATTATAATTACTTTATAATGGGACCGTCTCCCCATTTATTCATAACAAGCCTCCTCCTTTTGTTGCAACAACTTATTCACTCTTAATAATCTTGGAAATAGCTTGTTTGCCCACAAAAGGAATCATATTCACTAAAACAAGCACATCTACACTCCCTTGGAACTAGGAATGCATTGAATTTCATTCAACAAGGAGAGTTTGATAATGCCTAACTTTCTTTACAAGTATTTTCTGTATAATTGCTATATAATGGGACCATTCCTCGATTTATTCGTGACAAGGCTCGCCCTTTTGTCGCCACAACTCATTCGCACTTAATGATCTTGGAAATAAATTGTTTGCCCACAAAACAAACTCTATTCACTGAAACAAACACATCTACACTCCCTTGGAACTAGGAATGCATTGAATTTCATTCAACAAGAACTTTTTGATCATGACTAGCATTTCTTACATGCATTTTCAATATAATTACTGTATAATGGGGCTTTCTCCCCATTTATTCTTAACAAAGCTCCACCTTTTGTTGCAACAACTCATTCACTCTTAATGAGCTTGGAAATAGCTTGTTTCCCCACAAAAGGAACTCGATTTACTAGGACAAGCACATCTACACTCCCTTAGAACTAGCAATGCAATGAATTTCATTCAACAAGGAATCTTTGATCATGACTAGCATTTTTTAAAAATATTTTCAATATAATTACTGTATATTGACACTGTCTCCCCATATATTCATAATAAGACTCTAACTTTTGTTGCAACAACTCATTCACACTTAATGATCTTGGAAATAGCTTCTTTGTCCACAAAAGGAATTAGATTCACTGAAACAAGCGCATCTACACTCCCTTGGAATTGGGAATGCATTGAATTTTGTTCAACAAGGAGTCTTCGATGATGACTAGTTTTTTTTACAAGTATTTTCATTATAATTACTGTATAATGGCACCATGCCCCCACTTATTCGTGGTAGGGCTCGACCTTTTGTTGCAACAACTCATTCACTCCTAATAATCTTGGAAATAGCTTGTTTGCCCACAAAAGGAACAATATTCACTTCAACAAGCACATCTACACTCCCTTGAAACTAGGAATGCGTTGAATTTTATTCACCAAGGGCTTTTTGATGATGACTAGCATTCTTGTATTTTCGGTATAATTATTGTATAATCGGACTGTCTCCCCTTTTATTCATAACAAGGCTGCACCTTTTGTTGCAACAACTCATTCAAACTTAATGATCTTGGAAATAGCTTGTTTACCCACAAAAGGAACTATTTTCACTCAAACAAGCACATCTACACTCCCATGGAACTAGGAATGCATTGAATTTCATTCAACAAGGACTGTTTGATCATGACTACCATTTCTTACAAGTGTTTTTGGTATAATTACCGTATAATTGGATCGTCTCCCTATTTATTCGTAACATGGCTCCACTGTTTGTTGCAACAACTCATTCACACTTCATGATCCTGGAAATAGCTTGTTTGCCGACAAAAGGAACTATCTTCACTAAAACAAACACATCTACACTCCCTTGGAACTAGGAGTGCATTGAATTTCATTCAACAAGGAGTCTTTGATGATGAGTAGCATTTTCTACAAGTATTTTCGGTATAATTACTGTATAATGGGACCGTCTCATAGTTTATTCGTAAGAAGGCTCCACCTTTTGTTGCAACAGCTCATTCACACTTAATGATATTTGAAATAGCTTGTTTGCCCATAAAAGGAACTATATTGACTGAAACAAGCACATCTACACTCCCTTGGAACTAGGAGTGCATTGAATTTTGTTCAACAAGGAGTCTTTGATGATGGCTAGCATTTTCTACAAGTATTTTCGGTATAATTGCTGTATAAGGGGACCATCTCACAATTTATTCGTAAGAAGGCTCCACCTTTTGTTGCAACAACTCATTCACACTTAATGATTTTGGAAATAGCTTGTTTGCCCACAAAAAGAACTATATTGACTAAAAAAAGCACATCTACACACCGCTTGGAACTAGGAATAAATTGAATTTCATTCAACAAGGACTCTTTGATCATAATTAGAATTTCTTACAAGTAGTTTTGGTATAATTACTGTATAATGGGACCATCTCCCCATTTATTCATAATAAGGCTCAACCTTTTGTTGCAACATCTCATTCACTCTTAATGATCTTGAAAATAGCTTATTTGCCCACAAAAGGAACTAGATTCACTGAAACAAGCACATCTACTCTCCCTTAGAACTAGGAATGTGTTAATGTTCATTCAACAAGGACTCTTTGATGATGACTAGCATTTCTTACAAGTATTTTTTGTATAATTACTGTATAATGGGACCATCTCACAACTTATTCCTAAGAAGGCTCCACCTTTTATTGCAACAGCTCATTTACACTTAATGATATTAGATATAGCTTGTTTGCCCACAAAAGGAACTATATTCACTAAAAAAGAACATCACACTCCCTTGGAAGTAGGAATGCATTGAATTTCATTCAACAAGGACTCTTCGATCATGAATAGCATTTCTCACAAGTATTTTCAGTATAATTAATGTATAATGGGACCATTTGGCCATTTATTCATAATAAGACTCAACCTTTTGTTGCAACAACTCATTTACGCTTAATGATCTTGGAAATAGCTTATTTGCCCACAAAAGGAACTATATTCATTGGAGGAAGCACATCTACACTCCTTTGGAACTAGGATTGCATTGAATTTCATCCATCAAGGAGACTTTGATGATGACTAGCATTTTTTACAATTATTTTTTGTATAATGGGACCATTCCCCAATTTATTCGTGACAAGGCTCCACCTTTTGTTGCACCAACTCATTCACACTTAATGATCTTCAAAATAGCTTGTTTGCCCACAAAAGGAACAAGATTCATTGAAACAAGCACATCAACCCTCCCTTGGAACCAGGAATGCATTAAATTTCATTCAACAAGGAGTCTTTGATGATGACTAAAATTTTTTACAAGTATTTTCTGTATAATGTGACCGTTCCCCCATTTATTACTAACAAGGCTCCACCATTTGTTGCAACAACTCATTCACACTTAATGATGTTGAAAATAGCTTCTTTGCCCACACAAGGAACAAGATTCACTGAAACAAGCACATCAACCCTCCCTTGGAACTAGGAATACATTAAATTTCATTCAACAAGGAGACTTTGATGATGACTAGCTTTTTTTACAAGTATTTTCTGTATAATTGCTGTATAATGGGACTATTCCCCTATTCATTCGTGACCAGGCTCCACCTTTTCTTGTAACAACTCATTCACACTTAATGATCTTGAAAATAGCTCGTTTGCCCACAAGGGGAAATAGATTCACTGAAACAAGCACATTTACTCCCCTTGGGAACTAGGAATGCAATGAATTTCATTCAACAAGGACTGTTTGATCATGACTAGCTTTTCTTACAAGTATTTTTGCTAGAATTACTGAATAATTGGACTGTCTCCCCATTTATGCATAATAAGGCTCCATTTGTTGCAACAACTCATTCACTCTTAATGATCTTGAAAATAGCTTGTTTGCCCACAAAAGGAACTATCTTCACTCAACCAAGCACATCTACACTCCCTTAGATGTAGGAGTGCGTTAAATTGCATTCAACAAGGAGTCTTTCATGATGACTAGCATTTTCCACAAGTATTTTCGGTATAATTACTATATAATTCGACTGTCTCCCCATTTATTCATAACAAGGCTCCACCTTTTGTTGCAACAACTCATTCACACTTAATGATCTTGGAAATAGCTTGTTTGCCCACCAAAGGAACTATATTCACTGAAACAAGCACATCTACACTCCCTTGGAACTAGGAATCCATTCAATTTCATTCAACAAGGAGACTTTGATGATGACGAGCAATTTTTACAATTATTTTCTGTATAATTGTTGTTTAATGGGACCATTCCCTCATTTATTCATGACAAGGCTCTACCTTTGGTTGCAACAACTCATTGACACTTAATGATATTGAAAATAGCTTGTTTTCCCACAAAAGGAACTAGATTCACTGAAACAAGGACATCTACTCTCTCTAGGAACTAGGAATGCATTGAATGTCATTCAAGAAGGACTATTTCATCATGACTGGTATTTCTTACAAGTGTTTTTGGTATAATTACTATATAATGGGATTGTCTCCCTAATTATTCGTAACAAGGCTCGACTTTTTCTTGCAACAAATCATTCACACTTCAAGATCTTGAAAATAGCTTTTTGCCCCACAAAAGGAACTATATTCACAGGAACAAGCACATCTACACTCCATTGGAACTAAGAATGCATTGAATTTCACTCAATAAGGAGACTTTGTTGATGCCTAGCTTTTCTTACATGTATTTTCTGTCTAATTGCTGTATAATGGGACCATTCCCCCATTTATTCTTGACAAAGGTCCACCTCTTGTTGTAACAACTCATTTACACTTAATGATATTTAAAATAGCTTGGTTTTCCACAAAGGAAACTAGATTCGCCGAAACAAGCACATCTAGGAATGCATTGAATTTCATTCCACAAGGACTCTTTGATGATGACTAGCATTTCTCACAAGTATTTTTGGTATAATTACTGTATAAAGGGACTGTCTCCCCATTTATTTGTAACAAGGCTCCACCTTTTGTTGCAACAACTCATTCAATCTTAATGAGATTGAAAATATCTTGTTTGCCTAAAAAGGGTACTAGATTCACTGAAACAACCACATTTACTCTCCCTTGGAACTTGGAATATATTGAATTTCATTCAACAAGGACTTTAAGATGATGAC
Source organism: Bruguiera gymnorhiza (assembly GCA_020883675.1). Taxonomy (NCBI): domain Eukaryota; kingdom Viridiplantae; phylum Streptophyta; class Magnoliopsida; order Malpighiales; family Rhizophoraceae; genus Bruguiera; species Bruguiera gymnorhiza. Next base: position 62,760 of record JAIRCJ010000189.1, read on the forward strand.
TAGCATTTCTTACAAGTATTTTCGTTATAATTATTGTATAATGGGACCGCCACCCCATTTATCCGTAATAAGGCTCAACCTTGTGTTGCAATAACTCATTCACTCTTAATGATCATGAAAATAGCTTGTTTGCCCACAAAAGGAGCTAGATTAACTGCAACAACCACATCTACTATCCCTTAGAATTAGGAATGCATTGAATTTCATTCAACAAGGACTCTTTGATGATGATAGCATTTCTTACAAGTCTTTTCAGTATAATTACTGTATAATGGGACCATCTCCCCATTTATTTGGAACAAGGCTCCACCTTTTGTTGCAACAACTCATTCACACTTAATGATCTTAGAAATAGCTTGTTTGCCCACAAAAGGAACTCGATTTACTGGAACAAACACATCTACACTGCCTTGGAACTAGGAATGCATTGAATATCATTCAACAAGGAGTCTTTGATGACGATTAGCATTTTTTACAAGTATTTCCTGTATAATTGCTTTATAATGGGACCATTCCCCCATTTATTCGTGACAAGGCTGCACCTTTTGTTGCAACAACTCATTCACACTTAGTGATATTTGAAATAGCTTCTTTGCCCGCAAAAGGAAGTAGATTCACTGAAACAAGCACATCTACTCTCCTTTGAAACTAGGATTGCGTTGAATTTCATTTAACAAGGAGTCTTTAATGATGACTAGCATTTCTTACATGTATTTTCATTATACTAACTATATGAGGGGAACATCTCCCAAGTTATTCGTAACAAGACTCAACCTGTTATCACAACAGCTCATTCACACTTAATGATCTTGGAAATAGCTTGTTTGCCCACAAAAGGAACTATATTCACAAGAACAAGCACATCTACACTCCCTTGTCACAAGGAATGCATTGAATTTCATTCAACAAGGATCCTTTGATGATGACTAGCTTTTTTTACAGGTATTTTCTCTATAATTGCTGTATAATGGGACCGTTCCCCCATTTATTCATGACAAGGCTCCACCTTTTGTTGGAACAACTCATTCACAGTTAATGATCTTGGAAATAGCTTGTTTGCCCACAAAAGGAAGTAGATTCAGTGAAACAAGCACATCTACTCTCCCTTGGAACTAGGAATGCATTGAATTTCATTCAGCAAGGAGACTTTGATGATGACTAGCTTCTTTTACAAGTATTTTCTGTATAATTGCTGTAAAATGGGACTGTTCCCCCAGTTATTCTTGACAAGACTCCAGCTTTTGTTGGAACAAGTCATTCACACTTCATGATCTTGGAAACAGCTTGTTTGCCCACAAAAGGAACTAGATTCACCGAAACAAGCACTTCTACTCTCCCTTGGAACTAGGAATGCATTGAATTTCATTCAACAAGCAGTCTTTCATGATGACTAGCATTTTTTACAACTATTTTCTGTATAATTGCTGTATAATGGGACCATTCCCCCATTTATTCATGACAAGGCTCCACCTTTTGTTCGAACAACTCATTCACACTTAACGATCTTGAAAACAGCTTGTTTGCCTACAAAACAAACTAGATTCACTGAAACAAGGACATCTACTCTCCCTTGGAACTAGGAATGCATTGAATTTCATCCAAGAAGGACTCTTTTATGATGACTAGCATTTCTTATAAGTATTTTTGGTATAATTACTGTATAATGGGACCGTCTCCCCATTTATTTGTAATAAGACTCTACCTTTTGTTGCAACAACTCATTCACACTTAATGATCTTCGAAATAGCTTGTTTGCTCACAAAACGAACTATGTTCTCTGGAACAAGAAAATCTACAATACCTTAGAACTTGGAATGCATTGAATTTCATTCAACAAGGAGTCTTTGATGATGACTAGCATTTTTTACAAATATTTTCTGCATAATTGCTGTATAATGGGACCATTCCCCCATTTATTTGTAACAAGGCTCCACCTTTTGTTCAAACAACTCATTCACACTTAATGATCTTGGAAACAGCTTGTTTGACCACAAAATGAACTAGATTCACCAAAACAAGCACATCTACTCTCCCTTGGAAATAGGAATGCATTGAATTTCATCCAACAAGCACTCTTAGATGATGACTCGCATTTCTTACATGTATTTTCGTTATAATAACTGTATAATGGGACCGTCTCCTCATTTAACTGTAACAAGGCTTAACCTTTTGTTGCAACAACTCATTCACACTTAATGATCTTCAAAATAGCTTGTTTGCCCAGAAAAGGAACTATATTCACTGGAACAAGCACATCTACACTATCTTTGAACAAGCAACACATTAAATTTCATTCAACAATGAGTGTTTCATGATGACTAACATTTTTTACAAGTAGTTTCTGTATAATTGCTGTTTAATGGGACCATTCCCCCATTTTTTCGTGACAAGGCTTGACCTTTTGTTGGAATGACTCATTCACACTCATTGATCTTGGAAACAGCTTGTTTGCCCACAAAAGGAACTAGATTCACCGAAACAAGTGCATCTACTCTCCCTTGGAACTTGGAATGTATTGAATTTCATTTAGCAAGGACTCTTTGATGATGACTTGCATTTGTTACAATTGTTTTCTTTATAATAACTGTATAGTGGGATCGTCTCCGCATTTATTCGTAACAAGGCTCAACCTTTTGTTGCAACAACTCATTCACACTTAATGATTGTGGAAGTAGCTTGTTTGCCCACAAAAGGAACTATATTCACTGGAACAAGCACATCTACCATCGCTTGGAACTAGGAATGCATTGAATTTCATTCAACAAGGAGTCTTTGACGACGACTAGCATTTCTTACAAGTATTTTCATTATAATAACTGTATAATGGGACCGTCTCCCCATTTATCTGTGACAAGGCTCAACCTTTTATTGCAACAACTCATTCACACTAAATGATCTTCAAAACAGTTTGTTTGCCCACAAAAGGAACTATATTCACTGGAACAAGCACATCTACACTCACTTGGAACTAGGAGTGCATTGAACTTCGTTCAACAAGGAGTCTTTGATAATGAGGAGCACTTTCAACAAGTATTTTCGGTATAATTACTGGAATATGGGACCGTCTCACCATTTATTCGTAACAAGGCTCCACCTTTTGTTGAAACATCTCATTCACACTTAATGATCTTGAAAATAGCTTGTTTGTGCACAAAAGGAGCCATATTCACTGGAACAAGCACATTTACACACCCTTGGAACTAGGAATGCATTTCTTTTCACTCAACAAGGAGTCTTTGGTGATTACTAGCATTTTTTACAAGTATTTTCTGTATAATTGCTGTATAGTGGGTCCGCTCCTCGATTTATTCAGGACAAGGCTTCAACTTTTGTTCGAACAACTCAGTCACACTTAATGATCTTGGAAATAGCTTGTTTGCCCATAAAAGGAACTAGATTAAGTGAAACAAGCACTTCTACTCTCCCTTCAAACTAGGAATGCATTGAATTTCATTCAACAAGGACTCTTTGATGATGACTAGCATTTCTTACGAGTATTTTCTGTATAATTGCTGTATAATGCGACCGTTCCCCCATTTATTTGAGAGAAGGCACCACCTTTTGTTGCAACAACTCATTCACACTTACTGATCTTGAAAATAGCTTGTTTGCCCATAAAAGGAACTATATTCACTGGAACAAGCACATCTACACTCCATTGGAACTAGGAATGCATTGAATTTCATTCAACACAGAGTCTTTCATGATATCTAGCATTTTTTACATGCATTTTCTGTATAATGGGACTGTTACCACATTTATTAGTGACAAGGGTCCACCTCTTGTTGCGACAACTCATTCACACTTAATGAACTTGCAAATAGCTTGTTTGCCCACAAAACGAAGTAGATTGAATGATGACTAGCGTTTCTTACAAGTATTTTTGTTATAATTCCTGTATAATGGACCGTCTCCACATTTATTCGTAACAAGGCTCAACCTTTTGTTGCAACAACTCATTCAATCTTAATGATCTTGGAAATAGCTTGTTTGCCCACAAAAGGAAGTAGATTCACTAAAACAAGCACATATACTCTCCCTTGGAACTAGGAATGCGTTGAATTTCATTCAACAAGGACTCTTTGATGATAACTAGCATTTCTTACAAGTATTATCGTTATAATTCCTGTATAAAGGCACTGTCTCCCCATTTATTTGTAACAAGGCTTAATCTTTTGTTGCAACAGCTCATTCACACTTAATGATCTTGGAAATTGCTTGTTTGCCCAGAAAAGGAACTATATTCACTCAAACAAGCACATTTACACTCCCTTGGAACAAGGAATGCTTTGAATTTGATTCTACAAGGAGTCTTCGATGATGACTAGCATTTTTTACAAGTATTTTCTATATAATTCCTATCTAATGGGACCATTCCCCCATTTATTAATGACAAGGGTTAATCTTTACAACAACTCATTCACACTTAATGATCTTAGAAACAGTTTGTTTGCCCACAAAAGAAACTAGATTCACCAAAACAAGCATATCTACTCTCCCTTGGAACTAGGATTGTATTGAATTTCATTCAACAAGGACTCTTTGATGATGACTAGCATTTCTTACAAGTATTAGAATTTTAATGTCTTAAAGGGATAAATCCATTGTTGACAATCAGTTGAATTTAAATTTTGTAATTTTCTTAATTGTCTCCTTTGCTACAATGCTATATGAAATGATTTATATAATTTTTGTCTACAAACATATTACTTAAAAAAAAGGTAATGCAATGGACTCTAATAAGAAGTTTTCCCACTCCCCTCAAAAGCAATATATACTTGACCCAACATTAAAGCTTTGGATTGCAATTTATAATATTCATCCACTAAAGTATATTTTATGTAATTGAGTCCATTACTTGAATTTTTGTTCAATTGACATATTCAAATATTTTTCTTTTCTCACCATTCCAATGTAATGGCATTAACAATAATTTTTAAAACACAACATTGCATATTTTCAATGTTTAGAATTTTCATTTCTTTTAGGGATAAATGCATTGTTAGTAGTCAGTTGAATTTAAAATTTATAATTTTTTTAATTGTCTCTCTTGCGACAATGCTATTTGAAATGATTTATATAATTTTAGTCTAAAAATATATTGCTTAAGGAAAAGCAAATGCAATGGACTTTAATAAGAAGTTTCCCCACTATGTTTAACAGCAATATGCTTAACCCAACATTAAAGTTTGGGATTTTTATTTATAATATTCACCTACTAAAATGTATTTTATACAATTGAGTCCATAATTTGTATTTTTGTTCAAATAACATATTCAAATATTATGTTTTTCTCACCATTCAAAATGCAATGACATTAACAATAAATTCAAAAATCAAAACATTGCATTTTTTCAACTTTTAGAATTTTAAAGTCTTATAGGGGTAAATGCATTGTTAATAATAAGTTGAATTTAAATTTTGTAATTTTTTTAATTGTCTCCTTTGCCACAATGCAATTTGATATGATTTATATAATTTTAGCGTACAAACAAATTACTTAAGAAAAAGCAAATGCAATGAACTCTAATAAGAAGTTTCCCCACTCCCCTCAAGAGGAATATACTTGACCCAACTTCGAAGCTTGGTATTGCTATTTATAATATTCATCCACTAAAGTGTATTTTTTACAATTAAGTCCATTACTTGTACTTTTGTTCAATTAATATATTCAAATATTATGTTTTTATCACCATTCAAATACAACGGCATAGCAATAAATTTGAAAATCTAAATATTGCACTTTTTCAATTTTTAGAATTCTAAATTCTTATAGGGATAAATGCATTGTTAATAATCAGGTGAATTTAAATTTTGTAATTTTATTTATTGTCTCCTTTGCCACAATGCAATTTGAAATGATTTATATAGTTTTAGTCTATAAACAAATTCCTTAAGAAAAAGCAAATGCAATGGTGTCTAATAAGAAGTATTCCCCCTCCCCTCAAGAGTAGTATGTTTAGCACAACTTTGAAGCTTGGGATTGCTATGTATAATATTCATCCACTAAAGTGTATTTTATACAATTGAGTCCATTACATGTATTTTTGTTCAATTAACATATTCAAATATTATATTTTTCTCACATTTAAATGTAATGCCATTAACAATAAATTTAAAAATCAAAATATTGGATTTTTTTAATTTTTAGAATTTTATAGACGTATATGGGTAAATGATTTGTTATTAATCGGTTGAGTTGAAATTTTGTAATTTTTTAATTGTCTCCTTTGCGACAATGGTACTTGAAATGATTTATATAATTTTAGCCTAAAAGTATATTACTTAAGTGAAAGCAAATGCAATGGACTCTAATAAAAAGTTTCCCCACTCCCCTCTAAACCAATATGTTTGACCCCCCTTTGAAGCTTAGGATTTCTATTTATAATATTCATCCACTAAAGTGTATTTTATACAATTGAGTCCATTAACTATATTTATGCTTAATTAACATATTCAAATATTATGTTTTTCTCACATTCAAATGTAATGGCATTAAGAATAAATTTAAAAATCAAAACATTGCAATTCTTCAATTTTTTGAATTCTAAAGTCTTAAAGGGACAAATGCATTGTTAATAATTAGTTGAAATTAAATTTTTTTTTTAATTGTTTCCTTTGCCATAATGCAATTTCAAGTGATTTACATAATTTTAATCTACAAACATTTTACTTAATAAAAAGTAAAAGCAATGGACTCTAATATAAAGATTTGCCACTACCCTTTTGAGATATATACTTGACTTAACATTGAAGTTTGAGATTTTTATTTATAATATTTATCCACTAAAGTGTATCTTTTACAATTAAGTCATTTACTTGTATTTTGTTGAATTATCATATTCAAATATTACATTTTTTTCAGCATTCAAATGCAATGCCATTAATAATAAATTTAAAAATCAAATCATTGCATTTTTTTCAATTTTTAGAATTTTAAAGTCTTTTAGGGATAAATGCATTGTCAATAATTAGTTAAATTTAAATTTTCTAATTTTTTAATTGTCTCCTTTGGCACAATGTAATTTGAAATGATTTATATAATTTTAGTCTACAAACATATTACTTAAGAAAAAACAAATGCAATGGACTCTAACAAGAAGTTTTCCCATTTCCTTCTAGAGATATATGTTTAGCCAAGCATTGATGCTTGGGATTGTTATTTATAATATTCATTCACTAAAGTGTATTTTATACAATTGAGTCCATTACTTGTATTTTTGTTCAATTATCATATTCAAATATTATATTTTTCTCACCATTCAAAATCAATGACATTAACAATAAATTAAAAAATCAAAACATTGCACTTTTTCAATTTTTAGAATTTTAAAGTCCTATAGGGATAAATGCACTGTTAATAATTAGTTGAATTTAAATTTTGTAATTTTTTAACTATCTCCTTTGCCACAATGCAATTCAAAATGATTTATATAATTTTAGTCTATAAACAAATTACATCAGACAAACCAAATGAAATGGAGTCTAATAAGAAGTTTCCCCACTCCTCGTAAGAGCAATATACTTGACACAACATTGAATCTTGCGATTGCTATTTATAATATTCATCTACTAAAGTGTATTTTATACACTTGAGTCCATTACTTGTATTTTTTATCAATTAACATATTCAAATATTATATTTTTCTCACCATTCAAATGTAATCACATTAAGAATAAATTTAAAAACCAAAACATTGTAATTCTTCAATTTTTAGAATTCTAAAGTCCTAAAGGGATAAATGCATTGTTAATAATTAGTTGAAATTAATTTTTTTTAATTGTCTCCTTTGCCACAATGCAATTTCAAGTGATTTACATAATTTTAGTCTACAAACATATTACTTAAGAAAAAGCAAAAGCAATGGACTCTGATATGAAGATTTGCCACTACTCTTTTGAGATATATGCTTGACTTAACATTGAAACTTAGGATTTATATTTATAATATTTATCCACCAAAGTGTATTTTTTACAATTAAGTCCATTACTTGTATTTTTCTTCAATTATCATATTCAAATATGATATTTTTCTCACCATTCAAATGCAACGACATTTACAATAAATTTAAAAATCAAAACATTGCAATTTTTCAATTTTTAGAATTTTAAAGTCTTATAGGGATAAATGCATTGTTAATAATTAGTTGAATGTAACTTTTGTCATATTTTTAATTGTCTCCTTTGCAACAATACTATTTGAAATGATTTATATAATTTTAGTCTAAAAAATATTACTTTTGAAAAAGCTAATGTATGAGACTTTAAAAATGTATTACTGAAGAAAAATCAAATGCAATGAACTTTAATGAGAAGTTTCCCTACTCCTCTCAAGAGTAATATGCTTGACTCAACATTGAAGCTTGAGATTGCTATATATAATATTCATCCACTAAAGTGTATTTTATACAAATGAGTCCATTACTTGTATTTTTGTTCAATTAAAGCATTCAAATATTATGTTTTTGTCACCATTCAAATGCAATGACATTAATAATAAATTTAAAAACCAAAACATTGCACGTTTTCAATTTTTAGAATCTTAAAGTCCTATAGGATAAATGCATTGTTAATAATCAGTTAATTAAAATTTGTAATTTTTTTAATTTTCTCGTTTGCCATAATACAATTTCAAATGATTTATATAATTTGAGTCTACAAACATATTACTTAAGAAAAAGCAAATACAATCGACTTTAATAAGATGTTTCCCTACTCCGCTCAAGAGCAATATACTTAACCCAACTTTAAAGCTTGGCATTTATATTTATAATATTCATCCACTTATGTGTATTTTATACAATTGAGTCCATTACATGTATTTTTGTTCAATTAACATATTCAAATATTATGTTGTTGTCACCATTCAAATGTAATGTCATTAACAATAAATTTAAAAATAAAAACATTGCATTTTTTCAATTTTTAGAATTTTAAGGTCTTATAGGGACAAATGCATTCTTAATAATCAGTTGATTTAAATTTTGTATTTTTTTTAATTGTCTCTATTACGACAATGCTAATTGAAACGATTTATATAATATTAGTCTAAAAATGTATTACTTAAGAAAAAGTAAATTTAATGCACTATAATAAGAAGTTTCTCACACCCCTCAAGAATAATATGCTTGACCCAACATTGAAACTTAGGATTGCTATTTATAATATTCATCCACAAAAGTGTATTTTATACTATTGTTAAGTAATGGACTCAATAGTATAAAATACACTTTAGTGGATGAATATTATAAATAGCAATCCTAAGTTTCAATCCTAAGTTTCAAATATTATAAATATAATATTTGGATGAAAAAGTATTTTGTTTACTTAACATATTCAAATATTATATTTTTCTCACCATTCAAATGCAATGACATTAACAATAATTTTAAAAATCAAAACATCACACTTTTTCAATTTTTAGAATTTTAAAGTCTTATAAGGATAAATGCATTGTTAATAATTAGTTGAATTTAAATTTTGTAATTTTTTTAACTGTCTCCTTTGCCACAATGCAATTTGAAATGATTTATATAATTTTAGTTTGCAAACATATTACTTATGAAAAACCAAATGCAATGGAGTCTAATAAGAAGTTTCTCCACTCCCCGTAAGAGCAATACGCTTGACACAACATTGAATCTTTCGATTGCTATTTATAATATTCATCTACTAAAGTGTATTTTATACAATTAAAGCTATTACTTGTACTTTTGATCAATTAACTTCTTCAAATATTATGTTTTTGTCACCATTCAAATCCAATGGCATTAACAATAAATTTAAAAATCAAAACATTGCATTTTTCAATTTTAAGAATTTTGAAGTCTTATAGAAATAAATGCATTGTTAATAATTAATTGAATTTAAATTTTGTAATTTTTTAATTATCTCTTTTGCGAGAATGGTATTTGAAGTGATTTATATAATTTTAGCTTAAAAATATATTACTTAAGTAAAAACAAATGCAATGGACTTTAATAAGAATTTTCCCCACCCCCCTAAAAAGCAATATGCTTGACCTAACGCTGAAGCTTGGGATTACTATTTATAATATTCATCTACTAAAGTGTATTTTATACAATTAAGCCCATTACTTGTATTTCTACTCAATTAACATATTCAAATATTATGTTTTTCTCACCATTCAAATGTAATGACATTAACAATAAATTTAAAAATAAAAACATTACACTTTTTCAATTTTGAGAATTTTGAAATCTTATAGGGATAATTGCATTTTTAATAAACAATTGAATTTAAATTTTGTAATTTTTTTAATTGTCTCACTTGCCACATTGCAATTTGAAATAATTTATATAATTTTAGTGTAGAAATATATTACTTAAGAAAAGGTAAATGCAATGGATTTTAAGAGGAAGTTTGCCCACTCATCGTAAGAGCAATATGTTTGACACAACATTGAAACTTGGGATTGCTACTTATAATATTCATCCATTAAAGTATATTTTATACAATTGAGTCCATTATCTGTATTTTTGTTCAATTCACATATTCAAATATGATGTTTTTCTCACCATTCAAATGTAATGGCATTAGCAATAATTTTAAAAATTAAAACATTGTAGTTTTTCAATTTTTAGAATTTTAAAGTCCTATAGGGAGAAATGCATTCTTAATAATTAGTTGAATTTAAATTTTGTAAATTTTTTTATTGTCTCCTTTGCCATAATACAATTTGAAATGATTTATATAATTGTAGTCTATAAACATATTACTTAAGAAAAAGCAAATGGAATGGACTCTAATAAGAAGTTTCCCCACTCTCCACAAAAGCAATATACTTGATCCAAGATTAAAGCTTCAGATTACTATTTATAATATTCATCCACTAAAGTGTATTTTATACAATTGAGTCCAAATATTATGTTTTTTTCACCATTCAAATGGAATGACATTAAGAATAAATTTAAAAATCAAAACATTGGACTTTTTCAATTTTTAGAATTTTGAAGTCCAATAGGGATAAAGACATTGTTAATACTTAATTGAATTTAAATTTTGAAATTTTTTTTTATTGTCTCCTTTGCCACAACGCAATTTGAAAAGATTTATATAATTTTAGTCTAAAAACATATTATTTAAGAAAAAGCAAATGCAATGGACTCTAATAAGAAGTTTCCCCACTCTCCTCAAGAGCAATATGCTTGACCCAACATTAAAACTTCAGATTTCTATTTAAGATATTCATCCACTAAAGTGTATTTTGTACAATTGAGTTCATTACCTGTATTTTTGTTCAATTAACATATTCAAATATTATATTTTTCTCACCATTCAAATGCAATGACATTAACAATAAATATAAAAACTAAAACATTGCACTTTTTCAATTTTTAGAATTTGAAAGTCTTATAAGGATAAATGCATTGCTAATAATCTAATTTTTTAAATTGTCTCATCTGCTACATTGCAATTTGAAATGATTTATATAATTTTAGTCTACAAGCATATTACTTAGGAAAAAGAAAATGCAATAAACTTTAATAAGAAGTTTCCCCACTCCCCATAAGCACAATATGCTTGACCCAGCATTGAAGTTTTGGATTGCTATTTATAACATTCATCCACGTACAATTAAGTCCATTACCTTTATTTTTATTCAATTAACATATTCAAAAATTATGTTTTTCTCACCATTCAAATGCAATGACATTAACAATAAACTTAAAAATCAAAGCATTACACTTTTTCAATTCTTAGAATTTTAAAGACCTATAGGGAGAAATGCATTGTTAATGATGAGTTGAATTTAAATTTTATAATTTTTTTATTGTCTCCTTTGTCATAATGCAATTTGAAATGATTTATATAATTTTAGTCCAGAAACATATTACTTGCGAAAAAGCAAATGCAATGGGTTCTAATAAAAAGTTTCCCCACTCTTCTTAAAAGTAATATGCTTGACCCAACATTAAAACTTTGGATTGCTACTTATAATATTCATCCACTAAATTGTATTTTATACAATTGAGTCTATTACTTGTATTTTTTTCCAATTACCATATCCAAATATTATGTTTTTCTCACCATTCAAATGCAATGGCTTTATCAACAAATTTTAAAATCAAAACATTGCACTTATTCAATTTTTAGAATTTTAAAGTCCTATAGGGATAAATGCATTGTTAATAATGAGTTGAATTTAAATTTTGTAATTTTTTTATTGTCTCCTTTACCATAATGCAATTTGAAAAGACTTATATAATTTTAATGTAGAAACATATTACTTGGCGCAACATTAAATCTTGGGATTGCTATTTATAATATTTATGTACTAAAGTGAATTTTATACGATTAAGTCCATTACTTGAATTTTTGTTCAATTAACATATTCAAATATTATATTTTTCTTACCATTCAAATGCAATGACATTTAGAATATATTTAAAAATCAAAACGTTGCAATTTTTCAATTTTTGGAATTTAAAGTCTATAGGATAAATGCATTGTTTATAACCAGTTGAATTTGAATTTTGTAATTTTTTTAAATGTCACCTTTGCAATAATGATAATTCAAATAATTTATATAAATTTAGTCAAAAAATATATTACTTAAGCAAAAGCAAATGCAATGGACTCTAATAAGAAGTTTCCCCACTCCCTTTAAAACCAATATGATTGACTCAACGTTGAAGTTAGGGATTGCTAATTATAATATTCATCCACTAAAATGTATTTTATACAATTGAGTCCATTACTTGTATTTTTTTTCAATTAACATTTTCAAATATTATGTTTTTCTCCTCATTCAAATATAATCGTATTAATAATAAAATTAAAAATCAAAACATTGCACTTTTTTAATTTTTAGAATTTTAAAGTCTTATAGGGATAAATGCATTGTTAATAGTTAGTTGAATTTAAATTTTATAATTTTTTTATTGTCTCCTTTTACACATTGCAATTTAAAATGATTAGCATAAAATTATTCTACAAATATATTACTTGAGAAAAGAAAATGCAATGGACTGTAATAAGAAGTTTCCCCACTCCCCTTAAGAACAATATGCTTGCCTCAACATTGAATCTTGGGATTGTTATTTATAATATTCACGCATGAAAGTGAACTTTATACAATTGAGTCAATTACTTGAATTTTTGTTCAATTAACAAATTCGAAAATTATGGTTTTCTCACAATTCAACTGCAATGACATTTAGAATAAATTTAAAAATCTAAATATTGCAATTCTTTCAATTTTTAGAATTTAAAGTCTTATAAGGATAAATGCATTATTTATAATCAGTTGAATTTGAATTTTGAAAATTTTTTAAATGTCATCTTTGCAGCAATGCTATTTGAAATAATTTATATAAATTTAGTCAAAAAATATATTACTTAAGCAAGGGCAATTCCAATGGACTCCAATAAGAAGTTTCCCCACTCCCCTCTAAACTAATATGCTTGACCCAGTATTGAAACTTGGGATTACTAATTATAATATTTATCCATTAAAGTATATTTTATACAATTGAATCTGTTACCTGTATTTTTTTTTCAATTAACATTTTCAAATATTATGTTTTTCTCACCATTCAAATACAATCGTATTAACAATAAATTTAAAAATCAAAGCATTGCACTTTTTCAATTTTTAGAATTTTAAAGTCCTATAAGGATAAATGCAATGTTAATAATCAGTTGAATTTAAATTTTATAATTGTTTTTGTTGTCTCCTTTGCCATATTGCAATTTGAAATGAGTTATATAATTTTAGTCTATAAACATATTTCTTAAGAAAAAGCAAATGCAATGGACTCTAATAAGAAGTTTCCCCACCCTCCTCAAGAGCAATTTGCTTGACCCAACATTGAAGTTTCAGATTGCTATTTAAAATATTCATTCACTAAAATGTATTTTATACAATTGAGTCCATTACCTGTATATTAGCTTAATTAATATATTCAAATATTATGTTTTTCTCACCATTCAAATGCAATGACATCAACAATAAATTTAAAAGCCAAAACATTACACTTTTTCAATTTTTAGAATTTTAAAATTCCATAAGGATAAATGCATTGTTAATAATTAGTTAACTTAAATTTTATAATTTTTTTTATTGCCTCCTTTGCCACAATGCAATTTGAAATGATTTATATAATTTTAGACTTGAAACATATTTCTTAAGAAAAAGCAAATGCAATGGGAATGTGTGTGAGGCTATTTCTAACATTTATTTTTTTTTTTGTGTAGGTTAGTAGCATGACTTCAAAAGATAAGGGAGTGAGCCAGGAAGGTAGGAAGGATGATGTATTCATGTTCCAAGCTATAAAACAATAGTTTGAGCACATGAATATTGTATTTGGTGAAATGGGAGATCAGATAGAGAGGTAAGATGCTATTGTAATTGATTTGAAAAGGGCACAAAACAAGAATCTCCAAATGCATGAAGGCAAGAAAGGTGTAATCATTATGATGATTACAATGATGATGGAGATAATGATGCTTATTTTGATGATTTAGCTACTTTGGTTAGAATCACCAATAATAGTAATAGTTGAAGACATTTTAGGAGGTAAAACATTTATGACCATGATTTGGGTAGCATTAAAATGAAAATTCCTTTGTTTTGAGGCAAAAATGATCTTGAAACCTATCTAGAATAGGAGAAGAAGGTTGAGTAGACATAGGCATCTTGATTTATATGACATGTTAGATGAATTACATAGTTCATGTGTCTTTTTCTAAAATTGATTTTAAGAGTAGATATCACGAAATTAAGATGAGAGAGAGAGACAAGTGGAAAATAGCTTTTAAAACTAAGGATAGTTTGTATCAATGGTTTGTTATGCCATATAGTCTCACTAATACACCAAGCACTTTTATGACACTGATAAATCATGTTTTGCATGCATTCATTGGTAAATTTGTAGTTGTGTATTTTGATGATATTTTTATTTATAGCAAAAACTTAGATGAGCATTTTCATCATTCACTTTTTGTTCTAAGAGTTTTACATTCTAAGAAATTGTATGATAATCTCAAGAAATGTTCCTTTTGTATTGACCAATCATATTGTTTGGCTATGTTGTTAGTACTTGGGGTATTAAGGTTGATGAGGAAAGGGTTAGGACAATTATTGATTGGCCTACACCTAAGTTAATGATATGTGTAGTTTTCATGGTCTAGCTATGATGTGAACCTTAAAACATGGGGTTTAACGACCTAACACACACGAGGAATTAAGCAAGAATAGAAGAAAGATAAATTAGATTTCAATCATGAAAACCCTAGATCCCATGTTTAAGGGAATTTGAACTTAAGGTATAAATGATGACATTCATTGGGGCCCCAATGCAAGGAGTGCTTCTAAGGATCCATTGAGCATTCAAGAAGGGCCGATGACATATTTTAGAGTTAAAAGGATGAAAGACACACTTAACAGGTTGATTAAAGACATTTGGTCTTAGGAAGTTAAGTCAAGCTTTTAGGGTAACCAAGTATATCTTAATGTGGGCCAAGGTTTTAATAATTGTATAAGTATACAAAATTGGCTTAAGTGGTTGGGAAGAGTTGAAGCAACCGAGTAATGGAAATAGAGGTCAAGAAGTGAACTAGTCATTTTGTTAATCTACATTTTGTTTTGTGGTTTTTTTTTCTTTTTCATCTTATCAAAAAATCTAGGAAGACAAAAAGAAATTGTAGGATTGTGTGATAGATTTTTCATTGCATGTTAAGAAGTGGGGATATTGAGTAGAAATTTGGCCTAAAGGAATGCTGCTTCATTTTCTTCTACTCTTAGTTGTTAAGTGAAGTGATGATGGAGAGTCAATAATTGGTTGAAATTAGAGATTACAATTTTTATGTACTAGCAATTATTTGATTACTATTTTTTTTTTCTTTTGTGGCTCAATGATTTTGCAATTACATTTTTTTCTTCTTAATGGTCTTACCTTTATTTCTATGCAATGTTTCTTCTCTCTTCTTTAGTGACTCAACATATGTCAGTTGGTTGTGTGTTCGTGTTTCTTTATTTGGATTTTACTTGATGGTGCCATTTTTTTGTGTTTAGAGGAACTTAGACCAATTAGAAGCATTATCCAAGAAGCTCAAGGAAAAAACCCTAAGAAATGAGGCTCCTTCTCAATCTATTGCTGCCACAAGGTGCTTATCTAGTTCTTTCTTGAGTGCTTTTTGGCAACAAAATTTAGTGATAGCTTTATTTTGCTGATAATTAGCCAAAAAAACAAAAAAGGAGGAACTTGATTAGAAAGCTTGAAAGTTTTGGCAATTGGGACTTGTAGTAATTACAATTTGAGTCTTTTTTTTTTGTTCTTGTTAAATTTTTCTTTGATTTCATATCATCTCAACATAGCTAAACAAAATTTCTAGGAGTGACAGCATTGCACTGTCTATGGATGTTGAGTGTGTATGTATTTGATGCATATACAAGCATTAGTCATAAGTCAGTTGGTGAATTGGTTTGATGTTGGATGTGTGGCTTTGCAAATCTAACCAAATGAAATCTAACTGAACTGACTCCAATTCATTTGCTATCATCTTATTTAGGATGTTTTTCCTTATTTCTAGCATTAGGGTTATTAGTTCAGTTTATAAATATGCTTGATCTCATTGTTAAAAGGGATAGATCAGGGTGAAAAAATGGTGAAAATTTTCTCTTTCAGTTATTTATTAAACTTTGTAAACTTATCAAGATTATTGTGTTGTGGCATTCCAACCCAACTTATCACTTGCAAATCCCTTCATTGTGGAGTGGGACATCCATATCCTTCTTTATACCTTAGGTTCATGTTCCTTTGAACATTGGTCAAGGTTTTACTTTTATTAAACCTGATTTAACTTTCTTAGGGTTTTGAATTCCTTGTTTTACTTGTGAGTTTCATTGCACTCTTTGGGGTTACATTAATAAATAAGGATATGAATGCCACACTTTAAAAAAGAACGAATTTGAGAGTATAAGTTGGGTTAAACATTGCAAAAAGAGTTAGTTCTTGATAAGTTCTTTAACTCTTAAAAGAATCAAAGGAGAAAATTCTCACTTTTCAATTCATATAATTGTCTGCTCTTTAATAATGAAATCAAGCCTATTTATAGGTTGAAATAACAACTCTAAAACCCTAAAAGTATAGACAATGATATGCTTCTTAAATATAACAATACTCTTATTTTATTGTAAACTCCTATTTTATAACAATTTCTTATTTTATATCAAACTTTTACATACAAGTGGATTTTATACTTAACCTTAGCCCATTAAACATATCAATCACATTAATAAAGCATTGATCTTCTTTCAAGTTTGAATTAATGTTATTTAGTGAATTAACACCATTTGTACCTTGTTTGGTTTAAATATCCTTAATCAACTCATCTAGTGCTTCTTTCATTTTTTAGCCCTTAAATGTGTCATTGGCCCTTCATGAATGCTCAATGGATCTTTAAAAGCCCTCCATGCATTAGCTCCTCCATGGATCTCATCATTCCCCCTCTCCTAAAAAGGATTCATCCTCTAATCATTACCTGTATCAAAAAGAGAAAGATTAGAAATATTAATTGTTGTACTCACATTATACTCACTAGGAAGGTCCAACTTGTAGACATTGTCATTAATTTGTGTCACTACTTAAAATGGACCATCTCCTCTAAACTATAGCTTTAAACGCCTTTGAGTTAGGAAACTTTCTTTACTTATATGCACCTAAACCTAATCACCAAGTTCAAACACCACCTTGTTTCACCCTTTGTTAACATGAGATGGATATTGCTCAGTTTGTTTTACAATTTGTAACTGGACCTTCTCATCCTTAAGTGATCTTTATAAAGTTGCCTAAATATCAAATATATAAGAGTAATAAGTTTATCATTTATTACAAAAGGGTACTGATTCTTAAACCCTTTATGCATTACACATCGATTATATTGTCATGATGTTTCCAACAAAATATGCTTAACTTGCATGGGTATAACATCACACAAAAACTCATTAGTATATTTTCTAATAGTAAATAGCACTAACATCTTGTTATTTACCTTAATTTTTCCACATTCATTCAACCATTAAAACAAATATGGCTTAGGGTGTTTCATGGTAGGTAAATTAAACTTCTGAACCAAAGTAGTGCCTAGTTACATTTGTTGAGCTACCCCTATCAATGATCGTACTACATATCTTATCTTTGATGTTGCACTAGTATGGAATATATTATCTATTTGCACTTCATCATCTTCCTTGGTTTGTACACTCAATGCTTGTTTAACCACCAATACATCTCCCTTAACTAGGTACTCCTCTCCATCACTTGCATCCTACTTCTCCCCATTGCTTGAATCCTCCAATGGAGGCATAGAGTCATCATCAAACTTACTTTTAGTTTAAATATCATCATTACCTCACAACACTATGGTACATTAATTTGGACACTAAGTCTTCCCAGACACTTAAAATATTTAGCATCTCTATTTTTACTAAGTTGGGAATTAGAATTAACTTTCTCCGTGCTAAGACTCACTTCCTTACTCTTGTATGATTTGGCCTTGGCTTTCTAATCAGCCCTCTCCTCTCTTTTGCTCTAGTTAAGCTCCTAGAGTGAAGTGGAATCCAAATTCTATCCAAACCATATATAACCCTTCCACTTGAGTTACTTATCAACTTTCATTTCCATGTGTACCATGTCCTTTAATTCCACATAATGTTGCAATTCAACTATGTTGGCAATATTGCTATTTAGCCCTTTCAAAAACCAAGCCATATTTGCTTCTTTATCCTCCTCCACATTAGGCCAAATCATAGCAATCTCCATCTCCTTGTAGTAGTTCTCTACACTTTTGGTACCTTGAGTAAGCCCTTGCAGCCATTAGTATGAAGCCCTATAATGGTGATTAAGGATGAACCTCCTCCTCAATATAGCCTTCATCTCCTCCCATGTATCAATAGGCCTCTCATGATTCCTTCTCCTAGTAAAAACAAGTTGATCTTACCAAATAATAGCATAATCAACAAACTTAATGGTAGAAATTAGACCTTTTCCTTTTCATAATAGTTGTGATAGTTAAAGACCAACTTAACCTTATTCTCTCATCATCCTAAATAGACTTTTGGATCAATTTTCCCTTGGAACAATTATCATTTTAATGCTAGAAAAATCACAATCATAAGTGGTTCACCTCCAAAAATCTCCTTAACCATTTCTATTAATTGTAAAGCTAACCAAAGAAGCTAGATCATCAAATTCATCATCTTTGGCATCATCTACATGGCCATAATCTTTTCTTTCATGCTTTCTTGCATTAGGAACATCATGGCCCCTATGCCTACTTTACAATTTTGTTATTGTATTGGCTTGCTCTTCTATCCTATCTTTCATATCATCAAATCTGGTGTTCATGAATTCAAATTGTTGTTGCATAAGTTTCATCGTGATGAGAAGCTTAGAGATGATGTGTGGAAGGCTTTAAAGGATGCAAGAGTCCATTGCACATTCCAAAATGTCTAATAACACAAGTTATAGCCAAAAAGATGAAAGAGGCACTAAATGGGCTAATTGAGGACATTTAGGCCAATGAAGTTACAAATGGTACGAATTCAAACTTGAAAAAGAGTCAAGGCCTTATTAATATGATTAGAGTACTTAATGGGCTAGGACTAAGTAATAGCATTCACTCCTAAATAAGAGTTTATACTAAATAAGTGATTGTTATAAAAGTGAAAGTTTTTTGTGTGAGAATTTGTCCTAGATAGGAGTTTCTCATAAATAAGGATTTGTTCTAAAGAGGAATTTATGCCTCTTTAGGATTGTTATCTTAGCCTATAAATAGACACCTCCTTGTAAACTCTAGAACATCAAACAACTTTGAAAGAAATAAAAAGTATGAATTTTCTCCTTTAGTTCTTATGAGAACTAAAGAACTTATCAAAAAATACCTCTTCTTATGGTGTTCAACTTAACTTTGGAGCATGGCATCCTTATCCTTCTTAAATACCCTAAGTTCATGTTCCTTTAAATGTTGGGTTTGGGTTTGGGTTTGTGTTATTAAAATCTGATTTTGCTTTCCTAGATATTCTTTGATTCCTTACATGTGTTTGATCCCTAAGCCACATCATTTTAGGGTTTTCCACATTAGACCTTCTCAGTCCCTTTATGTGATTCAGTCAAAAATGGTGTTACACACCTTCGTGTTTACACTCTTGCATTTTGCGACTTAAATTTTCTCTCTTAATTCTTTATTGAACTAAATAACCTTAATCAAGGTCACCTTGTAACTAACTAATTCCAATAAATCAAAGTAAAAGAAATTGAGGAAGTATAATGAATAAAGGTCATGGGTCAAAAGGAACCAACAAGATTAAATTGCAATACACAGGGAATAATTAGAATTGAGTACTTGTAGGAATTGGAAGCAATAAGATCTATTTTTTAATTTAGAATTGCCTTATTTTGTAAGATGTCCAATTAAAAAGGAAGTAAAGTCTATATCTCCCTTTGACCTAATTGAACAAGTTTACTTTTCAAATATAAAGAAATTAAATGCAATCTTTCTTTTTTTCTTTCTTTCTATTCTTCTTATCTATTTTTTTTCTTTATTTTTTTTTTTAACTTTTTGCATGAATTTAAAGACAAGAAAAGAGTTATAGAATGTAGCCAAGAAGAAGAATAATAGGAAAACTCAAATTTGGATCAACGAACTTGATTTAAAGCCAAGTTTTGATACCAACTGATATGAACCCCCAAAAACAGGGCTTTGACATACAACATGCACAACTAACCAAACAAGAAACCAAGAAAGCTAAATTTGATTTCAATCATACAAACCCTAGACCCAAATTTAAAGGGACATGAACCTAAGATATAAGGAAGGATATGGTGTCACACTCTAGAAAAGAACGAATTTATGAGTGATAAGTCAGGTTGAATGCCATAAAAAGAGTTAATTCTTGATATGTTATTTAGTTCTTAAAAGAAATGAAGGAGAAAATTCTTGATATTTTGAGTTTTTGCAGATAAGCGCTGCAGAGTTATCCATTTGGGGGAAGAAGTGAACGAAGCACAACTAGTTAGAACATGAAAACGAGAAGGGACTTTAATGGTTGCTCTTCTAGGTTTCCAATGAAGTTGGTGGGTCATCAATTCTTCTACATTAATTGCTACAACTCTTCAAGGATGTAGACATTGAAAAGCTCTAGCTCTTCAAGCACAAAATGAAAACTTTTCTACATTTTCATGGGTATGAACTCTTTAAGTTTTAAAGAATGCCCAAGGCAATTCCATTCATCCAATCAAGTTTGTTCTCTACATAATATTGATTTCCTTTTAAACTAAAATAAAAGATAATGAAAAGAATCAAATCAAGCCTAGGAACTAGGAGCTAATAAAAAAATATATATCAAAACAAAATATTTTCAATGTATGGGAAATGACAAAATCAGCAATGAGAATTTTGTTGGTTAATGACTTGTTGAGAAGACTGATGAGTTTGAATGTGAACTGATCTTCTTGGCTAAGTGAACGTTGTGAAACTTGTCAATGAGGACTTATTGGTGAGAGACATGGTGATGCAGGCTACATCAATTGCCTACTCCCTTAAAAATGAAATTAAGCCTATTTATAAGCTGAAATAACAACCCCAAGAACCTTAAAAGTAGAGACAATAATATACTTCTAAAAGATAGGAACACTCCTATTTTATTGTAAGCTCTTATTTTATAACAAACTACTACTTTATAATAACCTCTTCCTTCATAATAAACTCCTACTTAGGAGTAGATTTTGTTACCTAACACTCTAATCATATTAATAAAGCCTTTACCCTCTTTTAAGCTTGAATTCACCTCAATTGAATTCATGTCATTTGCAACCTGTTTGGCTCAAATATCCTCAATCAATCCCTTTGGTGCTTCTTTCATATTTTTAACCCTTGAATGTGTCATTTTCCCTTCATGAATGCACAATGAATCCTTAAAATCCCTTTATGCATTGGCTCCTCTATGTATCTTATCAATTTGAGTTATTTTTCAACTTTCATTGTCATGTACACCATGTCTTCTATTTCCACAAAGTGTTGCAACTCAACCACCTTGGTTATGTCTTTATTCAGCCCTTGCAAGAATCAGGGCATTGTTGCTTCCCTATCTTCCTCCACATTGGCCCAAATCATTACAATCTCCATCTCCTTTCAACACTCTTAGTGCCTTGGGTGAGTCCTTGCAATTGTTAAAACAAATCTCTATAGAAATGGTTAGGGACAAACCTCCTCCTCATGATAACCTTCATCTCCTCCCATATATCAATACGCCTCCTTAGTTTCTTTGCCTGTTCAAAGCAAGCTCCCACCAAATAATAGTGTAATCAGTGAATTTAATGGCAACTAATTTTACCTTTTCCTCCTCATAGTAGTTAAGGCAATCAAATACTAGCTCCACCTTCTTTTCCCCCTCCAAATACACATTAGGGTCACTTTTCCATTGGAATGGCAGAATCTTCATTTTGATGCTTCCCAAGTCACAGTCAGAAGCATCATGCCTTCTTGTATCCCTCTTACCACCTCAATTATTGGAAAATGTGGTTACTATGGTTTGATAATCAAAATTGGCATCATCGTCTCCATTATAATTATAATCATCATTATGATTATGCTCCTCTTGCCTTTCTGCATTAGGAGCTACACATGCCTGTCCCCTTTGCAAATCAGCAATAACAGCATATTGCCTCTCCACCCAATCTCTCATCTCATCAAACACAACATTCACGCACTCAAACTATTTTTGCATAGTGTGGAGTATGAATGAATCATCCTTCCTATGTACTTCACTCACTCCATTATATTTCAAAATCATGTTGCTCATTTCACCAAAACAAACATTAAAAATAACCTCACATACACTCCCTCACATGTTTCTCTCAATCATTGTCACCCAATCCTTGTGTTTACTTCTCTTTAGTGGTGTCTCTTATAATGAGCTCACACTCTTAGTTTACCACTCTAACTTCCTTCCTCTTTCATTGCTTTTTGATGATTATGCTCTCAAACAAATGAACAAAGCAAGAAAGATTGCAAATTGGCAGAATAGCGAGTTTCAATGGTAATAAATAAATCTCAAGAAAGTAAATCATAAAATTGATTGATCCAACCTGATTTTAAAACCTGGCTCGATACCAACTGATTTGAACCCCAAAAGATGTGGCTGAGGGACCTGACTCACACAAGGAATTAGAAAAGAACACAAGAAAGCTAAATTAGATTTCAATCATGTAAGTCCTAGATCCAATGTTTAAAGGAACAATAACCTAAGGAATAAGGAAGGATATAAATGCCACACTCTAAAAAAGAATGGACTTAGGAGTGATAAGTTGAGTGGAATGCCACATCTCAATAATCTTGATAAGTTCCTCCAAGTTCAAAAAAGAAGAACCTAAAGAGGAGGTGCTTATTTATAAGTTAAAAAAACAAGTCTAAAAATAGAGATAGTGATAGACTCCTAAAATCTAGGTACACTCCTATTTTATTAAAAAGGAACTTAATTACAATTAGCAAACTCGTATTTTAAGTAAACTCCTATTTTGGAGTTGATTTAATTGCTTAACCTTGGCACATTAAGCACTCCTTTCATATTAATAAAGTTTTGGACCTCTTTCAAATTTGAATGCATGCCATTTGTAATTGGGTTAGCTGAATGTCCTTAACCAACCCATTTAGTGCTTCTTTCATCTTTTGGCTCTAGCTTGCTTGATTGGACCTTTTAGAATGTGCAGTGTATCTGTTGAATCTGCTGAAGCCCTCCACACATCCTCTCCAAGCTTTTCATCATTTTAAGATCAGTTTGCTTGAATGAGTTCTTGTAATGAACAGAGGAGCCTTGTTAACGAGAATTGGACCATTACATACTTGTAAGAAAAGCGAATAATGATCAACGAATATAATGTTTCTTGTAGAGACAAATGTTATTTTCAAGATCATTTTGTGTGAATAATTCTTTACGATGAAAGGAGGAGCTGATGAATGGTGGGCTTCTAAGAATCCATTAAGCATTCACAAAGGGCCAATGATGCATTTAAGAGCTAAAAGGATGAAAGAAGCTTTTAACAGATTGATTGAGAAGTTTGGGCCAAAGAAGCTAATCCAAGCACGAAGGGCAGTAAAAGTATATCTTAATACTAGCTGAGTTTTATTAATTGTATAAGTATGCTTAATGCACTTGTATGTTCAGTCATTGTAAGGGTTTAACAATTGCTAAAAAATACAAGTAGATTTATTGTCAGCTTATATATGAAGTTTGTCCTTATCTCTAGGTTCATTAATTCAACCTATAAATAGGTGTTATTTCATTGTTAAAGGAGCAGATCATTTGGCACAAAAAAAAAACAAAAAACTAAGAATTTTTTCCATTAATTCTTTCAAGAACTAAAGAACTTATCAATAACTAGCTCTTTTTGTTAAGTTCAACTTAACTTATCACTCCCAAATCCATTCCTTTTTGGGGTGTCGCATCCATATCCTTGTTTATACCTGATGTGAACCCAAATGACCTGCCTTAGGGACCCAACACACATAAGGAATCAAACAAGAACCAAAAAAATTAGATCAGATTTCAATCATGTAAACCCTAGACCCAATATGGATGCCATAGTCTAGAAAAGAATGAATTTATGAGTGATAAGTCAGGTTAAACGCTATAAGAAGAGTTAGCTCTTACTAAGTTCTTTAGTTATTCAAAAAATCTGAGAAAATTCTCACTTTCCAATTCATATAATTGTCTGCTCTTTAACAATGAAATCAAGTTTATTTATAACTTGAAATAACAACCCTAAACCCTAAAAGTAGAGACAATGATATACTCTTAAAATATAGGAACTCTACTATTTTATTGTAAACTCTTATTTTATAATATACTCCTATATTATAACAAATTGTTATTAAGAAGTAGATTTTATTACTTAACCATAGCCCATTAAGCACTTATATCTTATTAATGAAGCCTTAATCCTCTTTCAAGCTTGAATTCATGTCATTTGTTACTTTGTTGGCTTGAATATCCTCAATCACCCAATTAAGTGCTTCTTTCATCATTTTAACCCTTGAAGGTGTCATAGGCCCTTTCTAAATGCTTAATGGAATTTTAGAAGCCTTCCATGCTTCAGCACCTCCCTATATCTTATCATTTTCCTTCTCCTCAAAAGGATTCATCCTCGAATCATCACCTACACCAAAAGGAGAAAGATTAGAAATATTAAATGTTACACTCACATTATACTCATTAGGAAGGTCCAACTTCTAGTTATTGTCATTAATCAGTACCACTACTTGAAATGGATGATCTCTTTTGAGTTACAACTTTGAACACTTTTAATTCAGGAATCTTTCTTGTGCATATGCACCCAAATCCAATCACCAAGTTTAAATAACACCTTCTTTCACCTTTTATTTACATTGGATGCATATTAATTATTTAGTTTTGCAATTTATTGCTACACCTTCTCATGTAACTTCTTCATTATTTCAGCCATGTGTTAACCATGTAAGCTAGCATACTCATCAAGAGGCAAAGACATCAAGTCTAAAACTCTACACAATTTTCAAATAGAGAGCAACTAGTTGTAAAATGAACATTTCCATTATATGCAAACTCTACATGTAGTAAACAATCTTCCCATGTTTTCAAATTCATTTGAATAATAGCATGCAATGAAGTAGAAAGAGTTCAATTAACTATCTTGATTTGTCCATTTGTTTATGGATGGCAAATAGTTAAGAACACTAGTTTAACATAACACCTATCTTACCCCACAAAATCTTCTCAAATTAGATTAAGAATTTTGTATCCCGATCTGAAATAATACTTTGAGGCATGTCATGCAAGCGTACTATCTCTCTAAAGAACAATTCAACCATGTTGTTTGCATCACTAGTTTTATGGTATAGGATCAAGTAAATATGATGCCCTATTCCTCTTAAAGGTGGCAAATCACTTTATTCTTTAGGAAAAATATCACCAAATTCTTACAAAAGAGAAATAACAACACCAGGCAAAAAGGGGTTAAGCTTATTAGTACTAAAATGAGCCTCTTTGTACAAAAGTACAATCTCTTTTGCATATAAACTCTCAATTTTTCTCTCTTGCCCTCTTCCTTCTTTTCTCTTGGTCTTATCTCCTTTCTTTTCTTTCCCTCCTTTGATCCCATCAAATAATAGAATAATCAATAGACTTAATGGTAGCAAGTTTTACCCTTCTCTCTTCACAAGAATCGTGATAGTCAGAGACCAACTTAACCTTCTTCTCCCATTCTAAATAGGTTTTTAGATCAATTTTCCTTTGGAATAGAGAAATTTTTATTTTAATACTACCAAAATCATGATCATAGGTGTTGCACCTCTGAAAACTTCTTTGACCATTTCTATTATTTCTAATTTTGATAAAAGTAGTTGGATTATCAAATTCATCATCTTTTACATCATCTACATGGCCATAATATCATCTTTCATGCTTTCTTGCATTAGGATCCTCAGGGGGCCGATGTCTCTTTTGCAATTCTGCTATCATATTGGCTTACTCCTCCATTCTATCCCTCATATCATCAAATCTGATGTTCATCCCCTTAAAGTGTTGTTGGAAGACAACAATGATTACACTTTTAATACCTCCCTTCTTAGCTCCACCTTCATCCTTGGAAGACATAATATTAATTCTGCACAAAATGATTAGCCTACTCACAAAATACTTCCTCATGTATTTCACTAAAAAGTGGTGTCACATACCCTCGTGTTTACACTCTTTAAGGTTTTTTTTTTTTTTCTTTATATGTGTTATAGTGCTGCCTTTTACCACTCAAATTTTCTCTCTCAATTCTTTATTAAACTAAACAACCTCAGTCAAAGTCACATTGTGATGCGGAAAACCCCAAAAAGACGTGGCTTAGGGACCCAATGCATGTGATGCAAGGGTGTAAACTACTTTAAAAATATTAAACATATCACATGGCTAGCTAGGAAAATTAATATTCGATGGTGGGAAAAACTCGACTTCTTTAAAGATGGAGTTTATAATGCCCAAGGAATTATAAGGATAAATGGATCAAAAGCTTCACCACAACTGTCACTATTTAGTAATCTAGAAGAATTATTAAAGGCTTTAAAGGAATCTATTTCTAAAGAGAAATTACTAGAGATGGTGGCCTCATTCCTCTAACTAGAAGTGACTCCTCAAGCAAGCCAAGCCAAAAGTAGTCAAGGTCATAATAGTGACGATATCATGCAAGATTCTTAGGACCCTTATATGTTGTAAAATAACAAAACTACTTTCAATGGAAAAGTAGCAAAGATGCCTAACAAATAACTTTCATTAAAACTACTTTAAAAAGCAAGGAATCTAAAAGGACTCACTTACTTTCAGTGCCTTGGATTCCTTAAGTGTCAGTTATTATCTTTTCTTTAGTATAAATAAGTCCCTTTTGGTTGAAGAAGGCAAGTCCAATTTAAATTGAAAAGGAATTTCTTTCCTTGCAATTCTGCCACCTCTCTTATGATATCCTAAGCTTGTATTGACATTTAATGAAAACTATCTTTCTATAAGTACTTTGTTGTATGCATATAATTTCATCAATTTAAGTTTCTTATGCTTGTGTTATATGCTTGTTATTATTATCCTTTACATTTATTGTCACCTTTTTTTTTGTGTTGTGTCTAAATGGTATCAGAGCTTGGTTACTAGTAAAGTTTAATGTCATCCCTATTTCATAGTTGAAACCCCAAATCTTGTTGCCTTTGTTGCTTGGGTAAGCTATGGTTAGGTGTGGAAGAGTTATGGCATAATTCATTGACAATGATACTATGAAGTATGGATATGTAAAGATGTAACTAGCTTTCTAGGAGTAATAGCCTAAGTAAAAGTAGAAATTAGGTAACATTATCAATGAAAGTCTAGATAATAATCATTTACAATAATGGACTCTCCCTTCTTCTACTCCTTCCCATATTTATAAATAAGGAAGTTTTTCTTCAAAAACATATTATGTGATCAAAATTGTAGAAGAAATCTACCCTTTCTCAGGTTATAATGATTTTTTCTTATTACCACAAGAAGTTATTAGTTCTCATTTACAACAATATAAGTTCANCCTTGATGAGAATCTTAGAGATGATGGGTGGAAGGCATCACAAGGATGCAAACATCCATTGCATTCGAAAGGCCCAATAACTTGAGCTAGAGCCAAAAGATGAAAGAGGCACAATTTAAGCTTGAAAGAGAGTCCAAGCCTTATTAATATAATTGGAGAATTCCTAATTAAGAGTTTATTGTCTATGTAAGAATTTGTCCCTAAATAGGAATTCTTGTAAATAAGGATTTTTCTTAAGTAGGAATTTATGCTCTTTAGAATTACTATCTCCAATCCATAATAGCACCTTTTTGTAAGCTCTAGAATAAACAATTTTGAGTGAAATAAAGTAAGGGTTTTTCTCCCTCGGTTCTTTTAAGAACTAAAGAACTAATAAAAAATACTTCTCCTTATGAATTCAAATTGACTGTAGCACTCCCAATTCCTTTCTTTTTTAGAGTGTGGTATCATATCCTTCTTAAATACCCTGGGTTTGTGTTCCTTTGAATGTTAGTCTAGGGTTTGTGTTTATTAAAAGTTCTAATTGTTCCTTTGATTCTCTGTATGCATTGGTCCCTAAGGCCACATCTTTTAAGTTTTCACATCAATTGATATCAGAGGCTCAAACTCTAAGATTTAGGTTGAATCAAACTCATTGCTTCAAATTTCTACCTTTTAATTTTAGTTATTTCTATTTAGTTTGTCTTATTAAGTGCATTACCATTCAAATGCACTTAATTGTTTGTTTGCAATCCTTTCTCTTTTGCCTTGTTTGTTTGAGGACCATAACTATAAAAAAACTGTGCTAATGTCAATCCCAATTTGCTATGTTCTAAGTAAGATTGTACTGTTGGTTTTTGTGTTGAGAAAAAGAAAAGAAATAAAAAAAAACAACGAAAAAAAGGAGAGACAAAAGAAAAGCAAAGGAACAAAAGAAAGAAGGCATTAAATTCAAGTTATCAATAAAAGTTAACAACTTGTATATTGGCTACAACAATAATATGGTTTCCTTGCTTAACTCCAATTCTATCATCTATTTTCTTGTTATATCATTCAAGTTTGTTCTATAGGTTAACCCCCTATTCTAATTTTTGTGAGTTTAGTTCATTAAATTCATTTGAGTTGCTGTCCTTTTTCTTTCTTTCTTTTTTTTTTTTTGACTCCTTGTTCTCCAATTTGTTCAATTCTATGTCATTTATCTTATTCTATTCAAAATCAATCCTCTTGATTTAGTTTGCTTAGCTCTTTATAGAGCAAAAAGGGGAAACTCAAGTGGTAAAAGGCAAAAGTGAAAGTTCATATAAAGAAAAGGCCATAAAGAGTGTAAACATTAGGGAGTGTGACACCTTCTTTGAGTGAAACACGTAAGGGAGTGTTCTATAAGGTATCCTAATTATGTTGTGGTAGAAGTAATACTATGACATCCAAAGACAAAGGTGCAGCTCATAAGGATCTGGTGACGTGTCCTTCATGATCAAAGCTATGCAATATTAATTTGAGCACATGAATACCAGATTTGATGATATAAGGGAGAGGATGGAGAAGCAAGATAATACAATAGCAGAGTTGCAAAGGTGGCATGGGGAATATGAGGCTCCTAAGCAAGAAGGCAATTGAGAAATGCCTATGACCATGAAGATGATGTAGAAGATGATGAATTTGACAATTGAAACTACTGTGGTTAGAAATACTAACAATAGAAGGGATTGGAGAGAGTTTAGGAGGCAAGGCACCTATGACCATGATTTGGGAAAAATTAAAATGACAATTCCTCCATTCCAAGGTAAGAATGATCCTGATGTGTACCTAAAATGGGAGATGAAGGTTGAATTGGTTTTTTGACTACCATAACTATTCTAAGGGGAAAGAGGTAAAGCTTGTTGTTGTTGAATTTACTGATTATGCTATTATTTGGTGGGATTAACTTGTTTTGACTAGGAGAAGGAATTGTGAGCAGCCTATTGATACATAGGAGGAGATGAAGGCTATCATGAGAAGGAGGTTTGTCCATAATCACTATTATAGAGAGTTGTACAAAAGGCTATAAGGGCTCATTCAAGGCACTAAAAGTGTGGGAAGACTACTACAAGGAGATGGAGATTGTTATGATTAAGATGAATGTAGAAGAAGATAGAGAGGCAACCATGGCTTGATTTCTACAAGGGCTAAATAGAGACATAGCCAACATGGTTGAATTGCAACATTATGTGGAATTAGAATACATGGTGCATATGACAATGAAAGTTGAAAGGCAACTTAAATGAAAGGGTTCCACACGGTTTGGGGTAGAACTTGGGTTGTACCTTATCTTGGAAATAGAATTGGAGTAAAAGGAAACAAGAAGGCTGACTACAAGTCCAAATCCAAGCTTTTCAAGCATTAGAATGTGGGTTTTAGCAAGGAGGTAGGTAATTCTAACCCCTAACCAAGTAGAAATAGAGATGTTAAATGTTTTAAGTGTTTTGGCAAGGGTCACATTGCGTCTCAATGTCCAAATAAGCATGTAGTGATCTTGAGAGGTAATGGTGATGTTGAAACTGCAAGTGAATTATATCATGATTCTATGCCAACATTAGAGGGTGAAAGTGATGGAGAGGACTATCCAATTAATGGAGTAGCTATTTTCACAAGGCAAACATTAAATGTGCAAGTAAAGGAAGAAAATGAGGTGCATTAAGATAGCATCTTTTAGACGAGGTGTCTTATCAAAGATAAGGTATGTAGTATAATTATTGATGGTGGGAGTTGCACTAATGTTACTAACACAACCATGGTTGAGAAGTTAGATTTACCTATTATAAAGCATCCTAGGCCATATAAGCTTCAACGGTTGAATAAGAGTGGTGAAGTCAAGGTAAATAAGCAAGTGGTCATGTAATTTTCTATCGGAAGGTACTGTGATAAAGTTTTATGTGATGTTGTACCTATGCATGCGAGTCATATTCTATTAGGAAGGCCATAGCAGTTTGACAAGCAAGTGCATGATGGCTTCAAGAAACAATATTCTTTTGTAATGAATTAAAAACCCATCACTCTTGTACCATTATCATCCTAACAAGCTTATAAGGATTTGTCAAGGATTAAAAGTGAGAGTGAACAGAAAAAAGAGATTGACAAAAAAAAAAGGAAGAAGAAAACGTGAGGACACAAGAGAGAGAGAAGAAAACAAAAAGTTTCTATGCAAAAGAATATGATGTCAAAAGAGCATTTTATGCCAAACAACCTAGGATCATACTTTTGTACAAAGAGGCTTATTTTAACACTAACAAGTTTGAATTGTTTTTGCCTAGTGTTGTTGTTGCTTTATTGCTAGAATTTAAAGATGTATTCCCTAACAATGTCCCAAGTGGATTGCCACTTAAGAGAGGAATTGAGTATCAAATTGATTTCATCCCTAGTGCATCCATCCTTAACCGACCAACATATAGGAGTAATCCTGAGGAGACAAAGGAACTTCAATGGTAGGTTGAGGAGCTTATTTCAAAAGCATATGTGAGGGAAAGCATAAGTCTTTGTGTTATTCCTATCCTACTTATACCCAAAATTGTTGAGCAATCAACAAAATCATTGTAAAGTATTGTCACCCCATACCTAGGTTAGATAACATGTTGGATGAATTGCATGGTTTGTGTGACTTTTCTAAGATTGATTTGAAAAGTGGATATCACCAGATTAGGGTGAGAAAGGGAGATGACTAGAAAATAGCTTTCAAAACTAAGTATGGTTTGTATGAATGGCTTGTTATGCCATTTGGTCTTACTAATGCACCAAGTACTTTTATGCAATTAATGAATCATGTTTTATGTCCATCCATTGGTAAATTTGTAGTTGTGTATTTTGATGATATTTTAGTCTATAGCAAAAGCCTAGAAGAGCATCTTGATTATTTATGTTCTATTTTAATTGTTTTACATTCTAAAAATTGTATGCTAACTTCAAGAAATGTTCATTTTGTACCAATTAAATCACATTTCTTGGCTATATTGTGAGTGCTAAAGGCATTAAGGTCAATGAGGAAAAGGTTAGGGCTATCCAAGATTGGCCTACTCCTAAGTCAATTAGTGATGTGCATAGTTTTCATGGTCTAGCTATTTTCTATAGACACTTTGTTAGGGGCTTTAGCATCCTTGTTGCACCACTCACTAAGCTTATCAAAAAGAACATGAGTTTTAGGTGGGGTAGTGACCAAGACAAGGCTTTTAATTGCATCAGGGAAAAATTAAGTTATGCACCTTTACTTGCTTTACATGACTTTGCAAAAGCTTTTGAGATTGAGTGTGATGCTGCAGGTATTGGCATTAGAGCTGTTTTGATGCAAGAAAGGTGCCCAATTGTTTACTTTAGTGAAAAGCTAAGTGGAGTAAGCCTTAATTATCCTACTTATGATAAAGAGATGTATGCATTGGTACAAACTTTGGAGACATTGCAACATTACCTTTGGCCTAAAGAGTTTGTCATCCATACTAACCATGAATCCTTAAAGCACTTGAAGGCATAAGGAAAGATGAACAAAAGACATTGTAAGTGGATTGAATTCATTGAGACCTTTCCCTACATCATCAAATATAAACAAGGTAAGGAAAATGTGGTAGTTGATGCATTATCTCGTAGGTATACCCTTATCTTTACACTTATTGCAAACTTATTAGGATTTGAACATATTAAAGATTTATATGTGAATGATCCTCACTTTACTAATGTGTATAGAGCACGTAAGAAGTCAACCTTTGAGAAGTTTTATAGGAATGAGGGCTTCTTATTTAGGGAAAATCATTTATGTATGCCTATGAGTCTTTAAGGGAGCTAGTTGTAAGAGAAGCTCATGAGAGTGGTCTAATGGGTCATTTCAGAGTTATGAAAACCCTAGGTGTCCTAAATGAACATTTCTTTTGGCCATGCATGAAATGAGATGTTGAGAGGATATGTGAGAAATGCATAACATGCAAATAGGCTAAATCTAGAGTTTTACCTTATGGTTTGTATACCCCCTTACCCATACCTAGGCATCCCTAGGTTGATTTATCTATGGACTTTGTACTAGGGTTGTCACGATCAAAAGGGGGTAGGGATTCTGTATATGTTGTTGATAGATTTTCAAAGATGGCACACTTCATTCCATGCCATAAAACTAGTGATGCAAGCAATGTGGCTGACTCAAAATTGTCTGATGTTCCAAAGCTTACAAGAGGTGTCTATTTATAGGCTAAGATAGCAATCCTAAAGAGGCATAAATTCCTACTTAAGAAAAGTCCTTATTTAGGAGGAATTCTTATCTAGGGACAAATTCTTATACAGACAATAAACTCCTAATTAAGAGTTAATGCTATTACTTAGTCCTAACCCATTAGGTACTCTAATTATATTAATAAGGCTTGGACTCTATTTCAAGCTTGGTTGGCCTGAATGTCCTCAATCAACCCATTTAGTGCCTCTTTCATCTTTTTGGCTCTAGCTCATGTTATTGGGCCTTTTGGAATGTGCAATGGACCTTTTGTATCCATTGAGGCCTTCCACCCATCATCTCTAAGGTTCCTATCAACCATACACTCAATGTTTAGAGGAACATGAACCTAAGGTATAAACAAAGATATGGATGTCACACTCTATAAAAGTAATGAATTTAAGAGTGATAGGTTGGGTTTGAATGTCATAAGAAGACTTAGTTCTAAAAAAGTTCTTTAGTTCATAAAAGAACTCAAAGAGAAAATTTCAATTTTCAATTCACATAATCATCTGCTCTTTAACAGTGAAATCAAACCTATTTATAGGCTAAAATAACAACTCTAAAACCCTAAAAGTAGTTATAATGATATACTCTTAAATTATAATAACACTCCTATTTTATTGTAAATTTCTATTTTATAACAAACTCCTAAAATATAACACACTTGCATGGAATGCCTTGAAGTATTATTTCAAACTAGGATGCAAAGTTCTTGAACTACTTCAAGAAAACTTTGTGGGGTAAATTAGGTGCTAAACTATTGTTCTCAATTACCTACCATCCATAAACAGATGAGCAAATTGAGGTAGTTAATTGAACTCTTTTTACTTTTCTACATACAATTATTTGCATGAATTTGAAAATATGGCAAGATTATTTGCTCCTTGTAGAGTTTGCATATAATATGAGTGTTCATTCTACTAGTAGTTACTATCCATTTGAAATTATGTATGGCTTTAATCTTTGGACCCTTTTGGATTTGATGCCTTTACGTATTAATAAGTATGCTAGCTTAAATGGTGAACACAAGAAGAAATGGTGAAGAAGTTGCATAACAAGGTGTGGCAACAAATTGTACGATGAAGTGAGAAATATGCTTCCTATGCCAAGAAAGGGCAAAAGAAGGTGGTGTTTGAACATGGTGATTGGGTTTGGGTGCATATGCTCAAGGAAAGGTTCTAGCTTTTAGGCATTTAAAGTTACAGCATAGAAGGGATGCTCCATTTCAAGTGATAGCATGAATTAATGATAATACTTATAAGTTAGACCTTCTAGGTGAGTACAATGTGAGTGCAATATTTAATGTTGCTAATCTTCTCCTTTTGAAACAAGTAATGATTTGAGGATGAATCCTTTTCAGGAGAGGGGAATGATGAGATTCATGAAGGTGCCAAAGCATGAAGGGCTTTTAAGGATCCCTTGGGCATTCAAGAAGGTCCAATGACAAGTTTGAGAGCTAAAAGAATGAAAGAGGCACTTAACAAGTTGATTAAAGACATTTAGGCCAAGGAAGAAATTAATTAAAGCTTAAAGGGAAACAAAGTATTTCTTAATGCAAGCCAAGGCTTTATTAATTGTAAAAGTATGCTAAATCAGCCTATGTTAAGTGATTATGTCAGCCTATGTTAAGTGATTATGAAGAGTTAAAGTAACAAAATAATAAAATTAGTGAGTTAAAGTCTAAAAAATGAAGAATAAGGAGTCAATTGAATGTAAAATCATCATTAGTTTAATGCTGGATGCATGGCTCTAAGAATTTGACTGAATTAACTCCTTTGTTTGATGAAATTCAATGAATTAAGAGTGCTAAGGGTTTATAAATGTACTTATTACAATGAATATGTTGTTTATGGTAGACAAGAAAATTAATTTTAAGATCATTTTGTGTGGATGAGACCTTGCAATGAAAGGAGGAGCCTTGTTAAGAAGAAATGAAGAGACAATCTCATTATTCTGCAATTGAACTAAAAATACTTGTTAGAAGAGCTAATGATTGTCAAAAACTTTTTTGTTTGATGGGATTGAATGGATTTAGAGTATCAAAGGCTTACAAATGTATGGGTTGCAATAAATATAATTTTTGTTGTGGGCACAAAAGTTACTTTTAGGATCATTTTGTTTGAATGAGTTCTTCCAAGGAAAGGTGGAGATGGGGCTTTGTTAGGAAGAAATGAAGGGGTGGTCTCATTATTTAGGAAATGAACCGTTGCATACTTGTAAAAAAAGCTAATAATGACCAATGACTCTTTTGTTTGATGGAATTCAATGGATTCATACTACCAAATGTCTATGGATGTGCTTATTGCAATGAATATAATATTTGTTGGAGACACAAAAGTTAATTTCAAGATCATTTTGTATTAATTTGTCCTTGTAATACAAGGAGGAGCCTTGTTAGGAAGAACTGAACACAGTTACATTATTTAGTAATTGAACCAAAAATATTTGTAAGAAAAGCAAATCATTATCAAAGTCTTCTTTGTTTGATGGAATTCAATGGATTCCTAATACTAAGGGTGTAAAAACTTGTCTGTTGCAATGGGTATAAAATTTGTTGTGGTTATAAAAGTTATTTTTAAGATTATTTGGTGTGAATGAATTCTTCTAATGAAAGGTTGATCCTTGCTAGGAAGAAAACAAGAGACAGTCTCATCATTTAGGAACTGAACCACAAATACTTGTAAGAAAAGCTAATGATTATCAAAGACTCCTTTGTTTGATGGAATTCAATGCATTCTTATTGCGATGAATATAATATTTGTTATAGGCACTAAAGTTATTTGCAAGATCACTTTGTGTGAATGAGTTTTTGCAATAAAAGGTGGAGCTTTGTGTTGGAAGAAATGAAGAGGTGGTCTCATTATTTAGGAATTGAACTAAAAATACTTGTAAGAAAAACCTAATCATTATTAAAGACTCTTTTGTTTGGTGAAATTCAATGGATTCTTAGTTTCCATAGTGTATATATGTGCATGTCACAATGAATATGATATTTCTTGTGGGCAAAAAAGCTATTTTAAAGATCATTTTATGTGAAATCAATGTTCAATTTAGAAATGGATGTTAATTGCATGATCATTTTGTTTGAATCATTCCTTGCAATGAAAGGAGAATCTTTATTACCATGGAATTAGGAGATGATGTCAAGTTTCAAGCAGAAATGATTTTCTTTTGAGCAAGAAAGCAACTCAAGAGCAATAACCCCATTATTCAATCGACTTTAATGAATTGGACTACACAAGAAATAATAATTTGCATCTCATAATTTAATACATCTTTGATGTAGACATTTAAGTTAAATCAGAAATGCCCACTACAAAACTGGGATCTACTCGAAGAAGAAGTAGTTGACACTCACAGCACCATTGTGGAATTCACCAGAAATGTCTAGCTGCACCCATAGGGCTTTAAAGATTAGATAGCCTACAATTATCAAACCCAGATACGAAGGATTTCTGCCATGAAGAAAAGAAAAAATTAAAACAAAACATTAGCACGAGAGACAATATAGTCTTAGCCAAGCAAAAGATCAACTCAAATACGTCTGATATATGCACCTTAGCAGTGTCATAAATTCGTTGAATCCCAGCACAAGCATCGCAACAATGGCCCATGGGGGTGGTAACCAGTTGTTACCACTCTTGTTAGCTTCCTGGAGATTGAAAGGGCAAACAAATAAATATGAGGAAACAAATAAAATAAATCATTCCTTGAAAATAGCTTGTTTGCCCACAAAAGGAACTAGATTCACTGAAATAACCACATCTAGCCTCCCTTAGATGTGAATGAATTGGTATTCAATCATTCCCTTAGCTTAATTGCCCATATCTTGCAACAACTCATTCACTCTTAAAGACCTTGGAAAAAGCTTGTTTGCCCACAAAGGGAACTAGATTAACTAAAATAACCACATCTAATCTCCCTTGGAGCTAGGAATGGATGGAATTTCATTCAACAAGGTCTCTTTGATGATGACTAGATTTTCATACAAGTATTTTCAGAATAATTGCTGTATAATGGGACCGTCTCCTCATTTATTTGTAACAAGGCTCAACATTTTCTTGCAACAACTCGTCCACATTTAATGATCTTGAAAATAGCTTATTTGCCCACAAAAGGAGCTAGATTCACAAAAACAACCACACCAACTCTCCCTTGGAACTAGCAATGCATTGAATTTCATTCAACAAGGACTGTTTGATGATTACTAGCATTTCTTAGAAGTATTTTCGGTATAATTACTGCATAATGGTACCGTCTCCTCATTTATTCGTAACAAGGCTTGACCTTTTGTTGCAACAACTCATTCACTTTTAATGATATTGAAAATAACTTGTTTGCCCAGGAAAAGGACTAGATTCACTAAAGCAACCACATCTATTCTCCGTTGGAACTAGGATCGCATTGAATTTCATTCAACAAGGACTATTTTGATGATGTCTAGCATTTCATACAGGTATTTTTGGTACAATTACAGTATAATGGGACTGTCTCCCCATTCATTTGTAACAATGCTCAACCTTTTATTGCAACAACTTATTCACTCTTAATGATCTTGAAAATAGCTTGTTGGCACACAAAAGGAACTTGATTCACTGAAACAACCACACCTACTCTCCCTTGGAACTAGGAATGGATTGAATTTCATTCAATAAGGAGTCTTTGATGATGACTAGCTTTTCATACAAGTATTTTCAGTATAATTATTGTATAATAAGATCATCTCCCAATTTATTCGTAAGAAGGCTCAATATTTTGTTGCAACAACTCATTCACTCTTAATGACCTTGAAAATAGCTTGTTTGCCCACAAAAGGAACTAAAGTCACTGAAATAACCACATCTAGTCCCCCTTGGAGCGAGGAATGCATTGAATTTCGTTCAACAAGGACTCTTTGATGATGTCTAGCATTTCATACAAGTATTTGCGGTATAATCACTGTATAATGGGACTGTCTCCCCATTTATTCGTAACAAGACTGAAACTTTTGCTGCAACAACTCATTCACACTTAATGAACTTGAAAATAGCTTTTTTACCCACAAAAGGAACTGAATTCACAGAAACAACCATACCTGCTCTCCCTGAGAGCTAGCAATGCATTGAATTTCATTCAATAGGGACTCTTTGATGATGACTAGCATTTTTTACATGTATTTTCAGTATAATTACTGTATAGTGGGACCGTCTCCCCATTTACTCATAACAAGGCACAACCTTTCATTGCAACAACTCATTCACACTTCATGATCTTGAAAATAGCTTGTTTACCCACAAAAGGAACTAGAGTCACTGAAATAACCACATCTCGTCTCCCTTGGAGCGAGGAATGCATTGAATTTCTTTAAACAAGGACTCTTTCATGATGACTAGCATTTCATACAAGTATTTTCATTATAATTACTGTATAATGGGACCGTCTCCCCATTTATTAATAACAAGACTCAACCTTTTGTTGCAACAACTCATTCACCCTTAATGATCTTGAAAATAGCTTATTTACCCACAAAAGGAACTGGATTCACTGAAACAACCACACCTACTCTCCCTTGGAACTAGCAATGCATTGAATTCATTAAACAGGGACTCTTTGATGATGACTAGCACTTCTTACATGTATTTTTGGTATAATTACTGTATAATGGGACCGTCTCTCCATTTATTCGCAACAGGGCTCAACCTTTTCTTGCAACAACTCATTCACTCTTAAAGATCTTTAAAATAGCTTGTTTGCCCACAAAAGGGACTAAATACACTGAAACAACCACATCTACTCTCCTTTGGAACTAGGAATGCATTGAATTTCATTCAACAAGGACTCTTTGATGATGACTAGCATTTCTTACAACTATTTTCGTTATAATAACTGTATAGTGGGACCGTCTCCCCATTTATTGATAACAAGGCCCAACCTTTTGTTGCAACAACTCATTCACTCTTAATGATCTTAAAAATAGCTTGTTTGCCCATAAAAAGGACTAGATTCAATGAAACAACCAGAGCTACTCTCCCTTAGAACTAGGAATGCATTGAATTTAATTCAACAAGGACTCTTTGATGATGACTAGCATTTCACACAAGTATTTTTTGTATAATTACTGTATAATGGGACCGTCTCCCCATTTATTTGTAACAAGGCACAACCTGTTGTTGCAACAACTCATTCACCTTTGATGATCTTGAAAATAGCTTGTTTGCCTAGGAAAGGG
The DNA here is from genome assembly GCA_020883675.1 of Bruguiera gymnorhiza. NCBI lineage: Eukaryota > Viridiplantae > Streptophyta > Magnoliopsida > Malpighiales > Rhizophoraceae > Bruguiera > Bruguiera gymnorhiza. The sequence continues at coordinate 102,265 of JAIRCJ010000189.1, forward strand.
ACTAGATTCACTAAAACAACCACACCTACTCTCCCTTGGAACTAGGAATGCATTGAATTTCATTCAACAAGGAGTCTTTGATGATGACTAGCTTTTCATATCAGTATTTTTGGTGTAATTACTGTATAATGGGACCATCTCCCCATTTATTTGTAACAAAGCTCAACCTTTTGTTGCAACAACTCATTCACCTTTGATGATCTTGAAAATAGCTTGTTTGCCTAGGAAAGGGACTAGATTCACTAAAACAACCACACCTACTCTCCCTTGGAACTAGGAATGCATTGAATTTCATTCAACAAGGACTCTTTGATGATGACTAGCATTTCACACAAGTATTTTTTGTATAATTGTTGTATCATGGGACCGTCTACCCATTTATTCCTAACTAGCCTCCACCTTTTGTTGCAACAACTCATTCACACTTAATGATCTTGGAAATAGCTTGTTTGCCAACAAAAGGAACTATATCCACTGGAACAAGCGCATCTAGAGTCCCTTCGAAGTAGGAATTCATTGAATTTCATTCAACAAGGAGACTTTGATAATGACAAGCATTTTCTACAAGTATTTTCGGTACAATTACTGTATCATGGGACTGTCTCCTCATTTATTCATCACAAGGCTCCAACTTTTGTTGCAATAACTCATTCACACCTAATGATCTATAAAATAGCTTGTTTGCCCATAAAAGGAATTATATTCACTGAAACAAGCACATCTACACTTCCATGGAACTTGGAATGCATTGAATTTCATTCATGAAGGAGTCTTTGATGATGACTACCATTTTTTGCAAGTATTTTATGTATAATTGTTGTATAATGGGACCATTCCTCGATTTAATTGTGACAAGGCTCCACATTTGTTGGAATAACTCATTCACACTTAATGATCTTTGACATAGCTTATTTGCCCCTAAAAGGAACTAGATTCACTGAAACAACCACATCTACGGTCTCTTGGAACTAGGAATGCATTGAATTTCATTCAACAAGGCTTCTTTGATGATGATTAGCATTTCTTACAAGTATTTACGTCATAATTTCTATATAATTGGACCGTCTACCCATTTATTCGTAACAAGCCTCAACCTTTTGTTGCAACGACTCATTGGCACATAATGATCTAAAAATAGCTTGATTGCCCACAAAAGGAACTAGATTTTAATGATCTGAAAATAGCTTGATTGCCCATAAAAGGAACTAGATTCACTGAAACAACCACATCTACTCTCCCTTGGAACTAGGAATGGATTGAATTTCTTTCAACAAGTACTCTTTGATGATGACAAGCATTTCTTACAAATATTTTTGTTCTAATTACTGTATAATGGGATTGTCTGCCCATTTATTTGTAACAAAACATGACCTTTTGTTGCAACAACTCATTCACACTTAATAATCTTGGAAATAGCTTGTTTGCCCACAAAAGGAACTATATTCACTAGAACAAGCACATATATACTCCCTAGGAACTAGGAATGCATTGAATTTCATTCAACAAGAACTCTTCCATGATGACCAGCTTCTCATACAAGTATTTTCAGTATAATTACTGTATAATGGGACCGTCTCCCCATTTATTTGTGACAAGGCTCAACATTTTGTTGTAACAACTCATTCACTATTAATGATCTTGAACCCCAAAAGGAACTAGATTCACGGAAACAGCCACATCTACTCTCCCTTGGAACTGGGAAAGCGTTGAATTTCATTTAACAAGGACTCTTTGATGATGACTAGCATTTCTTACAAGTATTTTCGCTATAATTACTGTATAATGGGATTGTCTCCCCATTTATTTGTAACAAAACTTGACCTTTTGTTGCAACAACTCATTCACACTTAATAATCTTGGAAAAAGCTTGTTTGCCCACAAAAGGCAATATATCCACTGGAACAAGCACATCTAGATTCCCTTGGAATTAGGAATGCATTGAATTTCGTTCAACCAAGAGACTTTGATGATGCCTAGCTTTTTTACAAGTATTTTTTGTATAATTGCAGTATAATGGGACCGTTAACCCATTTATTCATGACATGGGTCCATCTTTTGCTGCAACAACTCATTCACATGTAATGATCCTTAAAATAGCTTGTTTCCCCATAAAAGCAACTAGATTCACTGAAACAAGCACATCCACTCTCCCTTGGAACTAGGAATGCGTTGAATTTCTTTCAACAAAAACTGTTTGACCATGACTAGCATTTCTTACAAGAATTCTCGGTATAATTACTGTATAATGTGACCATCTCCCTATTTATTCATAACAAGGCTCCACCTTTTGTTACAATAACTGATTCACAGTTAATGATCTTGAAATTTGCTTGTTTGCCCACAAAAGGAACTATATTCACTGAAACAAGCACATCTAATCTCCCTTAGAACTACGAATGTGTTGAATTTCATTCAACAAGGACTCTTTGATGATGACTAGCATTTTCTACAAGTATTTTCTGTACAATTACTGTATAATGGGACTGTCTCCCTATTTATTCATAACAAGGCTCCACCTTTTGTTGCAACAACTCATTCACACATCAACCTCTTAGAAATAGCTTGTTTGCCTACAAAAGTAATTATCTACACTGAAACAAGCACATCTAATCTCCCTTAGAACTAGGAGTGCATTGAATTTCATTCAACAAGGAGTCTTTGATGATGACAAGCATTTTCTACAAGTATTTTCTGTACAATTACTGTATAATGGGACTGTCTCCCCATTTATTCGTAACAAGGCTCCACCTTTTGTTGCAACAACTCATTCACACTCAATGATCCTGAAAAAATCTTGTTTGCCCACAAAAGGGACTATATTCACTGAAACAAGCACATCTACACTTCCATGGAACTAGAAATGAATTGAATTTCATTCAAGAAGGACTCTTTGATGATGACTAACATTTCTTACAAGTATTTTCATTATAATTACTATATAATGGGACCGTCTCCCCATTTACTCGTAACAAGGCTCCACCTTTTGTTGCAACAACTCATTCACACTTAATGATCTTGAAAATATCTTGTTTTTTGACAAATAGAACTATATTCACTGAAACAAGCACATCTACACTTCCATGGAACTAGGAATGCATTGAATTTCATTCAACAAAGACTCTTTGATAATGACTAACATTTCTTACAAGCATTTTCGTCATAATTTCTATGTAGTTAGATTGTCTCCCCATTTATTCGTAACAAGCCTCGACCTTTTGTTGCAACAACTCATTCACACTTAATGATCTTGGAAATAGCTTGTTTGCCCACAAAATGAACTATATTCCCTGAAAAAAGCACATCTACTCTCCCTTGGAACTAGGAATGCATTGAATTTCATTCAACAAGGAGACTTCGATCATGCCTAACCTTTTTTACAAGTATTTTTGGTATAATTGCTGTATAATGGGACTGTTCCCTCATTTATTCATGACAAGGGTCTACCTTTTGTTGCAACAACTCATTCACACTGAATGATCCTTAAAATAGCTTATTTTCCTACAAAAGGAACTAGATTCACTGGAACAAGCACATCCACACTCCCTTGGAACTAGGAATGCGTTGAATTTCATTCAACAAGAACTCTTCTATCATGATTAGCATTTCTCACAAGTATTCTTGGTATAATTACTGTATAATGCGACTATCTCCCCATTTATTCGTAACAAGGCTCCACCTTTTGCTACAACAACTGATTCACACTTAATAACCTTGAAAATAGCTTGTTTGCCCACAAAAGGAACTATATTTACTGAAACAAGCACATCTACAGTCCCTTGGAACTAGGAATGCATTGAATTTCATTTAATGAGGAGACTTTGATGATGCCTAGCTTTTTTTACAATTATTTTCTGTATAATTGCTGCATAATGTGACCGTTCCTCCATTTATTGCTGACAAGGGTCCACCTTTTGTTGCAACAACTCATTCACAATTAATGATCCTTAAAATAGCTTGTTTTCCCACAAAAGGAACTAGATTCACTAAAACAAGCACATCTACTCTCCCTTGGAAATAGGAATGCAATGTATTTCATTCGACAAGAACTCTTTCATGATGACTAGCATTTCTTACAAGTATTTTTGTCATAATTACCATATAATAGGACCGTCTGCCCATTTATTCATAACAAGGCTCCACTTTTTGTTGCAACAACTCATTCACACTTAATGATCTTGGAAATAGCTACTTTGACCACAAAACCAACTAGATTCACAGAGAGAAGCACATTTACTCTCCCTTGGAACTAGGAATGCATTGAATTTCATTCAACAAGGACTCTTTGATGATGACTAGCATTTCTTACAAGTATTTTTGGTATATTGACTGTATAATAGGACCATCTCCCCATTTATTCGTAACAAGGCTCCACCTTCTGTTGCAACAACTTATTCACACTTAATGATCTTGGAAATAGCTTGTTTGCCCACAAAAGGAACTCTATTCACTTGAACAAGCACATCTACACTCCCTTGGAACTAGGAATGCATTGAATTTCATTCAACAAGGAGAATTTGATGATGTCAAGCTTTTTTTAAAAGTATTTTCTGCATAATTGCTCACCTTCCCCCATTTATTCATGACAAGGGTCCACCTTTTGTTACAGCAATGCATTCACACTTAATGATGTTCATAATAGCCTGTTTTCCCACAAAAGGAACTAGATTCACTGAAACAAGCACATCTACTCTCCCTTGGAAATAGGAATGCATTGAATTTCATTCAACAAGGACTGTTTGATCATGACTTGCATTTCTTACAAGAATTTTCAGTATAATTACTGTAAAATGGGATTGTCTCCCCATTTATTTGTAACAAGGCTCCACCTTTTGTTGCAACAACTCATTCACTCTTAATGACCTTGAAAATAGCTTGTCTGCCCACTAAAGGAACTCGATTCACTAAAACAACCTCATCAACTCTCCCTTAAAACTAGGAATGCATTGAATTTCATTCAACAAGGACTGTTTGATCTTGACTTGCTTTTCTTACAAGTATTTTTGTTATAATTACTGTATAATAGGACCATCTCCCCATTTATTTGTAAGAAGGCTCAACCTTTTGTTGCAACAACTCATTGACACTTAAAAATCTTGGAAACAGTTTGTTTACCCACAAAAGGAACTACATTCACCGAAACAAGCACATCTACTCCCCCTTGGAACTAAGAATGCATTGAATTTCATCCAACAAGGACTCTTTTATGATGATTAGCATTTCTTACAAGTATTTTCGGTATAATTACTATATAATGGGACCGTCTCTCCATCTATTTGTAACAAGGCTGCACCTTTTGTTGCAACAACTCATTCATGCTTAATGATCTTTGAAATAGCTTGTTTGCTCACAAAACGAACTATATTCTCTGGAACAAGAACATCTACACTGCCTTAGAACAAGGAATGCATTGAATTTCATTCAACAAGGAGTCTTTGATGATGACTAGCATTTTTTACAAGTATTTTCTGCATAATTGCTGTATAATGAGCCAATTCCCCCATTTATTCGTGACAGGGCTCCACCATTTGTTGGAACAACTCATTCACACTTAATGATCTTGGAAACAGCTTGTTTGCCCACAAAAGGTGACAGGGCTCCACCATTTGTTAGAACGACTCATTCACACTTAATGATCTTGAAAACAGCTTGTTTGCCCACAAAAGGAACTAGATTCACCGAAACAAGCAAATTTACTCTCCCTTGGAGCTAGGAATGCATTGAATTTCATCCAACAAGGACTCGTTTATGATGACCAGCATTTCTTACAAGTATTTTCGTTATAATAACTGTATAATGGAACCGTCTCTCCATTTATTCGTAACAAGGCTCAACTTTTTGTTGCAACAACTCATTCACACTTAATGATCTTGTAAATAGCTTGTTTGCCACAAAAGGAACTATATTCACTTGAACAAACACATGTACACTCCCTTGGAACTAGGAATGCATTGAATTTCATTCAACAAGGAGACTTTGATGATGACTAGCATTTTTTACAGCTATTTTTTGTATAATTGCTGTATAATGGGACCGTTCCCCCATTTATTCATGAGAAGGCTCCACCGTTTGTTTGAGCAACTCATTCACACTTAATGATCTTGGAAACAGCTTGTTTGCCTACAAAACAAACTAGATTCACCGAAGCAAGCACATCTACTCTCCCTTGGAACTAGGAATGCATTGAATTTCATTCAACAAGCAGTCTTTGATGATGACTAGCATTTTTTACAACTATTTTCTGTATAATTGCTGTATAATGGGACCATTCCCCCATTTATTCATGACAAGGCTCCACCTTTTGTTTGAACAACTCATTCACACTTAATGATCTTGGAAACAGCTTGTTTGCCTACAAAACAAACTAGATTCACCAAAACAAGAACATCTACTCTCCCTTGGAACTAGGAATGCATTGAATTTCATCCAACAAGGACTCCTTTATGATGACTAGCATTTCTTACAAGTATTTTCGGTATAATTACTGTATAATGGGACCGTCTCCCCATTTATTCGTAATAAGACTCCACCTTTTGTTGCAACAACTCATTCACACTTAATGATCTTCGAAATAGCTTGTTTGCTCACAAAATGAACTATATTCTCTGGAACAAGAAAATCTACACTACCTTAGAACATGGAATGCATTGAATTTCATTCAACAACGAGTCTTTGATGATGACTAGCATTTTTTACAAATATGTTCTGCATAATTGCTGTATAATGGGACTATTCCCCCATTTATTTGTGACAAGGCTCCACCTTTTGTTCGAACAACTCATTCACACTTAATGATCTTGGAAACAGCTTGTTTGACCACAAAATGTACTAGATTCACCAAAACAAGCACATCTACTCTCCCTTGGAAATAGGATTGCATTGAATTCATCCAACAAGCACTCTTAGATGATGACTCGCATTTCTTACATGTATTTTCATTATAATAACTGTATAATGAGATCGTCTCCTCATTTAACCCTAACAAGGCCTTTTGTTGCAACAACTCATTCACACTTAATGATCTTCAAAATAGCTTGTTTGCCCAGAAAAGGAACTATATTCACTGGAACAAGCACTTCTACACTGCCTTTGAACAAGGAACACATTAAATTTCATTCAACAATGAGTGTTTCATGATGACTAGCATTTTTTACAAGTATTTTCTGTATAATTGCTGTATAATGGGACCATTCCCCATTTATTCGTGACAAAGCTCGACCTTTTGTTGGAACAACTCATTCACACTCAATGATCTTGGAAACAGCTTGTTTGCCCACAAAAGGAACTAAATTCACCGAAACAAGTGCATCTACTCTCCCTTGGAACGTGGAATGTATTGAATTTCATTTAGCAAGGACTCTTTGATGATGGCTTGCATTTGTTACAATTGTTTTCTTTATAATAACTGTATAGTGGGACTGTCTTCGCATTTATTCATAACAAGGCTCAACCTTTTGTTGCAATAACTCATTCATACATAATGATCATGGAAGTAGCTTATTTGCCCACAAAAGGAACTATATTCACTAGAACAAGCACATCTACACTCACTTGGAACTAGGAATGCATTGAACTTCGTTCAACAAGGAGTCTTTGATCACAACTAGCATTTCTTACAAGTATTTTCGTTATAATAACTGTATAATGGGACCGTCTTGCCATTTATTCATAACAAGGCTCCACCTTTTGTTGCAACATCTCATTCACACTTAATGATCTTGAAAATAGCTTGTTTGCGCACAAAAGGAACCATATTCACTGGAACAAGCACATTTACACACCCTTAGAACTGGGAATGCATTTGTTTTCACTCAACAAGGAGTCTTTGGTGATTACTAGCATTTTTTACAAGTCTTTTCTGTATAATTGCTGTATAGTGGGACCGCTCCTCGATTTCTTCGGGACAAGGCTTCAACTTTTGTTCGAACAACTCAGTCACACTTAATAATCTTGGAAATAGCTTGTTTGCCCATAAAAGGAGCTAGATTCAGTGAAACAAGCACTTCTACTCTCCCTTCAAACTAGGAATGCATTGAATTTCGTTCAACAAGGACTCTTTGATGATGACTAGCATTTCTTACAAGTATTTTCTGTATAATTGCTGTATAATGCGACCGTTCCCCCATTTATTCGAGAGAAGGCACCACCTTTTGTTGCAACAACTCATTCACACTTAATGATCTTGAAAATAGCTTGTTTGCCCACAAAAGGAACTATATTCACTGGAACAAGCACATCTACACTCCATTGGAACTAGGAATGCATTGAATTTCATTCAACACGGAGTCTTTGATGATAACTAGCATTTTTTACATGCATTTTCTGTATAATGGGACCATTACCACATTTATTAGTGACAAGGGTCCACCTCTTGTTGCAACAACTCATTCACACTTAATGAACTTGCAAATAGCTTGTTTGCCCACAAAAGGAAGTAGATTGAATGATGACTAGCGTTTCTTACAAGTATTTTTGTTATAATTCCTGTATAATGGATCGTCTCCACATTTATTCATAACAAGGCTCAACCTTTTGTTGCAACAACTCATTCAATCTTAATGATCTTGGAAATAGCTTGTTTGCCCACAAAAGGAAGTAGATTCACTAAAACAAGCACATATACTCTCCCTTGGAACTAGGAATGCGTTGAATTTCATTCAACAAGGACTCTTTGATGATAACCAGCATTTCTTACAAGTTGAAGGTATACAAATGTAGCTAGCACTAATTTGGTTGAAAAGCTTAACATACTTGCCATGAAGCACCTTAAGCCATATAAATTTTAATGGTTGAATAAATGTGGGGAGGTTAAGGTAAATAAGCAAATGTTAATATCATTTATATTGGGAGATATATTAATGAGACCTTGTGTGATGTAGTACCTATACATACTAGACATATTTTGTTAGGAAGACCATGACAATATAATCAGTGAGTAATGTATGATGGGTTTAAGAATAGGTACTCTTTTGGAATAAATGATAAACCTCGTATTCTTATACCTTTGACACCTTGATAAGTTTATACAGGTCAATTAAGGATTAAAAAAAAAGAGAAAGAATAACCAAAATTGAGGACAAGAGGAGAAAAGAGGAACGGAAGGAGAGAAAAGAGATGAAACCAAGTGAAAAGAATGAAGAGGACAATGAAGAAAATTTAAGAGTTTGTATGCAAAAGAGAGTGATGTTAAGAGTTCTTTTTATTCAAAACAACCTATGATTGTACTTTTGTACAAAGATGCTTGCTTTATTACTAACAAATTTAACCCCTCTTTGCCTAATGTTTTTTGTTTCTCTTTTGCAAGAATCTAATGATGTTTTTTTTTCCTAAGATGTGCATTGACTATCAAGCAATCAAAAAAAACATTGTAACGTATCATCATCCTGTACCTAGATTAGATTAGAGAGGGAGACAAGTGAAAAACAACTTTCAAAACTAAATATGGTTTGTATGAATGGCTTGTTATGTCATTTGGTCTCAATAATGCATTAAATACTTTTATGTGATTGATGAATCATGTTTTGCATGCATTCATTAGCAAAGTTGTAGTTGTGTATTTTGATGATATTTTGATTTATAACCAAAACTTAATTGAGCATCTTGATTATTTACATTCTATTCTAAATGTTCTATGTTTTGAGAAATTGTATGCTAACCTTATGAAATGTTCCTTTTACACTGATCATGTCATATTTCTTAACTATGTTATGAGTGCTAGGGGTATTGAGGTTGATGAGGAAAATCTTAAAGCAATTTATGACTAACTTACACCAAATACAATTACTAATGGGTGTAATTTTCATGGTCTAGCAAGTTTTTATAACTTTGTTAAAGACTTTAGCACCATTATTACACTCTTAACTAAGATAGTTAAAAAGAACATGAACTTTAAATGGGTTAGTGAACAAAACAAGAATTTTAATTTGATCATGGAAAAATTAAGTTATGCACCCTTAGTTAACTTATCTGACTTTGTTAAAACTTTTGAGATTGAAGGTGATGCTTTAGGTATTAACATTAGAGCTATTTTGATGTAGAAAAGGTGACTAATTGCCTACTTTAGCAATAAACTAAGTGGAATAGCCCTTAATTATCCCAATTTATGATAAAGAGATATATGCATTGGCATAAACTTTGGAGACATGGTAGCATTACCTTTGGCCTAAGGAGTTTGTCATACGTATTGACCACAAATCCATGAAACACTTGAAAAGGAAAGGGAAGTTGAACAAAAGACATATCAAGTGGGTCTTATTGAGACCTTTCCTTATATTATTAGATATAAACAAGGTAAGGAGAATATGATGGCTAATGAATTATCTAAAAGGTATACCATTGTTTATACTTTGAATGCAAAATTATTGGGATTTAAGTATATTAAAGATTTATATGCTAATGATCATGATTTTTCCACTTTATGGAACTTGTGAGAAAATGATTTTTGGGAAATTCTATAAGTATAAGGGTTATTTGTTTAGAGAGAACATATTATGTGTCCCTATAAGTTCCTTATGAGAACTACTTGTGCATGAGGCATATATGTATGGTCTAATGGGTCATTCTGGAGTTAGAAAAGCCCTTGATGACTTAGTTAAGTATTTGTTTTGGCCACACATGAAACAAGATGTTGAGAGGGTGAGTGGCAAGTGCTTAACTTAGAAATAAGCCAAATCTAGAGTTTAACCCTATGGCTTATACACTCATTTACCCATGCCTAGCCAACTTGACTTAATTTATCTATGGACTTTATGCTAGAGTTGTCGTAATAAAAAAGGAAAGAGATTTTGTATTTGTTATCATTGATAAGTTTTTAAAGATGACATATTTTATCCTGTTCCATAAAACTAATGATGCAAATAATGTAATAGAATTGTTCTTCAAAGTGGTAGTACACTTGCATAGCATGGCTCAAAACATTATTTCACAATGGGATACAAAGTTCTTAAGTTACTTCTAGAAGACTTTGTGGGGTAAGTTAGGTACTAAACTATTGTTCTCCAATACCTGCCATCTAAGGATAGATGGGCAAACCAAGGTAATTAATCACTCTTTTTATTTTGTTGCGTGCTCTTATTCGCATGAATTTGAAAATGTGAGAGGATTGTTTGCTATGTATAGAGTTTTCATAAAATAAGAGTGTTCATTTTACTATTGGTTCCTCTCTTTTTGAAATTTTATAAGGTTTAAATTTTGACTCCTTTGGATTTACTACCTTTACCTATTAATGAGAATGCTAGCCTAAATGGTGAACATAAGGCAGAAATGGTGAAATTACATGAGAAGGTGTGGCAAAAAATTGCACAATAAACCAAGCAATATGCATTCCACGCTAGCAAAGGGTGAAAGAAAAGGGTGTTTGAACTTGGTGATTGGATTTGGGTGTATATGCACAAGGAAAGGTTCACAACTTAAAGGTGTTCAAAATTATAATCTAGTGGGGATGGTTTGTTTCAAGTGGTGGCATAAAGTAATGATAAAACCTATAACTTGGACCTTCCTAGTGAGTACAATATGAGTGCAACATTCAATGTTGTTAATCTTTCTCCTTTTGATATAGATGATGATTGGAAGACAAATCCTTTTGAGGAGAGGGGAATGATGAGATTCATGGAGGTGCTGAAGTATAAAGGGTTTCTAAGGATCCATTGAGCATTCAAGAAGGGCTAATGACATGTTCCAAAGCTAAAAGGATGAAGAAGACACTTAATAGGTTGTTAATGACATTTAGGACAAGGAAGCTAATTCAAACTTGAAGGGTAACAAATTATATCTTAATGCAAGCCAAACCTTTATTAATTACATAAGTATGCTAAATCAGTCTAATTTAATTGATTCTAAAGGGTTGAAGAAACAAAGTAATGGAATTAGTGAATTGAACTTATTGCGAAGTCTAAAAAATGGAGGACAAGGAGTGGAGTGATCCTAAAACTAGTTATAGGACTGGTTTGCTGTTGGGAGGTTAGATTGATGTTGATCATGAGCCAATTGGTGAATTGGTTTGATATTGAACACATGGCTCTATAAATCTAACCAAACTAACCCCTATTCATTTGTTGTCAGTTTATTTAGGAAGTTTTTCTTATTTATAGGGTTAGAGTTGTTACTTTAGCTAATAAATAGGTTTGATTTCATTGTTAAATGATATAGATCATTGGTGAAAAAAAGTGACAATTTTTATTTCAATTCTTCATTGAACTTTGAGAACTTATCAAGCTTATTGTCTTATGGCATTCCAACCAGACTTATTAGTCTCAAATCCCTTCTTTATAAAGTGTGGCATCTATATCTTTCTTTATACCTTTAGTTGAACATTGGGTCTAGGTTTTACTTTTGTTAAACCTAATTTAACTTTTTCTTTTTGGGTTTTGAATTCCTTATTTTGCTTGTGGGTTTCATTGTACTCTATGGGGTTCACATCAAAGGACCAAGGAAAAACCACTTTAACTTGTTCTTATGGTACTTTGTATTTTCTTTACTTTGTTGAGAAGATCATAGAAGTTTTCATGGATGATTTTTTTATGTTTGAATCGTATTTTGATAGTTGTTTGCCTAACTTGTCTAAAGTTTGTAGTGTCGTGAGGAGACTAACTTGGTCTTGAATTAGGAGAAGTGTCATTTTATGGTGTATAAAGGCATTGTGTTTAAAAGAAGATATTAACTGGGGTTATTGAGGTGGATTGAGTAAAGATAAAAACAATTGAAAAGTTGCCATTGCCCACCAATGTTAAAAGAATTAGAAGTTTCCTAGGTCACAAAAGGTTTTACTAACATTTTATTAAGGATTTTTTTAAAATTACCAAAACTCTTTGTAATATTTTAAATAAGGATATCGCTTTCAAGTTTGATGATGACTATTTGAATGCTTTTAACAAGTTGAAAAATGATTTTGTTTCCACTCCAATTCTAGTAACATCAAATTGGATTTTGCCCTTTGAGCTAATGTGTGATGATAGTGACTTTGCCTTGGGTATTGTTCTTGGCCAAAGAAAAGAAGGGAAGTTGCATGTTATATATTATGCTAGTCATATTTTAAATGATGCAATATTGAATTATGTAACTATTGAGAAAGAATTGCTTACATTGGTATTTGCTTTTGACAAGTCTTGATCATATTTCATAGGTTTGAAGGTGATCATTTATACTAACCATGTAGCAATTAAGTACTTGTTGGCAAAGAAAGACACCAAACCATGGTTGATTTGGCAGGTATTGCTACTCCAAGAGTTTGATCTCAAATTTGAGATAAAAAGGGCTTAGAGAATGTGGTGGCAAATCATTTTTCTAGACTAGAGGGATAATGAAAACAATAGAGATGCCCATTCATGAGAGCTTTCTAGATAAGCAATTGCTAGCTATATTACTTGTTTCATGGTATGTAGATTTGGTGAACTACCTAGTGAGTGGCATAGTTCCATGTGATTTGAGCTATCATCAAAGAGGAAGTTCTTGAGTGATGTGAAGTACTACTTTGGGAGGAGCTACTATTGTAGAAATTTTATATTGATGGGATGATCAAGAGATGTGTGCCACAAAAGGAGATTAGTGATATTCTTTATCATTGTCATTCCTTGGAGTATGGCAGACATTTTGGTACTTCTAAGATTGTTTCAAAGGTATGGCAGTTTGGTTTGTATTGGCCAACCGTGTACCAAGATGCTCAATAGCTTATGAGAATGTGTGATAAATGCCAAAAGGTTAGAAATGTGTCCAAAAAGAATGAGATGTCATTTAATCTTGGAGGTTGAATTGTTCAATGTTTGGTGGATAGATTTCATGGGTCTATTTTTTTCACCCTTTAGCAATCTGTATATTCTAGCGGTGATGGACTACATTTCTTAATAGATTATGGTTATTACAACTCCAACTAGTGACTCATGGGCAGTGATGAGATTTATGAAGAACATCATTTCGAGATTTGGTGTCCCAATAGTGATTATTAATAATGAAGGGTCCAACTTTTGAACTCATTTGTTTAATGTAATGTTTAAAAAGTCTATAGTTACTCATAAGGTAGCACTTGCCTATCATCCTCAAACAAATGGGTAAGTGGAACTAGCAAACCAAGAGTTGAAGTTAATTTTGGAGAAAATTGTTGTCAAGTCAAAGAAGTATCAGTCAAACAAGTTGGACAATGCACTTCGAGCATATAGGATAACTTTTAAGACACCTTTAGGTATGTTCCCATATAGACTTGTCTCTAGGAAGTCTTATCACCTCCTAGTAGAATTGGAGTATAAGGCCAACTGGGTAGTTAAATAATTAAACATAGATTTGGGGGGTTGTGAGCAAAAAGGGATTGTTATAGATGAGTGAGATGAAAGAGTTTAGGTTGAATGCTTATGAGAGTGCTTGGCTTTACAAAAAAATAACCAAGTACTGGCAATGATAAACATATTTAGAAAAGACTTTGAGGTTGGATAGCAAGTGCTACTCTTTAATTCATGTCTTAAGCTATTCTTGAGCAAGCTTCAGTATAGGTGATCTAGTCCACTCATGGAGACAAAGGTGTATCCATATGAAGTTGTTAAGGTGTATAGTGAGGCCACTAGTACATTTAAGGTGAATGGGAAACATTTAAAGCCCTATTGGTTAATGAGTTGGTGCCCAAAGGAGTTGCATACTCCTTACAAGATGCCAACAATAAATGATTTTGTGGTCATTAAGCTAGTAAGTATAAACAAGGGCTTCTTGGGAGGCAACCCAAATCCTCTTTCTTTTTCATTCTCTTTGTTTGTTATTGTTCTTTTCTTTGTTTTTCAATAAATGTGTCTATATCCTAATTCTTTTGTTTGGGTTATTTAGATTCAAGCATCTCAAACTACTTCCTCAAACTAGCACTCTTTGAGCATAAATCAAGGAATTTTCTTTTCTTTTTCTTTTTTTTTTGTTTATCTTCTCTTTCACATTAAGGACAATGTGTGATTCAAGTTCGGGGGGTAATTTATGATGTTTATGTGTGATTCTATGTTTGTTTATATGCTTAGTATGATATTTGCAATTTTTTCTAAAATTTTGAATACTTGGCTAATCTTTGAGCATAAAATTTGTTTTGAAAGAGGAATAACATGTTATGTAGTATCATGATTTACATTTAACTTACTTGTCATGTTCAAGCATTGCCATTTTTGGTTTAGAATGGGCAATATCTTATAAAGTGAAATTGAGCATGGTTGGATTTTCAAAATCATTGAAATGCATGTTCATTGTGAAAATTATGAGTTATATGACTATGTATAAAATATAAGTGTACTATTTCTTTTGTGAATTTCTCCTTTAAGATAAGCCTAAATATGATGGATATGAATGAATATGATTGAATAAGTTGAAATTCCTATATACTTTGTTATTTTGAGTTACTTAGTAAATAAGAGGCTTCATCACAAAATGTTCATTGAAATGCATGTTCACTGTGAAAATTGTGTGAGTTATGTGACTATGTATAAGATTTAACTGTACTAATTTTGCAAATTTCTCTTTTGAGATAATCCTATGAAGTTCCCAACTTCACCCTAAGATCTACTAGATTATGATACTTAGAGGGGGGTGAATCAGTATCACCACAATTCACAATTTGTAGGTAAGTGAACAACTTCAATCTCTTCTTACAAGTGAACTCTTTCTCATATTCAACTAAGGTAGATCTATTGCTACCTACTAATCACAATAGTCCCCAAAGTCACCTTTCAGACACCTTGCCTAATAGACAATTCGAATGTTCTTGTTTAGGTCTACGTTAGGTTATGGGTTGGCTGATACTTTAGCTGCGTTCACAACTCAATTCAAAACACAGAACGTAAAGCAAATTAAGGACACACGAGATTTAGGTGGTTCCGTCAACATGACGTACATCCACGGTGGTAGGGACTCTCCCTTACCGAGACTATCCACTATACTTGAGAATTCCAGTTACAATGGATGTCTTAATCTTCTGCTCCTTTCACTATTGCAATTACTAAGCAAGTACAATACAAAGAGTGTCACTTATTGTGTCTACCCTTCTTCTAGCTTGTCTTGCCTCTGTTGAATTGAAAGACTGCTCCACTGCCGTTTAGAAGTTCACCGCAACGCTCTCTAACGTCTTTTGAAGAAATCTGGAAATACATTGAGTTCTTTCTGATGCTTCTCCAAATTCCTTCTCTAGGTTGTTTCACACAACTCCTGCTTTCACTGTCTCACAGTCTCACCCGTCTCCTATTTCACGGTCTTACTGTTTCACGGCCTGTCCTCACACTTCTGGTCTGTCACGCCGTTGCACGTTCTGGTCTCACGCCGTCTCCTGACGTACACCCACACTTCTGGTCTGCCATTTCACGTCTCTTGGTCTGCCTCACGTTACTGGTTTTTCTGGTTCACGTCTTTCAGCCTGCCTCACGCTTCTGGTCTGCTATCTTCTCTTCCGGGTCTCACGGATACCAGTTCTGCTGTCTTTTCTTCCAGGTGGTCTGTTTCTTATTTCTCCTCTTGCTGGTTGTGCGTTTCTGGTTTGCTTGCAGGACGTGTTTCTGGTTTCCTTGCAGGAGGCATTTCTGGTTTGCTTGCAGGATGTGTTTCTGGTTTGCTTGCAGGAGGCGTTTCTAGTTTGCTTGCAGGAGGTCGCACGTTCTGGTTTGCTCTCCCGGTGGTGACGTTTCTGGTTTGCTCTCCCGGTGGTGTTGTTTCTGATCTCTTGCTGTTCTGCTCTCTCTTCCTTTTGGCTGGTTGTTGTAGGGTTGCTGTTTATTCAATTGTGTTGGCCCTCTACCCTAGTTTTGTCTTCCAAGGCCTTTATATACTCTCTTCCATGAAACCCTAATAGGGCTTATGTTGGTGGATTTACGTTCTTGCCTTACGCGATGGATTTACTTTTTTGCCCTTCCATATGGCTTACTTTCTTGCACACTTAACCCTAGTTAACAACAACTACAACCCATACAAGGCTGTGGGAACAACATCCTAAATATGATGTGTAGGAAATAAATATGATGGGTATGAATTTCTCCACACATCAACTATGAAGCTTCACCATAAAATGTTGTCTTTCATGTCAAATGATAACTTGAATTATGAGTATGCAAAAAGCACTTTAAGGGTGTAACTTGTTGAGTAACCAAGTGCATTCATTACAAAATGTTTGTGTTCACATCAAAAGACAAGTGTACAAACTTAAAGAAAAAGGAAGAAAAAAAAAAAAACAAGAGAAGATGATTGTAGTAGTGAAAAGGGGCGATTGCAAGAATAGTAGTTACATGATTTGATATGTTGGTTGTGTAATAAACATGATTGAGCTTGGAATTGTATGTTGATATGTGAGATGGAGAATGTGAGTATGCTTAGTTTTTCTTTATTTTCTATTGTGTTGCTCTAAGTTGAAAATGTGATGTTTTGTGTGGTACATACCTTGGTTGTGATGAGGGATTCTAAATTGCTTGTTATTCTTTGCTTTGAATATAATCTTTCACTTGTTTGAGGACAAGCAATCATGCAAGTTAAGGGATAATTTGATGTGTAGAATTATTTCACATATTTGTATTACAATTCCGAGTATTTTTTTCTAGTTCTTAGATTAATTAGTCTTAAGATTTTGGATTTTAATTGTATTTATGCAGTTTTTGGTATTTTTTTTATTTTGTAGGTTTAAGTGACAATTTGGGCTTCAAATAGGTTTAAGAAGATAAAGGATTTGGACTAAAAAGCTTTTTATATTTTGACAAGAATTTCTATTCAGACAGTTTGGATACTATGTGAGTTTTGGGCCATAACTAGAGTTACAAACCTCAAATTGATGTATTCTTTAGTTTTCTGGAAACGTAAGACATAGGGCTACAACTTTGATAAAGAATCCAACTTGAAATTTTGTTGTTTTGATATTAAAAAATTGGGTTGTAAGTCAATGATGCGAATCTGGACAGAAATCCAAATTACATTAGGAATCCTAAAAGAGAGGGATTGGGGCTGATTTTTTGTGGCGTATGTGCTGGCCAAATTACTGTTATGAGAAACATATATATTAAAGGTAAAATGTCACAATAAGGCTTCACCTTCCATTGCAAAAGACTCATCCACATAAATGATCATAAATTAACTCTTGTGCCTACACCCATTATATTCATTGCAACAGTATGGCAATACACCATTTGTAGTCTAAATTCATTGAAGTCCATCAAACATATAAGTTTTGATCTTATTAGCTTTCCTTAGATGGTATGAATGGTTCAATGTTTTAAAAGATGAGACTGTTCACATCATTATTTACTAACATGGTTTCTCCTTTTGATGCATTAACTCATTTAATCAAAAATGATTATAAAGTTAACTTTTGTGTGCATATCAAATATTTGTTTATTATGACATGCATGTCAATACACCTTTGGTAGTCAAAATCTATTGAAGTTTATAAAATATAGGAGTCATTGATCTTGATTAGTCACTTTATTTCTTGCTAACAAGGCTTCTTCATTTATTGCAAGGAGCTATTCACACAAAATGACCATGAAATTAAATTTTGTGTCAACACCAAAGATAATATCCTTCACAACAACCATGCTCTAACACCTTTGAGACTTTGAATCCATTGAATTCCATCATAAAAAAGGAATCGTTGAATATTATCAGCTTTTCTTATATAATGACTGAATGGTTAATTGCGTAATCTATGAGATCATAACTTCATTTCTTACTAATAAAAACTTCTCCTTCCATTGCAAAGACTCATTCACACAAATATGATCATGATATTAACTTTTGTGTCTACACCTATTATGTTTATTATGACAAGCACGTCAATATACCTTTGGTAGTCTAAATCTATTTTGGTTTTATCAAACATAGGAGTCATATTCTTTGATTGGATTTCCTTACATGGTTTAAATGGTTCAATGGCCAAAATGATGAGATAGTCACTTTCATTTCTTACTAACAATGCTTCTCCTTTCAATACAAGGACTCATTCACACAAAATGGTCATGAAATTAACTTTTATCTATATATCAAACATTTTTTCCAATGTAACAATTAGGTTAATCCACCTTTGATAGTTTAAATCCATTGAAGTTCTTAAAATAGAAGTGGCCATTATAATTGATAGCTTTCTTACATATCTAAATAGTTGAATGCCTTAAAGATAAGACTATCACCTCATTTCTGTTGGCAAGGCTTCTTTTTCCATCTCAAAGACCATACACACATGAGAGTAACATGGAAATTAGACATACATGCTCAAACAATGTAAGAAAAGCTAATTAAGATTAATGACTTTATGTTTGATCCACTTTATTGGGATTCAGACTACTAATAAATTTATTAGCATGGTTATCACAATGAGAGTAATGTTTGATGTACACACAAAATTTATTTATAAATCATTTTACCATTGAGCTCTTGCAATTTAAGGAGAAACCTTATAGCAAAGAAATGAAGTAAGGGTCTCATGCTATAGGATATGAATCTATTCTTATAAGAAAAGCTAATAAAGATCAATGATTCCTTTATTCATAGAATTTAGTGGATCTTAGAGTGTCAAAGGTGTAAGAATATGGCTTGTTGTAATGAAAATAATGTTCGTGTAGATGGTAACTTAATTTCATCTTCATTTGTGTGGACTTGCTTCTTGCAATGAAAGGAGAACCCTGTTAGTAAGAAATGAGCAGTGACAGTCTCATTTTTCAGCAAATTAAACCATTTTAAACCATGTAAGAAAACTAAGTAAGATCAATGACTACTCGATAAAATGGACTTTAATGCATTTAGACAACTAAAGGTGTATTGATGTGCTTATTGCTATAGATCTAATTTTTGGTGTGTAGATAAAATGTAATTTCATGATCATTTTGTGGCAAAATCTTTTGGCAATGAAAAGAGAATCTTGTTAGTAAGAAATGAAGTGATTCTCTCATACTTATCTAATGAACCACTTATACCATGTTCAAAAAGCTAACCAAGATCAATGACTCCAATGTTTGATGCATTTTAGTGAATTCAAACTATTAATGATGTATTGACCTACTAGTCGTAAAGAATACAATATTCAGTACAACATAAAAGTTAATTTCATGATCATTTTGTGTGAAAGAATGCTTGCAACGAAGGGACAATCCTTATAAGCAATAAATGAAGTGACATTCTAATCTTTTAAGCATTGAATAATCCAAATCATGTTAGAAAAGCTAATAAAGACCACTAACCACTTTGTTAGATGGAATTCAATGGACTCAGGGCCAAAGGTGTATAGATGAGATCATCCTTTCATTTCAAGGAGTCATTTCAAACAAAAATGATCCTGAATCAGTATTTATATCTTTAACAACTTTATGTTCATTCTAACAAGTTTACCTTAAAATACACCTTTTAATACTTTGACTCAATTGAATTCCATCAAAGTTAATCATCGCTCCTAATTATCTTTCTAACATGATTTGAATTTTTCTATGCTTGAAAGATAGAACTAGGTCACTTCATTTTCTTTTCTAGTAAGGCTTATCCTTTTGATAGTTTGAAAGCATAGGAGGCAACTTGCTAACGATTTTTGGTGTTAGCTCGAAAAGGAACTGGAGTTAATTAATCTACTATTTTAAAAAAGAAATCTTAGTTTATTATGCTATGTATTCAAAAATTTGAAAGTGATTTATCAAAATTCCTTTTAAGTGTATAAATTGTAAGACAACAAAAGATATCCCTTTTAAAGATGTTAAAAACATTGCTTCAAAGATTGGGCTATGCAAATTCAAGATAAAGAAAATCTTTATCTAAAAGATTGACAAGGGATCCCTTTGGTTACAAGGAGTCAAAAGAATGTGGTGGAAGGTTAAACCAATAATTATTTCAATTATATTGATGCATTAGAAAAAGTCTTATTGTATAAAAATAGGTGAAGGAAATTTAGTTCATTCATTCAAATCAATCTTCTGAATGACCCAAAAAGATTTCCAAATTGGTTCAAAACCTAGTTTTTTCAAGGGGGTTTACATCATTTAACCCTACCTGCTAAAGTCAAAATTGTATATGAACAATTTTGTGAAGCAAATGAAGACATTAAAGACCGACCCATTGTTAATGTTTGTAGCCTAATATCATATTCTATGGATTATTAAATGGGACTACATCGGTATGGCCAAACAAGTTAATGGATTGAAGCATATGATTTAATTATAAGCCTTAAAATAAGGTATTAAGATAGATTAGATATCATATACCTAACAAAAAGATTTGTTATATATTTTTATGAATCTCAAATATTTTCAAATTCGATATGAAATTTGGTTATTGGCAAATCCAAATTCGTGAAAGGGATAAGTATATAATAGCATTTACAGTTCCATTTAGACATTATGAATGGAATGTAATGCGTTTTGGGTTAAAACATGCACCCTTTAAATTTCAAAAATCATGAATAGAAATATTTATTGTTGTAATAAAGATTCACACACACATATATAGAAACTAATTTAAGCACATTAATATAAAGAAAAGTAACTTAAAACAAACATAATAATAGAATGAAAATACTTACATATACAAAATTTTTCATTAACACCACACATCACCACAAGCTTATATTTAGAAAAAGCGAGAGAAAAGAAGAAAGAAGAGAGAAGCAAACTTAGAAAGGAGGAAACTAGACTCTACCTCTCTTAGCTAATGAGAGGTATATTTATACATGAATAAAGGTGTTAACCATAATTAAAGGATCTTCTTTTTGCAATGTGAGTTGTCCATTTTCCCCCTCTTTGTTAAAGTAACTTTATTAAAGTTATCTTTTAGTTCCCATGACAATTTGTCCACCAAAAGTTATTTATCCTTTACCCTTTACAACTTATATGGATCTTGGGAATCTTACATATATCATTATTGAGATGCCCTATTTAATATGCTTTTGCTGATTTTGCTTTGATTTGCTTGGGTGTCTTGATTTGGTTGGAGCAAAGTAACCATCATTTTCAACATTTTTTTTGAGACAAACTTTATTAAAGTATTTAATATCTCTTTAGGACTAGCAAAAGTGGGCTTTGGTGATGGAACCTTAGGTTCATTTATGCAAATGACTCCTTTTCCTATATAAATTCCATTATCAAAAAAGTCAAAATTTTCCCACTATTGGATATTAATCCATATTGCCAAACATAAAACATGTCTAATGTCAACTTCTAGGACATTAACTTATTTAGCCATAATGGTGTTGACCCATTTAATAATCCATGAAACATGATACTTGGCTACAAACATTAACAATAGGTCTTTAACCTCTTCATTTGTTTTATAAAGCTATTCATAAATAGTTCTGACTTAATAGGGTAGGTTTAAATAATGTAAACCCCACTTGAAAAACCAGGTTTTAACCAATTTGGAAATCTTTTTGGGTCATTCGGAAAAGTATTGAAAGAACCAATTAAATTTCCATTGTCTATTTCATACAATAAGCTTTTTTCCCATGTATTGATATAATCAAAATAATTGTAAGTTTTAAACCTTCCCATCTCTTTTAACTCTTAATAGCCAAAGAGATTCTCTTGTCAAATCTTCTAGATAAAGAATTTGCTTTCTTCAATTTGGCATAGGTCTAATCTCTAAACCATAACTAGATCCATTTCTAAATCCTTTTTCTATGGATTGAATAATCACTGAATATGTTCATAGAGCATTTGTTGATAATAAAAGCAATCCTTCATATTATTCCTTTGTTTCTTCTTATTATCTATTTGCTATAGGCTATATTTCTTCTTTCTGTAGTTGCTTTGTTTTTATGGGCTCCTCTAGGTTCTTATTTCTTCTTACCCATCTTTTTTATACAAACTCTATTTTCTTCCTACCTTAGGCTACTCTTATTTTCTATAGTCTCATATCAGTTCTGTTTTCTTCTTACCGTCACTTTGCTACAGGCTCTGTTTTCTTTTTACCATAGGTTTTTTTTTCTACAAGATTTGTTTTCTTCTTGCCTTTTATTTGTGAGAAGCTTTGTTTTCTTCTACCTTACCGTTTATTTGCTATAGGCTTTATTTTCTTCTTACTGTAGGTTGCTATGTTTGGACAAGTGGATTGATAGTCCTCCCAATCTTAGCCCTTACACTTTGATGGTAGTCAACAGTCACATGGTTTCTAACAGTTGGAAAGCAACAAATGAAGAGGAAGATTAATTGTTAAAGGTTACTTGTGCACATAATTTTGAAAGAAGTAGATTGATTTTCTAATTCATAAACTCCATGAGTATTTCAACCATGTAATGCAAAACTGAATCTATTCTTTGAAACTTAATTTGTCGTTATAATATTTTTTGAAGGATGAAAGAAGAGGAGTGCATGAATATATTTGCTAGTGGCTTGTTTTCTTCTTACCATCTATTTGTTACATGCTATGTTTTCTTCTTTCATAGGTTACAATAATTTCTCCAGGCTCTTTTAGGTTCTATTTTCTTCTTATCGTCTGTTTGCTACGGGCTCTATTTATTGAAGTTTAATTTGTTGTATAATCTTTTTTAACAGATGAAAGGAAGAAGACTACATGAATAGATAAAATGTCTATTTTAGTACCTACTCCTAAAATTATTTTTCTAAAGACTCTCTTTCTTCTTATTGTCCTATTTGCTATAAAGGTTCTATTCCTTCTTACCGTCTATTTGCTACATGCTCTATTTCTCCTAACCGTCTATTTGCCATAAGCTCTATTTTCTTCTTACCATAAGCTGCTGTGTTTTCTACTAGCTCTATTTTTCTTCTTTTCGTAGACAGCTTTATTTGGACAAGTGGATTAAAGTCCTCCCAATCTTTAGCTCATACACTCTGATGGTACCCAACAGTCACATGAGTTT